>OZ010796.1:206199526-206799526 GCA_963932465.1 Maratus speciosus | reverse complement strand
CACAATTTAAAAACTACTTGGAAGAAAAATGTGAAATTTGGGATTTCCATAAAGCAGGACTTAATAAATCTAAATCCATAAAAAAATTGTAGGTTGCAATTCATAATTTTTTCGAATATTAATTTCATAATTCATAATTCATATCATAAAATTATAAAAATTGCAAATTCAACGTATTTATGTTTGGGTATATTAGTATTATTGCTACAAAAAAAATTAGCTCATTAGGAACATAATTTCAGGAGATATAAATAAAAATATGAAAATGTAATTTAACATTAGAAGTACTAAATTTTGAATGTCTATAGTTCAAAAACTTATCATATGAATGACTTGAAATTTGGTTTCTAGGCATATTTTGAACCGAAGATTTGAAATATATCGTTAAATTTGGGTACTGCCATTGAAAAAAATGAAGTTTGGAATCGTTTTAATATGTATATGGCCCCCTAAGCAAATTTTATACACACCATTTAAAAGTAGACTTTATTTCCTATCGTCCGGTACCAGTAACTTTCGTCTACGATAATTTGTTGAGGAGTTAGTAGGGGTGGTTTTTTTTTCCACGACTGTACAGTGAAACCTCCACAATACAAACTCCTGAATATTCCGTTAAGGGAAGAGACCTTAGGTGATCCATTAAGCCTCCCTCGAATTTGAAATGTAACTAATTTTTTTCTCCGATTTTGAAAAACAATTTGAAATTTAATCTTTTCTCTTAGCTTATAAAAAAAGAAAAACTAAGAATTTTCTGTTTGGGGGGGGGAGGGGGGGACGGAGGTGAAAGAGAGCTATTGTCTCTCCCTGGATTTGAAAAAATTATTTAATTTATAATTAAAATTTCCTTTTCTTCTATTTTCAAAAAACATAGTCAAATTTATACTTTCGAGTAACTAAAACAAAACAAAAATTAATAAATAAATTAAAAAATAATAATAAACTTTTGATGCTGCCAAGCAATAACAAGCACACAATTCTTCATTTAAGTACCTACCTCATCAATACTGGGAAGAGACTTGTGTAGCAAATTAGCATATCTTACTGGCACATAATACGTCATGCTGTTTTCTATCAAAGCAGGTTGCATAGCATATTATGCTGGCAATAAAAAAGCATGTAATAGTATGTAAAGGTACCTACATCTCCATGCTTTGACAGAAGCTTAAAAAGCAAATAAGCACATAAAATGCTTGTACATAGCTTGTCATGCTATTTCTACCTGAGCTGGCTGCATAGCATATTATGCGGGCAAACATAAAAAAGCATATAATAGCACGTTAAGGTACCTACCTCTCCATGCTTTGAAAAAAGCTTAAACAGCAAACAAGCATAAAATGCTTGTACGTAGCTTGTTATGCTATTTCTACCTAAGCTGGCTGCATAGCATATTATGCTGGCAAGCATAAAAAAGCATATAATAGCACGGTAAGGTATCTACCACACCACGTTTTGGAAGAAGCTTAAACAAGAAACAAACATAAAATGCTTGTACATAGCTTGTCATGCTATTTTCCCCTAAGCTGGCTGCATAGCATATTACGTTGGCAAGCATAAAAAAGCATATAATAGCACGGTAAGGTACCTACCACGCCATGCTTTGGAAGAAGCTTAACCCCTTGAGGGGCACCGGTATATATTATATACCACCTATGATTAATGAAGTTTTTCACCAGAAAAAATTTATTAAACTTTACTTTTCCAACTTTGGTGGAAAAAAGCCGTAAAATTGCTTTTACTTATTTTGAAATAGAATTTTTCAAAGATTCTGGTGGGAATTCAGCATTTCACAAACATAATTGCTTGCCCCTCAAGGGGTTAAACAGAAAACAAGTATAAAATGCTTGTATATAGCCAGAGGTGCCAAGCTCGCACTAATCTTCCGTAATGCGTGGATTAATTTGACCCAGTTTAACAACGTTTTGAACCAGAAAATTTATTTGATGAATCTTTATTTATTTAATTCCAGTTTTCTATGTGGAACTTATTTAATTTCATCTGTGAAAAAAAAAATTCCGGTACGAAATGTATTAAACCAGGGTTAAATTAACTCACATATTACGGAGGATTAGTGGCAACTTGGCACCTATGATATAGCTTGTCATGCTATTACAGTGTAAGCTAACTATATAGCATGTGATGCTGGCTAGCATTGTAAAGCATATAACAGCATGAAAATCTAGCAGACTAAGCAATACATAGCGAAAACTAGCATATTTCTGATGCTAGAACTAGCAAGAATTTTGACCTGGGGCGGCTAAAGTTATGAGACTGAGGTAGTGACATCAAAATAGCAATGCGATAGAAAGGAGAAAAGTGAACGGCAAACCAAACAATATTTTCTGTAAAATAATAGTGGTGCACAAAAAGGGCGGAGCCTTGTCAAATATGGAAAAAAATTCGCTTATATTTTCACGTCACTAGCTCAGTTCGATAGCCTTTATGAAGGTAGTTCCCTCTACCCCTTCTCCTCTGAAATAGGCCAGGCTTTCAAAAATACCTTCAAAGTCTTTTTTCTTTTTTCTTTTTCTTTTTTTTTAATTCCAAAGCCGTGGGCGTGGTTTTACTTGTACAGCGCAGTATAAAGGACAATATTTTGGACTGACGTATATATACGTCGGTGGCACTTAACGCATCGACTATGCGCGACGGATATATACGTCTGTGGCACTTAAGGGGTTAATAAAACCCAATAGCCGATATGTGAGGTGGCAAATTATTTAGCTCGATGAGACGTATCGAATGAGCTATAAAAATCGAAATTCGCCGCCACGGACTAAAGTACCTTTACTTGTAAGCTATGCCGTATCACTTGTGTACCCACGCGTATATTACTATTAAGAATTATTTGAGGGCGAAATAATTGCTTTTCACTAATGTTCAATTTAAATCAGAATTTAAAAAAAATCTTGAAGATAAGGAAAATAAATTTTAATGTTTTTGTTTCACAAAAGTTATAGAAGTAAATTTGTTTTTCAAAAATTCTTGCAAAATTCTTTATTAAAATTAAGCTGCTTAAGAAGTATGCCATGCTCATCAAGTGTGCAGTGTGGCCCATGAGCTCCTTTTTTAAAATTTAGGTTTCTTGATCGGCAAAATTTATTTGAAATGGTTGAATTCTCCTTGGTTTCGCTTTAATTTACCTGTCCTAAAGTAAGGCGAATTTTACAATTTAAAAAAAGTGGTAACACTTATGAAATCTGAATTAAACTAGTCGGAAATTGAACGTCAAACGTGGCAAATGAGATACGTTCGCACTATAAATAATTTTAAAAATATTGAGATCTTGGTGCACTACCTGTTGCACTCTTATGCAAAAATGCATGAATACAAAATTTATTACGATTATATATATTAAATTCAGTAATACGGAAATAATATGAGTCCACCTTAAATAGGATGTAATAGCCATGGCAACCAAGAATTATTACCTATCATTGGATATCATTGAATTAATGATGTATGACAGGGTTTAATAGAATGAAGAAAACTTTTATTAATATCTTTTTAAGTCTTTATATGATTTTCATAAAATTTGAAACGACTCAACAAAATTCTGCGACGATTATATATATTAAATTTCAAACCATTCTGTTCAATAGTTTGTGCGCTGCTATATGGGGACAGACGGACGGAACAGACAGCAACTATAGGTGCTACGTATTTATATAATTACGTCATTTCCCAATAGACCATAATGTAATGGAATACTTTTGAGTGTCTCTGTAAATAAACTATGAACGTTACAGGATAATTCCATGAAAACTTGTCAGGTCTGTCACACAGTTGAAAATCGCTATGCTTGTTGGCCACCGTTATTTTCGAAAAGTTTGCTTCTCGTTATTCAATTGATGAGATATCTCCGATAAAATAAGTCTTATTTTTCCGTTCTAAAATACCGGTACACAAAAATCGTAGTATGTGGCAGACATGACAAGTTTTCATGGAATTAGCCATCATACTTTATTTTCAATACCAAACATGGCATAGTAAATCTCAATAACATGTATTAATTAAAGACCAATCCAACTACATTAACGCAAGTCAGAGTTCTGACAGACGGACAAATAAACCGAATTTATAAGCACTTTCATATATGTTGGAAAGTGCCAAAAACCCATAACAGGTTGAAGTAGATGAAACTTTTATGGCAACAGACGAAAGCATACTTAAATACATTTGTACAGCCCTGTATTTTATCTACTATCTTTTTATACATGCCACTATTTATCTAAACTTTAATTAAGACTAAAACATGCTTAAAAATAGTGAAATCACACTTCCAGAGATTATCATCCATAGACGCCCATGTATCTAATTCTTAGCCTGACCCTGTATATCGTTTTATCTATATTCTATGAACATCACTTAGTATACTAAATGTAGTTCAGAACAAAATGCATATCTCATTTAAAAACCACATTTAAGCTATTTTCGTTAATACTCAGTAACCCTTGCGAATACTTTTGTGTAGCCCTGTATATGATCTATAGCATTTATACACACAACACCATATGCCAAAATTTTGTTAAGCTTAAAATAACAACTAAAAATTCACTTCCAGAAATCATCGTTAATATACTGTATTTCGAGTGCATCCGAAATCTTTTGTGTGTCTCTGTAAATACTATGCACTTTATATTATACAGGAAGTAACTTGTAGTAAACCTCAGCAACGTATATCAATTTCATTATATGTGAAATAGTTTAACATAATTAAAATGTGCCGCAAACAATGCCCCCACCCCTTTACCATTATGTAACGAATTCTTTTGTGTGGCTCTGAAAATGAATAATAAATATTTGCACCGCATATTCTACACAATGTATATTTTAGTGCACTTAATAAATGCATAACAATTTCATTATTTTCGAAAGGGTATAACATCATTGAAATGGACTTGAAACTATTTTTTTCCTTATTGGCCGTAATGTAAAGGAATACCTTTAACTGTCCCTGTAATATTTTGTGTGTCCCTGTAAATACTATGCACCTTCTATTATACATGAAGTAACTAGTAGTAAATCTCAGCAGCGTATATCAATTTCATTATATGTGAAGTAGATTAATTTAATTAATATACATAGCAAACGATGTTTCCCCTTCTACCATTATGTAACGGAATACTTTTGTATGGCCTTGTAAATGAATAATATATATTCTTTGCACTGCATATTTTGTAGAATGCATATTTTAATGCACTTCATAAATGCATATCAATTTCATTATTTTCAAGTGGGTGTAACATCCTTAAGCACTTGAAACGATTTTTTCCTATTATCCGTAATGTAACGGAATACTTTTGACTGTCCGTGCAATTGAACTGTACATCCGATTTTCATAAAATTGGAAATGTCTCTGAAAAATTCTGCAGCAATTATATATTTACACCATTCGGTCGGGTATTTTTTGCGCTGTTACATACGAACAGACGGACGGATAAGACAACGACTATACGTGCTACGTAGTTATATAATTACGAACGCATCTAAAAAGCGTAGCCCAGTGGCAAGACTGCAAGGGTTAAATAAAAATTCCTATAAAATTTACCATTTATATAAATCCTACAGTTTTCATATATGTTATTTAAATTCCATTATTTGTATTAAAAATAGCATTACAAACATTGAAAGTTAATTTTATTTATTTAAGTAATTATAAGATAAACTCAGTAAGCCAGCTAGGAAAAAAGACAAAAACAGAACAAATAATTACATTTAAAGATCTCAGATGATAAATGTGGTACGTGAAAATGAAAATTGAGTTTACCCCTTCCTGCATGATTTTTTTTCTGCAGGCCAAAAAATTTGAAAGTTTTCTAAATAATTACCATAGCTGCCAACCTTTACGCTTTTTTACTACCGCTAAAATTTAGAAGAGATTTTCGCCTTGTTTAATCGTGAGATTTCGGCCATTCAATAAAGCAATATATACAAGAAAATTTTAGTGGTAGGAAGAAAGCGTAAAGGTTGGCAGCTATGAATTACGTAACATGATCAAAAATCACTCAAAATTCGAAAATTTCAAATCCACCTTAACCCTAGAACTACCGAAAATTTTACTCAAGTTTTATAAAAATATTACACATCAGAATTCTTGTTTAAAACTATGGAACTTATTTACTTAACTCATTATTGTCTGGTTTACACATTTAGTTTATTTTAAAGAAATTTCTGGTTAGAATAAATATTTCGAATGTACCCATCGGGCACATTGGACCCGTCTGGTAGGCGGAGGGTTAATTTAAGGCCGATTTAAGTACATGTCATTTATCTCACACCATGCATTAGCGACTGCTTTTCCATAGTAGTGAAATCAGCATTAAATCTTGCATCCTACTCTCAAAACTTCAATATATATATAAAAGGAACTTAAGAAATCTATTTGTGTGTGTGTGTTTCAGTCTACAGTAATTGATGCATATCGTCGCACGGATTTCTAAAGTATAATATTAAAAAAAAAAAAAAAATATTATTATAGTATTTCTAAAGTAGTATGAAGTAGTATAAAGTAGTATAAAGTAGTAGTGTAGTATTATAGTATTTCTTAAAAAAGCTGGGCAAAAGTCGAAAAATGAACTTCGTTAAAAACCGCAATACGTTATTTGTATGTATAGCTTAGTAGTCAGTGCTTCAAGTAACACAATCACAGGAAGGTACGGTAACACTCACCGTCACTTTATCAATTTGAACAAAGCTGTCGTGTATAGCAAATGTCTCTTTTCTCAGCGCTGTGGTGAGAAGCATATTTTTTAATTGCATTTATCGTTGTATACAGTGGAGATCTGAAAAAACCCTTTATGGACAAAGAAGTGGAAAGTATATAGCTTAAATGACTGCATTTAGCTTTACTTATAAAGGAATATAATTACGAATATAGCCACATTGTTTTATCGTTAAAATTAAGTGCAATTTTTACTAGTTCTTTTAAATTATTAGTGAGTTATAAATACGTTCCGCCCTTTTCCCTGCAAAACTTTTTATTGGAATAAAAAATATAGATATTCCTTGTTATATTCATAAAATAAAACCTTGCCCCAACTTGCCACAATTTTTTTTTTTTACAGTTTTATAAAAAATGGTATCAGAAGCTGACGATATTTTGAAAACGAAAAATCATCATTTTTCTTTTAGAAACTTCAGTGACAGAAAAAGACGTTTAAAAAAAGTTGCTGTTTGACCTTATGCAAGATTATCCTAACAAGAAAACAGATGAAAAATTATGTTTCATGCAAATTAAAGTTATAGAAATGACAAAACGCCCGGTAGATGAAAAATAATCATTAAAATGTTCGTTAAGCCGTTTCAAATCGGATTTTAAAGAAAAATGGGAGGCTGCCAATTGGACAAAAAGTCGCTTTCTTAAGATAAATGAACATTGGCTTAACAGTTCTATAAAAATAGCTGTAGAAGGTATTAGCTGTACAATATTAAAATAAGGTCGACCAACAAAAGATTTCGCCAAATCGTGTGACAGAAGTAAGGGACGAAAATCAAGATATTTAAGGGGTTCCGGGACACATTTCCAAATAATTTTTATTTATTGAGTTAAAATTTCGAATTTTTTTGTGATGTTGAACCATATCATTTGTAAATAAAATCACATGATAGAATTTCTCATATTTTTTTTTTTATTTAAAAATTTAAATTTTATTATTAAAGTGGAATAGTTTCAAATCGTTATAACTCGAAATATTATTTGTAGAATTTCAATTTTTTTACATTTAAATAAACAGAAATATATATGTTTTAACCCTTTCAAGGGCGGTGATGCAGTCACGACATCACATAATTTTAACCCCTATTTTCCACATTGGCACCCGAAATTTTTAATGAAAAGTTGACTTTTATTAAGTACGCGAAAATATACTGTTTCATCGTTACAAATAAATTTTCTTGTAAATACTGGTGTCAGTCAATTATTTCAACATTTTACGAATACAAGTACCTTGCCCCTGAAAGGGTTAATTTCGATTCAGTATTAAAAAAAATTAATTTAAGTAAAAATTAAAAATGTTTAAATTAAAAATTTGAAAAAAAAATGACGTTACTTTTTTCTAAAAAGTCATATTTTTAAAAGTAAAGATTTTTTTTTTCAAATTTGCTGAATCAAAATTAAAGTAAAATACTTGAAATAGACATGTTCCAAATTTGTACCATTTATATTTAACGGTTCTTAACTTATAACAATTTAAATACGAGAAATGGAGAAAAACCCATCATGAAGAAAATTTTGCATTTCTAAATGTTTAAACATTTATTCTAGTCTTTTTCATTTTAAAGGGAATTCAGAGTAAAATTTTAATCATTATGAAGATATATATATATTACATGTGTTGATAGGGTTCTTTAAATCAGTTTATAATGTGTTTCTGCTAAGCACTTATATGAAAGCTACACTTAACGTAAAACTTATACAGGGTGATTCAAGACTAATCGTTCAAATTTCGTGGGGAGGTAGGGAATACGTCAGGAAATCGATTTTACATAGGAATGTATGTTCGCAAATGTACGCATGCGTAGGTAGAGGTCGCTGTGTGTACCCAACCTACCATTGCGTCCCAATCATAGTTTTGACTTTCCTAAAGCTAGTATTATTTCTTCTCCTATTTCCACTTCTCATTTGGGCTTCCACGAAGCCTTTTACATATTTAAAAACTCCATCTCTTTTATGACGTTTAAGAATTTTGGTGTGAAACCAAAATTTAAAAATTCATGACCGAAGAAAGTTAAGCACAA
This sequence comes from Maratus speciosus, assembly GCA_963932465.1. Lineage (NCBI taxonomy): Eukaryota > Metazoa > Arthropoda > Arachnida > Araneae > Salticidae > Maratus > Maratus speciosus. The sequence continues at coordinate 206,790,790 of OZ010796.1, read as the reverse complement.
AGAATAAAATATTCTAACAAAAAAAAATGAAAATAAAAAGTAAAAATCAAACCAATTAAAATAAATAAATAAATCTTAAAAGAACCGAAAAAAAAAAAAAAATTATACGAGAAGTTTCCAGACATGAGATAATGAAGGCGTTGAATAAAGGTGATTAACGTGATTTTTAGAGTTTTTTAAGATGCTAAAGGGTTCATGGAAGTTCAAATGAGAAGTGTAGATAGGAGAAGAAATAATACTAGCTTTAGGAAAGTCAAAACAATGATCATGACGTAATGAAATGTTGGGTACACACAGCGCCCTCTACATACGCAAGCGTATATTTACGAACATACTTTCGTACGCAAAATCGGTTTCTTGATGTATTGCCTACCTCCCCACGAAATTTGAACGATAAGTTTTGAATCACACTGTAGAAAGTAAAAACTGATTGAATTATAGTCTGAAAACATTGGTAACGCCACTATCGGTGGCGTAGAGTTAGGAGTGGGAACTCGATCCTTTTACTACCAGCACATTAATATAGGAAATTTGGCTTTATTTAATCATTGACATTTATACGAATAAAGAAAGCAAAATTTAGCATACAATTATACAGGTAATAAAGTGATTGAGAACCACCACTAACGCTACGCCACTTCTCACTATTATTTGCGATAAATATCCTCACAACATTATTTCCGATAATTGATATTTCCTTTCTTTAATTACGCAAATACTGCTCTCAACTAAGGTGAAGAATAAAACTTTTACCCCTGCGACCCTTAGGCCGAATAGTGAAAACTCTCATGTAAATTTAAACTGCATGATATAGTTTTAAATGTTTTAAATGTTGCAAGTAACCCAACATACAGTAAATTGATGAGAATGAGCTCTAATATCATATACCTATAACAATTGACTTGACTCTAAAAAATTTCAAGAAAAATTCAATGTCATTTAAACAAAGAATACTTCAGTATTTTTTGAAAACAAAACCATCTTTTTAATCGAAATTCTTTGCTAAGGATTCATTCGGAAAAACATTCTCTAAAATAAATTAAAAGAAAATCGCAACAAAAGGAAACAGTTAAAAAGTGATTATAGAATGATGAAAACAGATTCCTTTTTCATCACCGGTATTTACTTCTTCTGAGATTACTTTAAAAACGTTTGACAGCCCACTTTTCTGAAAAAAAAGTTATAATTTTCCCTCTTCAAACGCACCTGTTCGTGTTCAAATGAAATGAGGCTGCCATTTTTGATTGCTTTAGTTAATATATCATTTCATTTGTGAAAATAATAGATTTTAGATAATTCATTTCAGATTGAATTTTTTGTGATTATATGTAACAATATATTGCACAAGTAAATGAAGTTTTAAAACGTGCTTATTTTCCTTTTAAAAGGAAAAACAAAGAAATTACTTTTATGAAAAATACATGCCTCACTATTACTCGTTTAGGGTGAAGCAAATCCTTGTTGTAACTTTGAAAACTTGCCAGTATTTGTGAACAAATTTATTTTAAAATAAATATATTCAATTTTATTTTTTTCTGGCAGAGTATAAAAGCAAATTTATGTTAAAATTTTTTAATAGAAATTTTGAATAAAATTGTGTGATAATTATATATTAGATATTTACATTGTAAAATGTACTTTAAAAATGTATTCAAATCAAATACTACATACTAAATGGTACATACAACAGAACAATGATTTCACAAACACTTTAAAAATCTACGTTTCAATATCCGGTTACCTTCCCAAATAATGAAAGATTTGTTTACATTGGAGAAACTAAACGAAGATTTTCAGAAAGGCTAAAGGGACACAAAAGATATATTTCGCAATGAAAATAGAATAGGCTCTTGCAAGATTTTATTAGTGAAATGAAGGTAGTTGGTTTTGACGAGGCTAGGATTATAATGATATGTAAAAATCAATATGTTTGTAAAATTTTAGAGCCTCTTAAAAATATTAATCATGGGTGGTATGACTGTAACGATAATTTATTATTTGACATTAATAAAATCTGAAATAATTTGTTGTAATCAATTAATACAGTCTGTTCATTTTGTTTTCCACTCCCTCTCTCCTTTTTAACTGTTGTGTTTTGCTCCATTAGTTAACGATGGGAACTTTATGACGTTCGCGTACTCCGTTCAGGCACTCTTATATGCTCTTAGACGCTTATGTCCATTTTGAAATTTTAGATTGTGTAACATCATTTTTTCCTGATGACGATTGCAGAAGAGATTAGAAACGTACATTTTGAATGTGTTTGCGAAATCACTGTTTTGTTGTATATACCAAATATTATGTTGCATTTGATTTGAAAAAAAAAAAGGAGAATAATGCTATTAAAATTTAATGGTGTCGTTCGGTTCACCGTTGCGCATATTTTCCACCACTGTGTGGTAAAGTTTAAATAATCTTCTAAAAGAGTTCAACTGAGTAGCTTTCTGTTAAATATCACATTTTTGAAAAATTTCGTTGATTGTTTTATATAGTAGTAACGCATCAGAAACTAGTCGTAAAAATTAGTAAACATCAACATGCAAAAATGAATTTTTAAATACGTCTTTAGATTAAAGGGAAGTGAAACTTACAATTTATAGCTTTATCATACTACAATTTATAGCTTTATCATACTGGAAGAAAGATAATTGAAGGCTCCTAATTAAAAAATATATAGCCACAAATTTCGAAGGTTTAAAATGCTGTCCATAGATTATGAAAAAGTCAAAATTTCCCTTACCACTATTTTTGAACAAAAGTGTTTGACTTATTTATACAGAAGTTTTGATATTAAATAAGACAAATTTATCAATTCAAAATTAGGGGTAGGAAAAAGCCGTAAAATTTAGCAGCTAAGTATATGACGTAACTAACTATTTAATTTATCTGTATCGTTGCCGTCGAAATACTCAAGGCCTGAGGACAAGAGTTCTAACGTCATCACTAATCGACCGACTTCTCACTAGTGTTGGAATTCACACCGGAAAATTTTGAATAGCAATTTTCTTTTATTTTATTTGTGGAATATGTATCATCGTAAAAAAACAATACCAACTATTTAAACTTAGTGGTGACAATTCGGAATCCCAAAATAAAAATTCAGCCAGATGCGGAATGCCACAATGTTGTCGCATCTGGCTCATTTTTTGTAATGTATCCTTTTATTTTTTTTTTAAGTTTTTCATTTCTATAGAGATATATATATAAATTCTATGAAAATGTTTAATCTAAAAAAAATTGCTGTTATTCTAAAAAAGTATAGTTTATCTAAATTTCATATAACTTTCTTGAACCTTAACGGTCTAGTTTCTAACGAGCCCTATAGGGTGTGCAGTTTTTTTAGCTGTGCAAAATTCGCCACACTCGAGTTCATGTTCTCTGTTGGATTTTAGAAAAATAATTACGTTATTATTATGTAATCTTAATTAAATGATATGTGTTTACTGATGTGAGAAAAAGGATAAATTCCAAAATATCCACGTGCCATTTTTACTCTTGACACTTTGACGTGGCGTTAGTTTGATATTCGTCGCAACATATAAAATGAGAGTACAGACAATTTTTTTCGCGATTTGTCGTTAGTATGATTGCAGTTAGTATCGTTAGTTTTTGCAGTCTTGTGTATGAAAACTATCAAAGAACTATTGCTATATTTTCCAATACATGCTGCGGTGCGCAGAAAAATAGCAACCAAATATATGAGAATTTTTTTTAATATTGCACATATTTGTCTATTAAGGCAATGGAGATACAGGTATAGAGGAGGGGGCATGGTGTCTACCGATTGCAAATGAAGTAACTCAATATGTAGTCAAAAGATGATGGTTGTTGTTGGTTTACATCGGGTCAGGGTCTGATTAACGGCAGTGCAATCTTCCACCAGTAAAGGAAAATTGAAATTTTTGCATTATTTATCTCAGAAATTTATCATAAATAACGCGTCTAAATAAGGAAGCAATTTCTATTTAAACTAATTGGCGGATGTTTGTCCCGGTGGTAATCAGGCATCGAGATACAGCTTCACTATTTCGAAATATGTCTATTCCTCTCTATTCATAATTTCATGATTGAGGCTAAATAAATTAAAGCTATTGCAAAGAAGGAAACTTTCTCAGTGAATCCCATGTGGAAACTGAACAGTTAATGGAATCGAAATGACGGTAACACAAACTATCATATCTAGTTAAAAATAATGCATATTTTTTTGTATCATGTGAACTTTTCAGGATATTTCAAAACTCGTGATATAAAAATTAATTAGAAGTATAACTTTACAACTACAAAATACCGTAAAATCCGTGATCATAATGTAAGTGGTAATGCGCTAGATGGCCCTTTCTGATTACGGAGATAAATTTCTTCACTACACAATTACTAGTAACTGATTACTGATTTTAGCTATAAATAATACAGGTTGTCCAAAAAATAATGTCCAGTTTCATTTGTATATTATAACAGTTTAATTTAGACTATTTACAACAAATCATACATCAAATTGTGGGTAAACTAACCTATTTTTTCTTACAAATGTAAATAGGTGCACCTTTAGTAATACGGTACACATCCAACCTAACGTCCAATTCTTCCTACACTTCGGTTAACAAGTCCAGAGTAATGGTAGCAATAGGCTCTTCAATTCTGTGTCTCAACTCTTGCAAATCATTAGCTAGCTGCGGAACGTAGACACGATCTTTTATAAGGCCTCAAAGTAAAAAATCACATGGCTCTATCGGCTTTTAAATCTTCCGCCCAGCCAGAACGTTTTACGCTCAGGAGTCGCCATTTTACGGATGTGGTACTACAATCAAGTAAATAACAAAACTATTGGTTTTTTCTATTAACTATTCCTGGGGTGTAAAAATCTAGGTGCCAGCGGGCAGTCTCTTGTCACTAAACTTTATTAGTTTTCTTTTCTTAAATTTTATTAGCATTCTTACAAAAATTTAGACAAAAAAAAAACAAAAAACAAAAAAACCGAATAAAACTTAGTGATGTGAGACTTCCCGCTGGCGCCTAGATTTTTACACACCTGAACTATTGTATTGCATGCGCTTATCCAAAACTGTTTGAAATACTCTTTATTTGTGACCTTTAACCACCACTCTACAACTCTTACAGTTGATACTATTAAAATTAATAACTGGGACAATCTTTTATTGACACTCTGTATATTTGACAATCAGAACGCTAAATAGGTGACAGTTACATGAAAAAAATCATCAAGGCTAGTTTGCTTTAGTGTAAAATCTAGAACAATTTTTTTAAAAAAAGGAAATTGCTCTGTACATCCATTACCGTCTTAATACTTAAGACCTCTGGACTGATTTCGTGACGTACCAAATGAAGATTAACCCCTTGAAGGGCAAGCAATTGTGTTTGTGTAATGCTTAATTCCCACCCGAAATTTTGAAAAACTTTATTTAAAAATAAGGAAAAGCAATTTTACGACTTTTCTCCATTAAAGTCAGAAAACTAAAATTTCCTAAAATTTTTCTGGTGCAAATCCTGATTAATCGTAGGTGGTATATAACATATACCGCCGCCCCTTAAAACTGCTTGAGGGGCGGTGGGATATATTTTATCTCATCTACGATTAACCCTAGAACTACCGAAAATTTTACTCAAGTTTTATAAAAATATTACACATCAGAATTCTTATTTAAAACTATTGAACTTATTTACTTAACTCATTATTGTCTGGTTTAGATATTTAGTTTATTTTAAAGAAATTTCTGGTTAGAATAAATATTTCGAATGTACCCATCGTGTCCATTGGACCCGTCTGGTAGACGGAGGGTTAATCAGGATTTGCACCAGAAAAATTTTAGGAAATTTTAATTTTCTGACATTAGTGGAGAAAACTCGTAAATTTGCTTTTCTATATTTTGAAATAAATTTTTTCTAAATTTCCGGTTAGAATTAAGCATTACACAAACGCAATTGCTTTCCCTTCAACGGGTTAATCTTCATTTGGTACGTCACGAAATCAGTCCGGAGGCCTTGAGTATTGAGACGGTAATGGTACATCCTACCAGGGTTGTCAGTATTGCCAACAATTTTAATCCAAAATTTCAAATTCACACCGAAAAATTAGAAAAAATGTTTTTCCCTTTATGTAATCTATAAATGCCTCTCATTAATCCATTCGGGACCATGGGTGCATATATGCACACTCAAAAAGGGCATACAGAATACGTTTTAGACACCAGTAAAAAAGAAAAGTACTATTTGCTTTTTTAATTACAGCATTTTCGTAATTATTTAAGTAAAGGTAAATTTAAAAAAAAAAAAAAATGTGGGGCCAGCTAAATAAAATTTGCCTGAAAGCTGCTGGCATCGAAGGTGTTAAATAAAGTGTAAAATACTATTCTTTATTTCTGGTATCGACTCGAAAATTCTGAATAAAAACGGAGGCCAAACTGGTAACCCTGCATTTTGGAGACTAAAGAGTTAAATTAATACAGTGCGGCGCAAAAGTTTATGCGCAAGCTAAATATTTTTATAAAATGAAAAATATACACTGGGATGCTTTGAAATTTTTACTGTATCTAAACAATTTGATTACAAATTCATATTTCGAATTCGGAAACAATTCATTGTAAGGAAAATTATAAATTATATAAAATTGAAAATGGTGATGTCGCAAAAGTTTATGCACAGAAACGAAATATACACATTTCACAAGGCACAAAATTCCTTTAGTAGTCTAAGGTGTTTCCATTGCACCTGATGAGATCGAATACACGATTTTCCATTGATAACACGAGAGTAAGGAAGGTTTTGGGAGCGAGTTTGTACCACGCTTCCTCGATCGCAGATTTGAGCTTTTGCACTGGATAATACTGCTTCCCATTCTTGTAGCCATATTGTGAGAACATTCCCCAGATGTTTTCTATCGGATTGAGATCTTGGCTGAGTGCTGCCCAGTTCATAACACTGATATTCTGAGATAGATCTAAGCCATTATTTGTGCAACGGGAAGTGAGTATTGATGCGTTGTCTTGCTGAAAGATCCAGTTGGGACCCCCTAGGAGTTCTCTAAATGGTCACAGATGCTCAATCACAGTTTTCTGATACTTCTCTGATACTTGTCTGCCATTTAGGAAGCAAAGAGACGTTTGTACATTACAGCCAAAAGCGTCCCCTACCATGAGTGAATCACCACGTCGTTAACTGCAGAATATCCTCTTCGGACCTTTACACAAGGTATGCCAATAGAATGAGAAGCCATTTGGACCATCCAAATTCCATTTTTTTTTGCATCAGAAAAAATAACACTAATCCATTCGTCACGATAATCCATGTGCTGTTTTGCCCATTCAAGTTGCCATTCATTGCTTGTTTGTGACATTGTTTCAGAAAAGGCTTACGAGATAATTTTTGTTATTCGATTATTGTTGATTCTGTTATTCGTCTGCACATGGTGTCACGTGATATGTTTGATGCAAGTCGATTTTTTATCTCATTAAGAGACAAATAGCTAGTTATAGCCAATCTTTTAATTCTTCTATCCTCACAAAATCTGGTTTTACTCTATTTCTTTGAGCAATATGCATTTTTGAATTGTTTTCCATGTTGCAAAACACTATAAACACCACGTTTAGACCAATTTAAAATAAGCTAAATTTGCAAAAAAAAAATTACCTTCAGGTTTAAGCTTCCAAACTTCTACAACTTCTTCAGGCGATAACTGCAGAGATTTCGGCATTTTGATATGACTCTTGCAGCAATATCTAAACTTTATACTCTAGGAAAAAAGTCTCACCGATCCTCCACGTATGATGTTTAAGGAGATATTTGCATAAATCTCATTTTTGCATAAACTTTTGCGACACCACAAAAACTGTTTTCTTGTAATTTCTGATTTTCGTAACGATGAATTTTTTTCTAAACTTGAGATATATATTTATGATCATAGTATTCACCTGCAGTGGATATTTGGAAGCATTTCGTTGTAAAATTTTATTTTTATTAAAATATTTGCATTGTGCTTAAATTTTTGCGTCGCACAGTATATGTAGAAAATAAATGTTTTTATATTCAATATATTTCTAAATCATTTTTGTATGTGATATTTAAATGTCTTTTTTCTGTTTTTCATGTCCATGTAGAAGGGCTGCCACAAGCGATTATTTTTACATTCTGTTTGCCCTACTATTTTTTTTAAATACATTTTGAGCATATTTCTCTTGCAAATGCTGTCGAAGCGTATGTAAAATATTTTTTTATTAAAAAAAAAAAACTGGTGAGAAATAGAATTAAAAAATAGTCGCCTGTGGCAGCCCTGGTGTGGGGAGAAATTGAATTGCTATTTAGACATTGAAGCATGTTTGAAGACTGAATCATATAAAAAAAATAAAAGATGAATTCTTCTTCTTTTTACTTTTACAGTAAATTAGACGCTTTAAAGCTTCAATACCAATATAAATGTCTCATAAAACATCTGAGGTCTTAAATAATTGAAGTAAAGTACTAAAACGCAACATGATTTACTTTTTAAGAAAATATTCCTTTTTGGGGTAATAGTTCTTATCACAGCGTAATAATATAAATACTTATGTAAATATATGTGCCTTTGGTATGAAGAATTTTAACGACCTGTAATCGAAGAGTATAAAAATATTGTCTAACTTTTATTACTTAAAAAAAAAAAAATATTTTTGAAGAAATGAAACGAAATTTCTTCAGGTTTAACAGAAAAATTAGCTTTTGTAATAGTTCTACAAAAACTGAATCAGTATTATGAATAGATGAAAAAAAAAATACTTATTTATGAATAACAATTAACCCTTTGATAACAGGCAAAAATTGACACCACAATTTTTTTATTTAATTGTGCCACAAATTAAAAAAAAAAAGGACGCCAATAATTCTGGTAGATTTCTCATGGAAATAGACATATATTATTTTTCAAAAAGACGTACGTATAGAATAAAAATTTTTTACTCCTACGTATATATACCGGCATGGTACCGACAGAGGGAAAATTATTAACTTTTGTGCATACTCTTAAAATTTTGACTTGATATTACAGGTTTTGAATTTTGTAACCCTTAAATGCATGAATTATTCTTTTAGAATTGTGTTTTATATTTTTATATTAAGGATTAGACACCAGAAATCTTAAGATAGAATTTTAACTCTATTTAGTAGCATATTTTTATAATTTTTAGAGGATTAATATTTCTATATAAATAGAGTGGGTGTAAGAACTTAATTTATGCATTAAAAATTAAATAAAAAGGTGATGGAAATTTACATCACTATGCAATTAAGGGTTAAAATTTAAGTATTTCCTTGTATGTGTTTCTGTACGTTGGTTGGATTATTTGAATGAGGTCATATTTCGCAGAAAATTAAATAAACACACCGAGATCTTTTTAAAGCTGGAATTGAACAAATTGAAAATATCTATACGGGGGTTGCATTATTCCAATTTTTTGGTGTGGCAGTGTGATAAAACTGAAAATATTGCAAGAATCTCATAGCGTACTAAAATTAGTTCATCTAGAAAAAGAATTAGAAACAATATATATCCTTAACACGTTCACGCCGGCGCGGTGGGTCACACTCGACTGTCTCAGAGCTGACATGGGTCCGGCTTTTTGGATACCAGTATTTTAATACAGAAAATGTTGTTTTATTTAATTAGAACAATTCGGGGATTTAAAGGAACAACATTTTCTCTAAAATAACAGTGGTGTGCAAAAATCTTTAGACTTGAAAACGCTGAGACAGTCGAGTGTGACCCACCGCGCCGACGTGAATGTGTTAAAAAATCATTTTAAAAACCCAGTCACCCCGAATTACCACTCAATTACTCTCGCTTAGTCTATATTAATCCGGGATAATGCGCGCATACTCAAGGTATGAATGGTTTTTACTTTGTCACCAATAAATATAAATAATAATCGTCACTTTATTTAGTCGGAGACAATTGTTAAAAATTTTGCGGTAAAATATGTTGAAAATTACTTTTAAAAAGATAATGGTAACAATTGTAAAAATCATACGCACTCTCTGTCTATCAGGCCCGTTGCGCATCCTCCCGTGTTAAACATTTGTTTTCCAAGAAGTTATATGGGTATTTCCATATGCAATTGTCGTGTAAGTCACATGCTACGATTTTTGTCTACCAGTATTTTAGAACGGAAAATGTGACTTATTTTATGGGAGCTATTTTATTAATTGCAAAAGGCGAAGCATACTTTACGAAAATAACAGTGGCCAACAAGTATATCAGTTTTTAGCAATGTGACTTACACTACAAAAACTCATAGAACTACCCACATGACGCTATTGAAATTCACTATCAATAATAGATTGCCTATATTCCAATTTATTGTTGTAAAAATATAAGAAAACTGAGAATTTTGCAAAAATCGCATAGTGGCAAAAATTAATCCATCTAGTAAAAAGTATATACAATTCAAAACACCTTTCAAATATTTACCGCAAATTATTGCTACCCAAATTATTTTGTGTTCCCCTGTAAACGAAATACAAGTGTTACAAGTGCCATTTTCAATAAAGAATTTTTTTTGTGTACTGAACTATGTGTACCAAGTTAATTATTTCTGAAATAGTATAATCTCCTTTAAATGCATTCCAGTTACTAATGCCTATACATGACAAGGTACAAGAATATTTTTATGGCTTTTAAACGGACACTAAATGATACGCAGAAAATTCTCAACACGAAAAATGCTGTTTTTATTCTCAGTTACATACTTAGCACCAAATCCATGGAGAAATTTTTTACCCTTTTACTCATAAATTAATGCTGCACTTAACCGTTTGACTATTGATCGGAACATATACGTGTAGTGGAGGATTTGTTTTTTCTTTCTTACCACATTTTGAAAAATAATACCTGCCATGCCGTACACTTATAAGTAGATGTTTTAAACAAATCTACGGTGAAGAACTTTTTTATAAATTGTAGTATGACTGGATATCAAAAGATTCGCCAGTCCATGCCCGTAAGAAAAGGGTTAAAGGGTATAAAGCCTTAAATATTAAACTACAGTCGGTTCAACAAGAATGTGACCGATATAATCTGTAAAAAAAGAATTGTGATTATTTCTTTTTATTTTATTTAAGTAGACATTATAAGCTATTGCGCAATTATCTAATATTTCGTCCAATCGCCTCAGTTCCTCATTATAAGTAGACATTTCCCATCATTCGACGGGGTTTTCTGCGTATTCGTATAGCAAATATTGCCATACTTCTTATTTGAAATATCAGCTTATCCACTGCGTACACTATAGCATTCTTTCACGCCTAATTTTAATGTACGACCACACATTTCAATCGGAACATCTTGAGAATTGCAGAACCTTAAATAATAGTGATATTATTTTGACGTTTCCACGTACTATACAGTTTACTGCAATGATTAGGGTAATTGTTTTCCTGCAACATCCAACATCTTTTGATAGAACCAAACAACTGTTCATCAGATTTCAGAAAGTAGGGGTGAGTGGGGCACATGCGAACAGTTCACATATATATAGCTTTTTTTTATTTTAGGGTTAATTTATATGTACAAAAACATCACAACATGTTAAACATAACTTTTTCTTACACGTGGTAATTTGAATGATTTTTTATTTTTTTTAACCCTTTACACTCCGTTGTCGCCGCTGCGGCGACATTGTAAGGTAAGTGAAAAACTCCGTTGTCACCGCTGCGGCGACATCATCTTGCCTTGAAAATTTGTTTTTTGGCAATAGTAATAAAATAAAATAAAATTTGCCTTATTTAATCAGAACATTTTTTAAATTGTGACCCTTTTCTCCTTTTAATAAAAACTTCTTTTAAATAAGTGGTGCCGATCGAATAAAACAATTGTGTAACGACGCAGAGTTTCTGGTAGCCCACACTCAAAACAACGCCGAGTGCAAAGGGTTAATTTTATTAAACCACCTTTATAGTACTACTTATTTTTTTTAACTGTTTTATAAATTCAAGAAAATATTCCCATGTTCCCCACAGGTGGGATAGCTATGAAAATACGTGGGGCAGATATAAACACAGAAAAAAAGTAACCTTTGACATTCTTTTTGTTATTTTATTCTTTTGTCATCATAATCATTAGTTATACTAGCTTTTAAATTTATTATAATAAAAAATAATATATATATATTTCTCTAGTTTATGGGCGATTTGTTTAGGTAAAAGATTATAAAATCGAAATAAGTAAACACAAAACTGTCCTGATCCCATACCCATGAATCATATTAGTTATCAATCTGAAAATTTTATTCTTTTAAAATGTTACTAATATTTATCCCCATTCAAAACATCATGTGCTAGCTGTTGTTTTAGAGATGGAAGTAAGCCATAATTGTAAGTTCGGAACAAATGAAATAGGAAAAAAATGCAAAGCTGCTTAACATATTAACCTTCCTACCCTGTTGAAATTATACTCAACCTTAATAAAAATATTAAACACCAGAATTTTCTTTAAAAACTTTTTAATGTATTTATTTATGTTAGTTTTTGGTGCCTTTTATTTATCTTACTTTACGAAAATATTTCTGGTTCGAATCGAATGAAATGAATTGTAGAAATAGGTCGATTAGACTCATTCAGGGTAGGAAGGTTAATTCAGGTGTCGTACTTGTCCTGAAATTTTAAGACCAGGAAATTCTTCGGTACCAGTATTTACTAATAGAAAATCTTTTCTTAAATAAGACGAAAGTTCGTTTAACCTAGACGTTTTTCTGTAAAAAACGTCTGTAAATTCCATGAAGCCTACGACCCCGGATAATACTTTTTGTATTAACATTGCATAAAAAATATTGTTATAAAATCTTTTTACTATAATAAGACATAACACTTATTTTATTTTCGAAAATATTAAATTATTTAAATTACAATTTAACGTTAATGAACTTGTTGCTCTCTGCATACTTCATGACAGATGTGGTTGTGGGAGTTTCAATAAAACGTCACTTTTTGTATGACGTAAATGTTTTCTATTTCAGGAAAATTATCGGTATTGGATAGGAGCTGACATTCTTTCTAATGAATTTAACTGAAAGAAACAGAATCATAGAATGATTATTGGGGAAGTGTTGAATTCAGGGGGTAGCCCGGGGATGACATTTCGACCCTGTCCGGAATGTATGAGATTTTATGATTTTTAACGCGCGAAAGAGCAATTTGCCTACCGGAACTCTAAAATATTTCACCGGGAGCGGCAGAAATCCCTGTTGTAGAAAAATGTCTGAATTCAACTCTGATTGGGGCACTTATGAACGGTTCATATCTGCCGCATTTAGTCTGTTCACAACTGACCACATGACTGCTAGAATTAACCCTCTGTCTACCAGAAGGGTCCAATGGACCCGATATGTATATTCAAAATATCTATTCAAACCAGAAATTTCTTCAAAACAAACTAAATGTATAAATCAGACAATAATAAGTTAAATAAACAAATTAAATAGTTTTAAGTAAAAATTCTGGTGTAGAATGTTTTTATAAAACTTGAGTAAAATTTCCGGTAGTTCTAGGGTTAAATTGATAAATCATTAACATTTTTCAATTTAAGAAGAAAAAAAAGGTATCAGAAATATTTATTAGAATTCATTTTATATGTTAAAATATTATAATTCAAATAAACAAATAAAATTAATCAGTTATCGAAGTTAGAACTGGGATTTTACTTTTGAGATCGACAAATTGCCTATTGGTTACTGAAGTCAAACAAAATGGCAAAGCCCTTCAAAATTTTACCGTCATATTGTAGGTACAGTGCTCAGCAAAAGTTTAGACAATGATCAATTATGCTTCTGTAGTGAGAAGTATGTAACGAATTGTTGGAACTCAACTGTTATATATTAGTGGGGTCTTATCTTTCATACACAAACAATAAATTTTAATTTCTACACATTACATAATATATAATGACAAAAAAACAAAACAAATTTAACATTGTAGCAAAAGTATAGACAATTTGTCTGTTAACAGAAAAGTATCCATAAATTAAATTCAAACTGCACCTACATTGTCTGCTATTAATGCAACAATGTGAGTTCCCATCGAGAAAACTAAATCCTGCATCACGTGGTGGGCCATTTCGTACCAAACAGGTTCAACAGCAGATCGAAGTTCATTATTGAGGAGTATTGTCAAAAAAATGCATAAACTGTATGAGATATGATGCCACAAAAGTTTTCGATTGGGTTTAGATCAGGGTTACACGCGGGCCAGTCGAGAACAGTAATATTTCGAGAGTTAAATTATTTTTTTGATTTGTATGCAACATGAATAGACGCATTATCTTGCTCAAATACATACTTTGGAAGAGCTAAAAGTTCACCAAATGGCTTTCTAATGTATGTATGTAGTATTACGCTGCTTGGCGACCATTGAGAAATTCCAGAGATACTTGAGAATTAAAACAAAGTGAGGCCCAAATCATTAACTCTTTCGAGGGCGGTGTCCTTAAAAAGCACACTTAATTTTAATTCCAAAACTGACAGGCGGCACCAAGAAGAATAAATTAAAATTTTCCTTTTATAATATACTTGAAAATAAGTAAGTTCATACTTTCTAATAAATTCGTTTATAAATTCTGATTTCAGTCCATTATTTCATTAGTTTTATAATCAGAATTACTCCGTGACGAAAAGGGGTCAATTTGTTGTGAGATTTCAAGGCTGGTTGTTTTATCATTTTCATGTAAACTAATGTACATCTTTCTATAATTCATCTACGAAGTAACCGTTGACACAGAAAGCTCTGACTCGCTTTTAATGCGATTAGCAGTCATCATTTGTCTAGATACCAGTTTATGGTTCCTTCTATAATCTCGTTTTCTGGCCACACGAGACCTTCCAGATTTATGTTTTGCTTTGAAAGAGTCACCCTTAGACAGTACTTAATAGATAGACTTCTTTGGACGATTCAAAGTGGCCTAAATTTCTGAAAAAGCCTTCCCTTTCGATTTCAGCTTCCATGCTTTAATTACTTCATCTGACTGAAAATTTCTAGCTTGCGGCATCTTCACTAACCGATATTATCGCGAGGTGCACTTAAATACTTCATGCATGTGACGTCATATGTTTGAAATTTGTGTTTTCTTGATTGACACCACTTTTTTGAAATAGTAAAATTTGCCTTATTTATTAACATATTAATTAAGGCGAAAAAAAAGGGGAATTTTACAATTTCAGAAAAGTGGTGCTAATCAAGAAATCTGAATTTTAAAAAAGTAGCCAGCAGTTTTCACATTGCATAGTTTGACATGGTACCGACGGTATGTCTACAGGTGTTGCCATCTTTGGAAGTTTTTTTCAAGTAAAATAATATAAAATAACTATTGAAAAAGTGCGATGTTCATATCTGCCCCATGTTCACATGTGTCCCACCCTCTCCTATTTCTGATAGATGATTCGCATTTTCACCGCGTTCTACAACAAATGAATCGCTCCATGCAAGAAGGGCTTCTGTCACCAAATTGGCAAAATTGAGTTAACCATGGATTTTAGTTCTTATAGGATAGACCCATGTTTCTATGTAAAAAAGGGTTTTAATTGCACTGTGATACACTGTCTAAACAAAACTTAATTTTTATTATTCGATGTAGAAAGGGCTTAAAACAGAAATATTTTTTTATTTTTTCAGTTTTGTCAAATCTAGTTTTAGTTGACTGAAGTTCTTTTTGCATGGAACCATCCAAATTCTGTATCAAACCTCATAGAACTATTAACCCTTAAAGCTCTGGCGTCTATTACACAAATTTTATTCGATCGGCACCACTTTTTGAAAAGAAGTTTCCTTCAAGTACAGACTTTCAAAAATGCTCTGATTAAATAAGGTAATTTTTTTTTTTTTTTTTTTTATTACTGGCACCTAAAACAAATTTTGCAAAGACTGACAATGACTCCGCAGTGGAGCCAACGGATGGTAAGGTTTAATAAGGAGTAACTGACTTATCCATAAAATAGTGAAACTTCAACTGTAACTGCTTTCGCAAAGATTCATTGCCGCCGCGGAAAACTTCCATCAATAAATTTAAATAGAGATTTCTCCCAATGTAAACGCCTGATTAACGCAAGATTTCAGTCATAAATAATGGGATGAACAGATATTCATTTTTACTGGTGGAAGTTTACTTCGGCGGTATTCAGTCCCTGCTTTTCCGCCATATTGTGACAACCTAAACAACCTGTCAGTGTCAGTGAAAAAAAATTATAATACTTGTAAAAATTGCCATTGGTGTAAACAAATAGAAATTTTTACCATATTTGTGAGGTAAATTTTCCATGGATAAAGCGCTTAAAGAAGATGAAAATTTCTGTTCAAATTTACTGGTGGAAGTTTGCCCCAGCGGTAATCAGAAACTGCTGATCCTATTTATAAAAAAAACTGCTGCCAACTTGTGACAACCACCTCAGTTACTTCACTCACAACTGATAGACAATACACTGTATATATCATCGTCCTCTTTATTCATAACCCCATTATCCTCGTATGTTTTGTTAGGGCTGCCATTAGCTACCATTTTTTATTTCTATCTCGCACCACTTTCAAACACAAAAATCTTCCACATAAACGCTGTCAACATGGGCAAGAGAAACATACTACAACATTTTTTTTTTTACAAATAGCGGTGCGAATAGAATATAGAAGTAGTCGCCGGTGGCAGTCCGTTTGTTCTCATCCGGTTTAGTTCCCATCCGGCAAATAGTCCGCATTCCCACCCTCCAAATACTGATTTACTCAGTTTTCATGAATGCTTCCAGTAGCGGCTCATCATGGAGTAACATCATGTTGCTGTAAGAGTTTTAGTGTATAAAATTTGAACTTATTAAATCAAGTAGTGTTCTACGATTAAACGAGGGGAAATTTTGCGGACGAAATTACTGGTATTAAAGTGATTGTACCCATGGCGAGCCGCAATTCAATTCCTCAGCCCAGCGTATAAGTTTTGCCACGTTTAATATGGCCTTTTATGTGCATCCACGTGATTTATCCAGTGTTGCCAGATTGGGGACATTTTGTCCCCATATTGTTGATTGTCACCTCTTTTTTGAAATAGAAATATTTAGCATATTTAAAAATAGATTAAAAATTCTGAACAATAAGGCTAATCGTACTACTTTAAAAAAGTGGTGATAGTCAAATAATCTTATTAAAAAAAGTCCCCAATCTGGCAACACTGGATTTAACCCTTAAGCGTTGTGCCCAATATGTGTAGGTTCCTTTTTTAAAAATCAGAGTGTTTCATTGCCACAAATTTTGAAGTAGAAATATTCACCTTATTTAATGGCAGATAAAATGATTCAAGAATAATGCCAATTACATTATTTAAAAAAAAACTGGTGGGAATCAAACAATCTGAATAATAATTAAAAAAATGCCTACACTGCCCGCTAATGTCACAGGCACGAGAATTAAGAGGATAACTATAAACACCTTCTTGTACACCGTCAGAAATGTTGTATTCAATGTACTAATAATAAATTAATCGACATCATCAAAACAATTTGATGACAAAGGAAGTACTGCACCATAGTGCAAGGAATAATGGTTAATGATGATTAAGACAAATGGGGATGCAGTGGTTCCTCATCATATAATGGAGGCAACTTCTTGTTGAACTGACTGTAAATATTTTTATGTTTATCCACCATCCATCTATCGTAATAATTCATCGCAGGATCAATTTTATGAAACTACAGCTACATATTTAAAAAAGAGAAATTTGCTGTATTGTGAGTGTGATATGGATGTCACATTCTCAACAGAAAAAAAGATTTATGTGTGAAAATGCTCCTGCATTACGATAAATAAATGTTCGGTAAACAAAACAATGTTTAGTGTAAAAGTTTTGGGTTTAAACATTTAAGTACAAAGTTAGTTTATGAGTAATATGTCAGACACGCCAGTACGCATGCAATAAGCGTGATTTTCTAAATATATCCAAAAGTCAGGATGTGGAACAAATATACAAATGTATATAAAAGAGGTAAAGATAGAATATCAGAGTTAAACAGAAAGACAAAGAGAGCAAATAAAACATATAGCAGAAAAATCGAACAAGTGACAGTAGAAAATCTGATGTTCAGATATTTAACCCATTAACCCATTATCTACTGCATTATAATCTACTGCAATTTTTTTCATGTATTTTTTTTTCAGTTACTACAATGAAAATTAAAGGATAAACATAAAAAAATATTCACCTGTGTGAAATTTAATTCCTTAGAGGTAATTAATTAAAGTGGTACTTTAAAGTACCGTCAGTACACCATGACTAAATTATCGTAACAGAAAACCCACAAGGTATTTCAAATGGCACCAGAATTATGGTAAAATATTTTCGATTTAATAAGTATGTGAAATATAGCCTTTTTCATACATATAAATAATTTTTTTGGCAAATTCCGGTGCCAATCATTTATTTCAAAACTTATGCATTGAAAATGCTTTGCCACTGAAAGGGATATATATATATATTTAAAACCACAAACAAATATCAAACTTCATCACTCACCATATTTAAACTGAAACTCTACATCAAAAATATTAAAAGAACCAACGTAAACATTAATACTTAAAACCAAACTTTAAAACCAAACAAAGGAAAATATTTATATCAGCAAGACAGAAAAACAGAACAGAAGGCGAGCGGCATGGCTAACGACATGCTCTGTAGGGTTAAGTCAGACTTTACGCATGCTACGTCCCCCTTCTCTCGCCGAGACCAAAAATTAAAAACCATGAAAAACTAAACTGATCTACCAAATCCAACAAAATATCTTTCTATCTTATTAGATCAATCAACGCATCAAAACCACCATTCTCATCCATCACTGAATTCAGTTCAGTTCCGTAACTGCTAATCTTAATAAATTCACTAGTTATTCTCCTGATGAAATTGTGAGGATAACCCTGTTTGAATCCTTGACGACACCAATCCAAAATGCCATTAATCATATCCTTGACTCTAGTACTCAGTCTTTGGATTCGCATTAAGCCGTTTCTTAGGACATTTCTTTTAACCGATACATGAATATTTGAATCAAAATATATCAACTTTAAGGTATTAAAATCAAAATAATTTCGCTTGTCAAATAGCTTAGATATCAAATTTTCGCTTTCTATGTTCAAGTTCACATCTAGAAAATTAACATTTTTAGAATTCTGGGAGGTGGGTTCCAGACTCAGAGACGTAGGATAATATGTAAAATCAATTTTTTCAATATCATTATTTAATTTGACTATCAAAACATCATCTATATATCTGTAGGCTAATGTATTACTGTTTAAATTAATATTTCTTTCATATATATGTAAATAGATGTCTGCCAAAATGGAACTGCAACCCCCCCCCCCTATTGGAATACACCGAATCTGTTTAAATATTGTATTTCCTTCGTAGAGGTAGTTTTCTTGTACTACCAACTGAAATAAATTCATGAAAAAATCACTATGAACATCCAAAGTACTATTTGTATTATAAAAATCAACTATTTTTTCTTTTAGATCTGTCAAATCAATTGTGTTATAGAAGTCTGTAAAATCATAAGCGTATAAACTAGTAATATTTTTTCATTTATTCAGATTATCTAATAGTGTATAGCTATTTTTGATAATAAAAGACGTCTCTTCCCCCATCACTCCGTCAAACACTCCTTCCAATACACCCAGCAATGCCTTGCTAGCAACACCAATACATGACCCAAAACCATATATATATATATATATACATATTTTAGGTTTCTATATTGTTAGCAGTCCTTTAGTTATGCAACGTCTATATTCCCGGGACAACATGTTCTCTCTCATCTCCACGTATTCAACATATGAATTTACATATGCCATTTCTAGAATAGCAAAAAAAAAAAAAAAAAAAAAAAAAAACGGTGCCAAAACTTTTCGATTTCCTTTAAAAAATAATAATGAAACAGAAAAGAATTACTAGGAAAATTATTACTATACAACATTTTAGTATTTACATTTCATAGCAGATGAAAACGGTGGATAACTACACAGACGAAAAGTAAATAAGAAGTTCTTCTCCAACACCCAGTGTACTGGCGGTACTTATAAGTACCACCAGTTAATTCAAAAGTTAAATCAAATACATACACCGTTCACGTAAAATAGCTAATCAAATTGTAATCCAAGATCATAATGAACACATAAAAGAAATACAACATTTATCTTATATTCTTTACTGTATTTGCAACAATAAAAAGACGATCGTGATAATCTGTACAAAATGTCGAGAAAAAGCACATCGACTGTTTAAACACAGCCTCCTCCCTCGCTAAAATAACTAACCTCGAACTTCTGCTGCCATGTATCTGGATGAAGTGGAGTTAACCACTTGAGGGGCATCGGTATATATTATATACCACCTACGATTAATGAAGTTTTACACCAGAATAATTTTATTAAATTTTACTTTTCTAACTTTAGTGGGAAAAAAGCTGTAAAATTGCTTTTACTTATTTTGAAATAGAATTTTTCAAAGATTCCGGTGGGAATTCAGCATTTCACAAACGTAATTGCTTGCCCCTCAAGGGGTTAAAAGTGTGTTTTTGCAAAGTACAATTAGAATATTAGTAATATTGACTATTGGATGAAAGTTTAAAGTGAGTGGCAATGTTGCCATTGGGCTACTTTTAAAAATTCATATTCCTTGATTGCCGCCACATTTTTGAAACAGTAAAATTACCTTTGTTTTCGCCTTAACTAATATGTCATTAAATAAGGCGCATTTTACCATTTCAAAAAAGTGGTGCCACTCAAGAATCTAAATTTAAAAAAAGTTGCCCATCTGGCAACACTGGTGAGTGGTACTTATAAGTTCCGTGAGTAGATAAAGGGTTAAAGATTGACGTTGCGCTTTCGCAACATTATATTTGTGATTTTATATAAAAAAATTGTACCAGTAAAAGAGAAAAGTAAAATAAGCCCTATTTAATTAACATATTTCAGTGATTATTAAACTAAAATTAAGTGTTTAAAAAAAGTGCTGAGAACTAAATAAAATTCCTGTAAAATATGCTGGCCCTTAAACCTCTGGCTGCGGAACCCGAGATTTCCTCGGGGATGCATTTTTCCATCACCTGTTATTTTTTTATTATAAATTTTGCCTTATTTAATCGGAACATTTTCCAGATTAAATTAGACAAAAATTTTTGTTTTCAAAAACCGGTGACAAAAGAATAAAAATTCTTAAATACACAATTTTTGAAGCCATTTTGACAGAACAATTACGCAGTGAGAGGGTTAACGGGTTAAGTTCGAATAAAAATCATGAATAACTTTTACCCACATTTAAGACATTAATAAAAAGAACTAGTATGTTGTGGCAATCATAAAACTTTCTTCTATATAAATCACGTCAATTAAATCATTTAAATAAAACAAGAAATTACATCAATTTAGCAACAATTCATATTCAAAGTGTATCTGAATTTGAAGTTTGATAAATATTCGTACCTTAGTTCTTGAGATAGAGCTATAGCGGAAATTCTGAAAAATGTAGCATAGCAGCGCCACCTGTTGAGTGATTTACACCAATATATAAACAGCAATAATTGATATCCATGTATACATGGATCTGAAGTTCGTTGAAAATCCAAGCACTAGCTCTGGAGATAGAGCTATTGCGGAAATCACAGAAAACAGCATAGCAGCGCCACCTGTTGAGTGATTTACACCAAACTGTATAAAATGTCAATTCATGTCAAGGACTAACTCATTCTGAAGTTTGGTGAAAATTATTGCATTAGTTCTTGAGATACAGCTATAATAGAATTCTGAAATGTGCAGCATAGCGGCGCCGCCTGTTGAGCAATTTGCACCAAAACACAAACAGAACTAATTCATATCAAAGTATACTTGAATCTGAAGATTGATGAAAATCCAAGCATTAGAGTTTGAGATAGAGCTATTGCGGACATCACAGAAAACAGCATAGCAGCGCCACCTGTTGAGCGATTTACACCAAACTGTATAAAATGTCAATTCATGTCAAGGACTAACTCATTCTGGAGTTTGGTGAAAATTATTGCATTAGTTCTTGAGGTACAGCTATAATAGAATTCTGAAAAGTGCAGCATAGCAGCGCCAACTTTTGAACATTTGCACCAAAACACAAACAGCACTAATTCATATCAAAATATACTTGAATCTGAAGTTTGATGAAAATCCAAGCATTAGAGTTTGAGATATAGATATTGCGGAAATCGTAAAAAATGCAGTACAGCAGCACCATCTCTTGAGCGATTTACACCAAAATGTACAAAACTTCAATTCATGTCAAGGATTAACAGAATCTGAAGTTTGATGAAAATTTGTGCATTAGTACTGGAGATTGAGCTATTGCGGAAATCGTGCAAAAGGCTGCATAGCAGCGCCACCTGTTGAGCGATTTACACCAAAACTAATCAGCACCAATTTATATCAGGGACTAACTAAATATGATTTTTTAAATTAAATTCCGTGCATTAGTTCTTGAGATAGAGCGCCCACAAAATTTGTGTCACATACAGACAGACAGACAGACAGACTCACAGATGCACAGACTCACAAACAGACATGTTGTAAAAACATGTTTTTCGGAATCTCTAACCCCTAAAATGTGTAAATCCGTCGAAAACCGAAAGTCGAAAATTTTCACGAATCCAATACTTTCTTCTTGTAAAGATAGAAGAAAGTAAAAATTAAATTTTAATATATATATGTATGCACACACACACACACACACATATATATATATATTGATTTCATTGTTTTCTTTTTATTCTGGATTACAATAAGTATTATTTTATAAAATGGACTTAAAGAATAAAACATAGTTTCAAGGATAACCGCCATTTAGAGAATGTAAAAGTACAACTCCTTAATGTTAGCATAAGTGAAATAAGTCAGTGATAATGGACTATTTATAGCTACAGTAAAAGGTATGTGAGGCATTTGTTTCTATAAAACGTTAGAGAAACTTTCTAAAACTATTACTTTATGTTACTGCAAATTGAAAAAAATTCGTTACCCGCATTTTATTTTTTATACAAGCTGAAAATTGGAAATTTTAAAACTATTATTTACTCTTATACAAAAAAATTATATTGAATCCATTAGTCTAATCTAATTATTTTATAAACACAAAAACCAGTTTATTATTTATCAGCTGTTCAACTATCAAAATTTAATCAATGTTTATAAAAATTGAGGACAAGTAAAAAAGTTATATTTGGCCACAGTAAAACTATAAAAATGGTTTCTGGAATGTTTCTGTAAATCGATATTTTTCCAATGTATTTTTCAAATTCAGATTCCTTGATTGCCGCCACATTTTTGAAACAGTAAAATTACCTTTGTTTTCGCCTTAATTAATATGTCATTAAATAAGCCGAATTTTACCAATTCAAAAAAGTGGTGCCATTCAAGAATCTGAATTTTAAAAAAGTAGCCCATCTGGCAACACTGTTCTAGTGTTAAGGCATAGCTGCGAACACGCTTTTTTGTACCACAAAAAAAATTAATAGAAATTTTTGCCTTATTTAATCGGCAGATTAAGACGCTATAAGAAGGTAAAATTTTCTATTGATCTTTTGTGGTTCAAAAAAGCATAAGAGTTGGCAGCTATGATTAAGGTCTAAATGCAAAATATAGTTTAAATATTCTGATGCCAATGTGGCATTTAGGAATTAAAAGTATTTGGTACATACATATGACCGTGTCCTTCAAGGGGTTAATCTCTTGAACCTTGAAGTTAAAATAATACTACAAATACATATTTATTGCTTTTACCAAACTGACACTATGGATGACAGAAATATCCCTTTTTCTAAAGTTGATACTTTAGGTGGCTGCTAATTTAGGTTATAAAATATGGGCCTAAATACATTAATCCCCTTAAAATATCAATTTAATTATAACCTAAATTCACACAATAAAAAATAGCCCTTTCAGAAAGGGTACAATTTACAGACATTTAAAATTTTAATCCCAACGATTGCATACAGTGTTTTCGATTGATTTTTCATGAATATTTTTGAAGAATTCTACGATTCGACAAGGCAAAGTTTTCAACTAAAATATTCTTGTACTAAAAAAATAAAAATAATAAACACCCTGCAGGGGACCTATATAGTGTTGCTAGGCGTCTCGCGTAAATCGGGGCTCCAAATTCCCTGAACACCAGTATTTCAAAGTATCTGTTTTCGTCTTATGTAATGGCAAAAGTATCTGCGATTAAAGATGGCGAAATAAACTGTAAGAAATTAGCGTTGTCAAAAGCATTTTGAGCCCTGATTTACGCGGTACACCTGACAACACTAGACGTATACGTCCGGTGCCATCGAAATACCCAAGGCCTGAGGACAAGAGTTGTGACGTCATCACTAATCGACCGACTTCTCACTAGTGTTGGAATTTACACCGGAAAATTTTGAATAGCAATTTTCTTTTATTTTATCTGTGGAATATCTATAATCTTATAAAACAATAATAACCATTTAAACTTACTGGTGAGATTTTGGAATCCCCGAATAAAAAATCGGCCAGATGCGGCAACATTGTGGCATTCCGCATCTGGCTGAATTTTTATTTTGTGATTCCGAATTGTCACCAGTAAGTTTAAATAGTTGGTAGTGTTTTTTTACGATGATAGATATTCCACAACTAAAATAAAAGGGAATTGCCATTCAAAAATTTCCAGTGTGAATTCCAACACTAGTGAGAAGTCGGTCGATTGGTAATGACGTCAGAATTCTTGTCCTCAGGCCTTGAGTATTTCGATGGCAACGATACGTCTCACCCGTCCTGGAAGGATTAACACTAGAACGGCCGGAAATTGTACTCAAGTTTCATAAAAATGTTTCATACCAGAATTTTTATTTAAATTTATTTAACGCATTTCTGTGTGGATGAAATTTACTTTATTTTATTAAACAATTTCTGGCTCAAATGGGCTTTTAACCATTTGGTTGGAGTCGAATCGCCTCCTTCCGGGCGTTCTGGTGTTAAGGCATGGCTGCGAACACCTTACGCTTTTTTGTACCACAAAAAATTAATAGAAATTTTTGCCTTATTTAATTGGCAGATTAAGACGATATAAGTAGGTAAAATTTACTATTAAATTTTTGTTCAAAAAAGCATAAGAGTTGGCAGCTATGATTAAGGTCTAAAACAAATCTACAATTTCTCATTTTTATCTAATGGGTTTAAGCTAAATAATAATGAAAATTAGTCACTTTCTTAGCCACATTGTCATGGAGACATTTTGGAAAACCCAGATGAAAATAACATTTATTTTATAGCTGGTTTGTTGGTTTTATGAGTTGTAATGAGACAAGATTCCTTTAGGGGCAAGCAGTGTCAAAGTATAATTAAATCAAAACGTCAGACCATCCTCAAAATGTATGATAAAAATAATTGTAACTGAACATTAAAGTCAAAGTTTAAGGAGAGATACTACCTGCATGCAGTTTCCCATCCATATAAAGTCAAACGTGTGTAGAGGAATAAATAATATACTTTATGAGGAAATAAGCCTCAGGGCTGCCATTTATTTGTTATAATTCGACGCAAAAAGCATTCTTTGTATTAATTAATCGTATTAAAATTTATTTTAATTAATCATATTAATTAATTAATTGTATTAATGTAATTATTAATTAAATCGCTGTATTAACAATTCGTTGTAAAGTAAAAATGTAAAAAAAAAAAAAAAAAAAAAAAAAAACAGTGGTTATTTTTATGTGTTAAAGAATAGATGTCCACGTTTGTTTACGCTACAAGTATACTCGTAGCTTTAATATTCGTGGCTTTAATTTATTACTTTCTCACCATTATTTTAACCCTTAAATGCCGGGTGTTGCTTTTCGTCAACATACCCAATTTTGGCTCTAAATTACTATTAGAATAATATTGAAGCTGTAATGCTAATGCTGCCAGTAAAATACATTCTGGAAATATTATTAAATGTATTTTCAACATGTAGATGGCAACACTTGAGCTTTTTAAGAATAAAGATAGATTTATTTTTTCAATTGTTGCTACTTGCTCTTTTTGTTTTGTTTGGAAGCTTGCGAAATACCCTATTTTGTTCTGCAGTGAGCATGTAAAATTTATTTCTTATTATAGTTCCTAAAATTCTTGTGTGTTTAATATTATAGGTATTTATCAAGGAATTTTTTTTTTCAATTAAAGACCAATATTGCCGATTAGTAACAAACAGTTTTTTAGCCGTAAACCATACTTAAAACAAAATACGATTTATTTAAAAAATGAAAGCCGAAAGACATTATTACAATGATTTTTGAAAAATCAGGCATTTAAGGGTTAAAACAGAAAAAAAAAATCTTATTTATTGGCAGAAATTTCGCTGTATTAGTAAAGCGAAATTTACCTTTCAGAATTTGTGGTGGCAAACGACTTTCAAGAAGAAATTTGAAAATTCTTACTTTTGCGGCAGTGAATGTGTTAAAATTATGCATTGGAAATTCGGGCATCAGATTAATTCTCTAACAAGTAAAGGTACTTTAGTCCGTGGCGGCGAATTTCGATTTTTCAGCTCATTCGATTCGTCTCATCGAGATAAATAATTTGCCACCTCACATATCGGCTATTGTGTTTTATTAATGACAGGGGGCCGGGTCAAAGTTTAAAAATTTGCATAATGCGAGTTGATGAAAATTAAACAGTAGCAGTAAATTCCTTCGCATTCAACGTTCCGCTGAAACCTTCGATTGCTTCGTAAACAGACATTCCGCAATTTACGAATTGCGACTCAATAGCTGATATGCGAGGTATAAAATTACTAACAAGTAAAGGTACTATAGTTCGTGGCGGTGAATTTCGATTTCATAGGTCATTCGATTTTTCTTATTGAGCTTAGTAATTTTATACCTCGCATATCGGCCTATTGAGTTTTAATAATGATAGGGGGCCAGGTCAAATTTCAAAATTTCATTAATTGAAAAACAGATGCCCTCAAAGAAATAAGTGATATTTAAATTTACTAATTGTTTTTACAGTGCCAATAACAACTATAATATTGTATTATTGCTGTCATTATAAGAATTTTTAATTGCAAATAAAATATTCGTATGCTTCTTGACAGGCAGGTTTTCGCAAGTTATGATGTCCTCATCTAGTTTTGCTGATCCTGTCAATACTGTTTTCCCGCATTAAGAGCAAAAATCTTTGTAACCACAAATTGTCTGTTTTTTTTTTTTTTCAGTTTTTCAGTCACTTCGTAACTTGCGGAATATCTGCGTACGGTTGCATGCGAAGGAATTTTCTGCTACTGTTTTATTTTTGGCAGTTCACATTACAGGGCTGCTACAAGCACTATTTTTTTAATTCTATCTCGCACCACTTTTATAAAACAAATTTTTTTCAGATACACTGTGACAACATCTGCAAGAGAAACGTACAACAAAAGTTTTCTCTTAAATTGGTGGTGGCAATAAAATATAAAAATAGTCGCCTTTGGCAGCCCTCCAATATGCAAATTTTGAAACTTTAATTATTAAAACTCAATAGCCGATATGCGAGGTGGCAAATTATTTAGCTCGATGAGACGAATGTAATGAGCTATAAAAATCGAAATTCGCCACCACGGATAAAAGTACCTTTACTTGTAAGATAAAAACCTAAGTATTAGCTGCCAAGTTTAATGCTTTTTTGTACCAGAAAAATTTAATAGTATATTTTACATTTTAAATCTCTGAAGCCTGTCAAAGCAAAAATTTCTATTAATTTGTTTTGGTAAGAAAAAGCGCAAGAGTTGGCAGCTATGCAAAAGTTCTACATAATTTACCGACTACCATATAACCTCCTGAGACCCAAGAAAATTTGAAACACTTTATCTGTTTCTTTACTACTTTATTTGCATCAAAAGGATAGAAAAAAATTCATTTTTAAAGATTTTTAATTTTTTTTGTTTTTTGTTTTTTAAATTTGTTAACACTAGAACGCCAAGAAATTTTAGCCAAGTTTCACAAAAATATTTCACACCAGAATTTTTATTTAAAATTATTTAGGTGATTTATTTAACGTATTTCTGCGTGGTTTAAATGTAACTTATTTCATGAAAAAATTTCTGGCTCCAATTGGCATATTTAATCATTTGGTCGGAGTCGATTCGGCTCCTTTCGGGCGTTCTAGTGTTAACACTAGAATCGCCGTTAGGGGTCATTTTGCCCCCTGCTAAAATTGATAATTGTCGATTCGAACCAGAAATTTTTTCATAGGATATGTTATATATACGAAGCACAAAAATAAGCTAATTAAATAAGTTAAACAGTTTTAAATAAAAATTCTGGTGTAAAACATTTTTTTTTATAAAAAATGAGTAAAATAGCTGGCGGTTCTAGTGTTAAAGACCATACCAATTTTAATGGATGTTCAGGTCTTAAGTTTATGAAACGTAAACACAGTTCAATTCAAGTTTTCACGTAAAAATGTTATAATGAAATGCACTAAATTAACAATAAATTGAAACATATATATATTTATTATTAATTTAATGAACAACACAGAATTATTTTACACATATTTAATTCAAATTAAAATCTTTGAAACAATTTCTTTCACTACTAATGCACAAAAACATATTGCAAATGGAACATCTATATTTAGTTTTCTTTTGAATATATATTATTATCAATGTTATTTCTAAAATAATGACGTTATTTTAATTTTATGTGCACTTCTGCTTCTTGTTCTAGCTGTTGAAAAATATGAGGAGGATCTGGAAATCTTGAGTAAACCTAAAAGAAAACATAATTAAAATCAGATTTCGTGATGCTTGTGAAAATAAAATTTTCTTAATCGCATTAATTTAAATTGTTTCTTTATATTCATGAATTTCTTACAAAAGAAAATGTTAGGCGAAATATTTATCTTAATTTACATATTAAAAATCTTTATATGTGCATAATTCATAACTTGAACTTAATTCAAAGATCGCTTCCAAATCAAAGCGGGATTTTGATATTTCACTATTTCAATTCCGTTAGTTTGGCTAATTGAACCATCAGCAAAATTATTGACAGATTCTTTAGTACCCTAATTTTCAACTTCAGATGAATTTTCATAAATTTTATTACTAATAAAATATTTATCACTAGAGTCAATAAAATCAAGATCAGAGTCATCCCCATTTGCTATTATTTCCAATGCTTCTAATGTTGTTAATCTTTTGGCAAAAAAAAATTACAAAATATGTAATATGTGTTGTCTCTTTTTATAAAAAGTAAATTAAAATTACTGAGAGATTAAATAAACATAAAAAACTTGGAAACCTAGCACGTGATTAAAACCAAAACTAATGCTAAAACTAACTATAACTTTACTCAAAAAAGACCCATTTCAAACATTCATTTTGATGGATGATTGAAAATTAAGCTTTAAAGCAATAAATTTATCAAAATTATAGTTAAAACTAGCTAGGGTACTACAAAAACCTTAAAATTAACATATACACTCTAAAATGTGTTTAAAAAAAAAACAAAATGAGTAAAGAAAAATTGGAACTTACCAGCACCTGGTCGAATACCACATTGACTCACCCACGTCCCCATATTACAAACAAACGAGAAGCCATTGCCAAATTCTAAGAACTTATAAGTAATGTTTGATGTGTATATCGTATTGGCGTATCAAGGACTTGCTTCCAAATCTTATACTTTAATGGGAGCAAAAATTGTGTGTGTGTGGGTGTGAGTGTATGTAAATTTTATCTTAAAAACGGCTCTAACAATTTTGACTACATTTTGTATTTTACTGATTTCGGGCACGAGAAAAAAAATGGGCTAGGTCATGTGTTCGACAAAATTCGATTAGTGGGTCATTTTGGGTCATAATGGGTCAAGGTCAAGCTAATTATATCTAAAAAACGGCTTAAACGATTTTGACTAAATTTTATATCCAACCATTTTGGGGCACGAGAAGACTATTGGGCTAGGTCACATGTTCGAGAAATTTTGATTAGTGGGTCATTTTTGGGTTACTGAGTAGGGTGGGGCGAAAAAACGTTTTTTAGAAATTGATTTTGGCATAGTGCGCAAAAGTTGTGTAATGGGTCAGTTAGAACTCACAAAAATTTTCATCAATATTGCTCAGTTTTTAACCGCACCCCTCTAACTTTGAAAAACAGAAAAAAAAGAGAAAAATCGTTTTTTGTGAAAAAATATATTTTGAAAAATTTTCCAAAATTTTTATTAGCATAAAGTGAAAATGTTACATAATGGGTCAGTTAGAACATACAAAAAATTTTATCAATTTCTATCAATATTTAATCGCGCCCCTCTGACATAAAAAATTGGAGAAAAATGAAAAAAAAAATGTTGGATTTTCCAATAAAACTATACTATGAAAATTATTTTTCATATTAATTTTAATTAAGCACATTTTTGTTGAATTGCACACAGACGGAATACAGATCAGAACAAAATCTATAAATTTGAAATGCATTTAATAATATCGTACCTCAAGTAGAGCAGTGGCCAAAATTACTACAGCAGTACTGGCTGATTTCGATTTCGATTCACCTGAGAAACAAACTCATATAGTTGATAAAAAGCGATAAGGGAAGGGAACTAGAGAAAAAAATGAAAGAACTGAGGGGGAATGATTTAAGGGCCTTTGAAGTGACACCTCTTAAGATTTTGCATTTTGATGAACGCAAACAGTGATATCATTTAACAAATATCTGTTCATCGAAAATTAACATAAGAAGAGCATGTAGCATTAATACAGGAATCAGGTAGCAATTATACAGATCATATAGGGGAGATGGGGGCACATGTGAACAGTTCGCATAAATATAACTTTTTCTCATAACTGGATTAATTTCTATAAACAAAAACTACTCCATATAGTAAACAGCATATTCTTTTACACATGGTAATTTTTTTAAAAGCACCTGCATAGTTCTTCTTACATTTTTTAATAGTTTTATAAATTCAAAAAATTGTTCACATGTGCCCCATCAGCGGGGTAGTTGTGAACACACGTGGGGTACATGTGAACACAACGGAAAAAAATCCTTTAACATGCTTTATATTCTGTTATTCATTTGTCATCGTAATCATTAGTTATATTACCTTTTAAATTTACCATAAAGAGAAAAAATATATATATTTCTCTAATTTCTGTGTGATATGTTTAAGCAAAATATTATAAAATGAAAATAAGTAGATTTGAAAGGGGGGGAGGTTAGATGGTTCATTAAGTATTGTTGCAATAAAATAAAAAATAAATAAAGAAGCAATTTTAAAAAAGAAATTCAAACTTTTAAATTTTGCTTAAGAGTTTTTTTTTGGGGGGGGGAGAATTTAGGGAGGGGACATTTACATACTATTTATCGAAATCTGCTGAAATACGAAAGATTCTCACTCCTGTATTTGCCTTATTTACTTGTAAATTATAGATAAAGAAGGGTTTTTTAATGATTAAAAAAATTCTCGACTATACCCCCCCCCCCCCTAACTTCTTTTGCTTTTGAAAGAGGGGGGTGGGGGAGTACAATCGGGATTTTACGATTGTCCGTTTAAAAATTTTACTTTCTTAAAATATTACTGGTATCTATCTCCATTCAAAGCATCATATACATAACTGCTTCAGAGATGGAAGTAAGCCATCATTGCAAGTTTAGAACAAACGTAATAGAAAAATTTGCAAAGTTGTTCAAGGTAATACTTTTGTATTAACAATGCATAAAAAATATTGTTGTAAACCGTTTAGTAAAGTAATACATAACACTTATTGCATTTTAGGAAGCATTAAATTTATTTAAAGCACAATTGAACGTAAACGAGCTTATTGCTCTTTATGTATTTGCTAAAAGATGTGTTTGATGAAGTTTCAATAAAAAATGAGCTTTGTGCGAGGAAAATATCTTCTATTTCAGGACAATTGTAGATAATAGAACTGACATTATTTCTCATTAAGTTAACTGAAAGAAACAGAATCACAGAAGGATTATTTGGGCACTTATCAACTGTTCATATCTGCCCCAACTAGTCTGTTCACAACTGCCCCACATTGCTGCTTGTGTTAAATTGATAAATAATTAACATTTCCCAATTTTAGGAGAAATAGAACTTTATCAAAAACGTTTATTAGTATTCATAGTATAATTTAAAACACTCAAATTCAAATAAATGAATAAATAAATAAAGTTATTCGCTTATCAACTTGGAACAAAGATTTTACTTTTGAGATCTAAAAATAGTCTTTTGGCTACAGAGGACAAACAAAATATCATAGAGCTTCCAAAAATTTTTACCATATGTCTACAGGTGCTGTCATCTTTAGTAATTTTTTTCAAATGAAAGAACTTATAATAACTATCGAAAAATTGCGATGTTCACATCTGCCCCGTGTTCACATGTTCCCCCATCTCCCCTATCGTTAACTGCTGGTGAAAGTGCAAAATAAATAGCCCAAATTATTATCACATTTACAAAAACGTATAATTTGAGTTTGCAGAAACTATCGGTTATCGGATGTGACAGAACAAATGAGAATACGGGATGGAAAGGCCGAGTAATGCTCCTTGAGACATACATTAGAAGACCATTACAATAGAATATATGTATGTAGCATACTAATGAGTTGCCACTAAGGCACCTTATTCTGGAAATGGGCGGTTGCACAAAAGGACCGTACTCATATTCTGGACCTGTTGGATTGCTTCTAAAAGGTTGCGAAAAAAATCCAGTGGTGTAATTTGATCAAATTCACTGTACTCTTCAGACTATGGATCTGAAAGATATCCAAAAGCTAAGTACTGACCAACAATATTTGTATCGCATTTGTCTTGCCAATTTTGATGAAATTCACAAGATGGTAAAAGATGGTAGTTACCCTTCTAACGTGATTGACAATAATCCAGGTAAACTCAGTCACGATGGTTGACTACTGCAAACCGTTTGATATGGTTATACAATACACTCCAAGACCGTCACAAAATCTTATAATACTCGTGAAGTATGTAATGAAGTATGTATGCTCCAATGTGGTTTGAGATAAAAATCAAAACGAATTGCTTGTATGACGCCCAACATTTAGAAAAAATGATTTCCCTTGCAAGGTAGCTTCCAGATAATGTTAAGCAGGTTATTTACAAAGTATTATCAAACAATGCATATTTGGCGCTTCATGAACACAAATTATTAGCAATGCTACATGATTCTAGAAATCACACTCGGGAATTAGCAGCTAGGCGTATTCTCAGTGACTGAGATACGAAGACGAAGAACTTGGG
Organism: Maratus speciosus; assembly: GCA_963932465.1. Taxonomy (NCBI): domain Eukaryota; kingdom Metazoa; phylum Arthropoda; class Arachnida; order Araneae; family Salticidae; genus Maratus; species Maratus speciosus. Next base: position 206,757,525 of record OZ010796.1, on the reverse strand, counting down.
TGGATTGCGTTTTTTTAAGCTTCCGAAACTCAATTTTGAATCAGTTGATTATATTGATTTAATTCATTAGTCAAACACTGCTGTAACAGAGCCACCTCTTACAATGCATATATAAAGGACAAAGACTTGAAAGAAATGTGCAAAGAAAAACAGTTTCCAGTACTAACATTTGAGGAATTTCCATATCGCACGCAATCTGTTGAAAGATGTGTTAAACTAATATCTGAAGCTGCAATGAATGTTTGTGGTTAGATTGCAAGAGATGGATATATTTGAGCCAAGATTCAAGCAAGGAAAGAGCTTCCAAAATTCGACAACAAGGAGCAATATTATTCTAACACTTAATACTCAATTTGCATCAGGTATTATTAAATACATTTTAAATTTGTAGATTTTTGTTCGAATGTGTATTCTGTCTGCGTGTTATTAGAAAAAAATGCTAGTATTAATTTCGTAAAAAAAAAGAATAAAAAGTTAAATTATGTAATAATTATGTAATTATTATTATTTATAGTCCTATTTAATTAATAAATTAATTTCAATACTAATTTCGAAAAGTAATTCTCTTAGCACAGCTTTTTAGAAAATCCGATATATTTTTATTTTTTTCCAATTTTTGATGTCAAAGGGGTGGTGGTAAATATTGAGAGAAATTAATATAATTTTTTGTGGGTTACAACTGACCCTTTGTGTGACATTTCCACTGTACGCGGTAAAAATTTTGGAATATTTTTTTTAATATATTTTTTCACAAAAAACGATTTTTCTCCTTTTTTTCTATTTTTCAAGGTCAAAGGGGCGCGGCTAAATATTGAGCAATATTGAAAAAAAAATGTCAGTCCTAACTGTCCCATTACACAACTTTTGCGTACTATGCCAAAATCAATTTCCAAAAAAAAAAAAAAAAAAAAAAAAAAAAAGGCTTATTTCGGCCCACCCTATTACTGAGGGTCAATCAAAGTTTATCTAGAAAACGGCACTAACGATTTTCACGAAATTTTGTATTCTATCGGTTTCGTGCACGAGAATACCATTGGACTAGGTCGCATGTTCAAGAAAATTTGATTAGTGGGTCATTTTGGGTCACTGTGGGTCAAGCTAATTTTATCTAAAAAATGGCTCAAAACATTACGGCAAAATTTTGTATTATATCGTTTCTGAGCATGAGAAGGCCATTGGGCTAAATCACATTTTTGAGAAAATTTGATTAGTGGGTCATTTTTGGGTCATAATGTGTCAGATCCAAGCTAATTATACCTAAAAAACGGCTCAGTCGATTTTGACTAAATTTTATATCGCCCAAATCTGAGGTTAAATAATATGAAAATTTCCAAACTAAAATACTGGTACTCAAATTTAAAAATTTTGCTCACTTTACCTGGCAAGTTTTCTTGCCAACCGGCTTTAGACAGTTAATTTAAAAATATATTAACACAATATATTTACAGATTATTTTTTTCCGGAAGAAATACCTCACAATGAAGAGAACGAATATTTTTTCCAACTGGATTAAATCATATTCAAGGCGGGAGTAGCACAGTTGAAGCGTTATACTTGGCGTGCTGTGCCAATTCTTCACCTGTAAGCTATCCGGATGATATCTGGCTGACATAATTCATTCTTATTTGTTGAACATGGCTGCGTACTGCACCGCTAGATCAGGAGAAGGTTCGATTCCTGGTCTGTGACATTTTTCACTCTGTTGGAATAAACTTCAACTGTGATATTCCAACCTTGAATATGAAATACCTCGCGTTAAAATATCATATATTTCATACACATTATGCAGTGCCTGCTAGAAATACTTATTTTACGACAAAAACATTTTTAATTTATTTGCAGAGATCCCGCTCGTTCCGTTTTAAACATTTGAAGGGCACCGCCATATTATTTATACCGCTCAGTTTTATTTCCCGAATGCAATGTTTGCACATGAATGTAGGAATTAAATTTTGCTTTGAATAGTGTGCGCGAAGAAGAGCTTTTACTTACTTTCAAATAAATTTGTTACTAAATCCCGGTGTCACACAATTATTTTAATATTTTAGCAGCAGACGTACTTTGCCCCTGAAAGGGTTAAAATATCGCTTTTAACAAAGGGAAATTTTCCTTTTGTATTTTTATTGCCAATTATGTTGAAACCTATCTGGAATATTACTTTTGATACAATTGTTGAAAACCCCTATCGCGAAAAGTTTCCTTCAATTGTCCTGCATTCTGAAAAGAAACTAGTAGGAGCCTTGTGTTTGACATTACATACGAAATCTATTATCGAACCCAACATAATATAAGTTACTCATTATTGAATTTAATTTAAAACAAGAACGAAAAATCATGAGTCAAGAATAGATTATGAAACACTTTCTAATACATCAAGGAAACTGTAACGAAACTTCAACGTCAAATTAGATGAAAGAAGATATAAAATGAAAAACACGGAGAACATTTAAAAATCGAGTTTTAGCAATTATCTTCCATAGTTAACAAACTATTAAAATTATTTTGCACATCTCTGTATATAAACGATATATTAGCATATTAGAAACTCCACTTAGAAAGTCCACTTAGAAAATTCACTTATAAAGATTTTCGACAACAGATGCATTATACACTCCAATATTTTTGTACATCCATGTATATAATCTAGAGACTTTCACTTTAATCTAAAATGTAATTCCGGTTAAAAACGCATACTACAACTTAAAATACACTTCCAGCAATTAAACAGCAATGAATCTTGTTCTTTGCGTAGCCCTATTTATGAATTATTTTATTTTTCACAAACTTAAATTAGTATACTGAACATAGTTCAGCAACAAAATGCATATCACAATTAAAAACAACGTTTAGCAATTCACTATCATAGTGAGTAATACTGATGAAATCCTTTGTGTAGCACTGTGTATTATCAACAGAATTTATTCTCACAAGGTGCTATGCATGAATTTAGCTAAACATAAAAACACAAACCGAAGTTGAAAATGTACTTACAGCAATTAAAGCTCAAAGACTGTGCCGTAACCCAATTATTTTGTGTGTACCTGTAAAGGAGCGATAAATGCAATGTACACCATACATTTCAGGAAAAAACTTACAGTGCAGATCAGTAATGCATATCAATTTCATTATGTTTTAAAAAGTGAAACATCATTAAAATAGATTTCAAATTTGTTTCTTCCCTTAGCATACCTATCGACTCTTTACGCATTTTTTACCACAAAAATTTAATAGTAAATTTTACCTTTTTATATAATATACCTTTTTATATTTTATTTATTTTATTGACCGTAATCTGCCGTAATAAATATGCAATAATTTGTATTAATTTTGTTTTGTACAAAAAAATCCCGAGATTTGGCTGCTAAGCCGTACACCATTACGGCAGATAGTTATTTTGTCTGACTTTGTAAATCCACTTTTCTGAAGATTTATTTAAAAAACAGATTTTATTTTATTTTTCAATAAAAAGATATAAAATTGTTTTATATTAAAACATAGTTTTGATTTTTTTTTTTTTGTAAAAATTTTAAAACTGTTAGGGATGATAGAATTTTATACCAGAGAGGACAGGTGGGGGGGGGGGGGGAGAAGCGGAAATTTCAAATATACTAGAAAATTAGGGAGGTAATTATTTATTGATATTACCAAAATAAAGTAACAAAGGCAGATTCTTCATTTTTATTGGAATTTCAAAGTATTATTCTCTGTGTAATAGAGAGAAGCAAAAGAAAGGGGGGGGGCGAAAATTTTGAAAGTAATCTAATTAATGAATTTAATGATTTTATTATTAATTCATAGTAAATAGATGTTGAAAACTTAAAAAATAGCAATGATATTTTTAAAATTTCCTTGGTATAGAGACAAATGGAAAAAGGGGAGATTTCACGTGTGTGTGTGTGTGTGTGTTGTGTGTGCTGGGGGGGAGGTGGCAAAATTCAGCTGATTGATTCTTTATGTATTTTAGTGATTGCTTATACTCTTTATTGTTAATTTGCAATAACATTAAAAAAAGAAAAAATCAATAAGATTTTAACCTGTACATTTTCAGGGAGGGAGAGACAGGGGGGGGGGGATTTCACATTTTCATCATCTATTGAATTAGATGATTTGTTTTGGAAAAGGGAAAATATCCCCCATAATCAAAAGTGAAAAATTCTCATTCCTGTAAAAAAAAAAATTCCCGTAAAAAAAGAAAATTTAAATTTAATAAAAACTTGGCCCCTCTATTGCACCCCCCTCCCCCAAATCCCCTCCCCTAGAACCCCAATTACATTTAGTTTATATTCGCTATGTAATGTCATTTAGAATGTTATAAAATTAGAAATGAAGTATATACAATCACCAGGAAAGCCAGAAATGATTTTTGGCCACTTGATCGCGATTTGGGACCACTGTGAGCCGTATGAGACGAAGAAAGCATACGTAATCAACTCGAAAAGGATATAATGCATATATTTAAAAAAATATATCACAAAAATGGATGTGGAGGTAAATTCGACGACAACATTATACACTGGTCCTCAAAATTAAAAGATAATGAGAAAAATGGTGCTCACTATGTTAATGTTGTAACCGATGCCCAGTGCTGATATTATTTATGTCAATTAAATGCTATTGAATACAAAATTGCACTTCCGCACATACGCTGGTGTCGGAAATATGCAAATTAGGTGATTGGCAATGCGGTGCGCAATGGACGTATGTTGAAACTCTGATCTGTCGTGTTGTTTAAAGTGAATTCGGGCTCTCAGAGTGATCAGTACTCATTAGTTATGACTCAAAGGCATCATTTAAGTGAGGGTAAAAATTGGCGAATAATTGGTAGAATCGAGGGAGGTCAAACACTAATGGAGGTCGCCTAAGATTTGAATATCCCACAAAGTGTCATATCAAAAACTTCGGGCTGCTTTTTAAACACTGGACCCGTTGATAGACAGCCTGGTCAAGGGAGTAGAAGAGCTACAACTGCATTCGAAGACCGTTTTCGGTCATTGTCGGCTCGGAGAAACCGGGAAGCGACTACAAGAGATTTGGTTTCAGAACATCAGGCTCCCACAGGAACTCGAGTTAGCCGTTCTACTGCTTCAAGAAAGCTTACCGAGGGTAGACTGTATGCTAAAAAGCCAATAGTTTGTGTCCCACTCACACCAGATTTCAAAGAGGCAAGTTTAAACTGTTACCGTCGTCATTTACAATGGAGACAAGAAAACTGGGCTAGAACGGGATATTTCATGGACAAGGGAAGGCAAGTTGCGTGTTCCTTTCTCTCTCCAGATCAAAACACGTCTAGAATCATTGCTATATCTGGATTCGTCAGTAAACAATAATTGAGCTTCTTGTATCCATTGAACATGACGAGAGCAACAGTTTAAGTGTGCCCTTTTGGAAGCTGTAGTCAGTGGGACACAAACTATTGGTTTTCTCGCATACAGTCCACCCTTGTTAAGCTTTTGAGCAGCAGTAGAACGGCTAATTCGAGTTCCTGTGGCAGTGTGAATGTCTCAAACCAAATCTCTTGTAGTCGCTTTGCGGTTTCTTCGAGCCAGAATGACAGTAAACGGTCTTCGGATGCAGTTGTTCCTCTTGGTCTCCCTTGACCAGGTTGCCCATCAACGGATCCAGCGCTTAACAAGCGTTTCGACGCTCTTCATATGACACTTCAGCTGGGAACCCACATGCGGAAAAATACGACAGAATTGGACAGCGGAACGGCAAATTGACCCCATATTTGCCGCGTACAAATGCGAAAATGCAGTGGATTGTAGCTAAACATGTTTTAACTTTTTCCGTTTTATGCGACGGCATCTGACTCAGACATGTGCAGTAGTTAACGCGGAAGCGCCAGCGAAAAACGCAAGTGCGATTCTCATTTCCAATTCGGAAATTTGGCGTAGCGGAAAATTTGCCGCTGCAGATTTCCGTCGTATTTTTCCGCATGTGGGTTCCCGGCTTTAGAGGGATATTCTAAACTTGGGCGACCTCCATGTGTGTTTTACCTTGCTCGATTCTACCAATTATTCGCCACTTTTGACCTTTACTTAAATGATGCCTTTGAGCCATAACTAATGAATACTGATCACACTCAGTCACCACATTCACTTAAACAACACTATAGACCAGAATTCCAACATACGTCCATTGCGCACCACATTGTCAGTCGTCTAATTTGTATATTTTCGACGCTAACGTATGCGCGGAAGTGCAATTTTGAGTTCAACAGTATTTAATTAACATAAATATTTGTAGCATTGAGCATTGGTTCAACATTAACTTAGTGAGCAATTTTTTTCTCATTATCCTTTAATTTGATGACCAGAGTATTAAGAACTTTCTTATTTTTGAAGCTTTATCCTTAGACTGCACGAATTTTTCGTTTAATACGTTTTTTATACTTATATTTGGGTTCAGACACCACAACATTTGAAGAGTAATTCTTTGCTTTATTTAATAGCAGACTTCTGCGATTATATACCGGGTATCCGAAAAGTCTCTAATCGATCGAAATACTCGAAAAATGCATGTTCATTGTTTTTTAAAAATCTATCCAATGGTACCAAAGTTGTCTCCTCACTTCCACTATCTAGGAGGGAGAGGGGTGCAATTCTTAAAGGGGAACCCAAATTTTATATTGCAGATTCGGATTCTACAGAAAAAAATACACAACTTTTGTGTTTAATATTTTTTAGGATCATCGTAGATGGCTATGCAATAGAGCAAAATAGGGATGTGATAACCCTTTCAAGGGCAGTGGTATATCTATGAAACCACTTAATTTTAATTACCAAATGCGATAAAGACACCAGAATTTTGTTACCAAAATTTCCCGTTTATGTTTCTAAAACATACATTTTTTTTTCTTGTATTCCGGCGTCAGTATTTCATTTCAACATTCTATCAACGAAAGTGCTTTGAGACTGAAAGGGTTAATCAAGCATCCCGAATCGTGAGAGGCAAAATACTCACGTTAGACGAAGCACCGCGAATGGAACAGGAAACAACACTTCCAAGTAGTTAGTCTTAGGTAACATTTAGCCCTTTTAGGGGCAAGTAATTACGTTTCAGTAATGTTGAACTCACACCGGAATTTTCGAAAAAGTTTCTTTCAAAATAAAAATAAAACCATGTTTTAACCTTTTTCCCAGGAAGTTTATAAAAGTAAAATTTAATTAAAAAATTTCTCGTGGAAACCTCCCTTAAAATTTGGTGGGATATAACCAAGCACCTCACCGCACCTCAAGCGGTTAAAGTAGTACACTCACTTAGAATTTAAGCATATCCTACCCTCGATGGAGAGAGGATATCAGCATTTTTTGGTTTAATTTATGTTTTTTTTGTTTTTTTTTTGTTTTTTTTTTCTTAAACTCTTAAACTTGAAATCTTAAACTTGACTGAAAAGTACGATATGCTGCTCACAAAACGAATCTGATCGCTATTTGCTCGATTGCAGTGTCATCTACGATGATCCGAAAGAAAATTCAAATGCATAAATTACGTATTTTTCTCGTATAATCCGAATCTGCAATAAAAAATTGTGTTTCTCATTCAAGATTTCAAAATTGGACAATCTCTTACCCCTACGGGGAAGATGTGGGGGTTTTGTATCACTGAATAGCTTTAAAAAATATATTTAACACATAATTTCCGTTTTTCAATCCGATGTGCACTTTTCGAGATATTCCATCGTCTCCACAGTTTTCTACGCCAGGCATAAATAAAGAATTAACAGATATGTTACTCAATTTATATAGTATATTTTCTAGCATTAGTCATAGAACCCTCAAAGCGAAGTTAATTTTATTCGTGGCAAAATAATTTGTGACTCTAGTATTTTTTTTTCTAGTATTTTAATTTAACACTTTATCTACTGCATTATGATCTATGCTTTTTTTTTCAATTAATTTTTTTTTAGTTACTAGAATGAAAATTAAATGATAAACATAAAAAAATACTCATCTGTAGGAAATTTAATTCCTTAGAGGTAATTAATTAAAGTTGTACTTTAAAGTACCGCCTGTACAATATGACTAAAATATCGTAACAGAAAACCCACAAAGTATCTCAAATGGCACCAGAATTGTGGTAAAATATGCAATTTAATAAGTATGTGAACAGGTACTGAACAGGTAATCAGCATTGAGGGGTTTCCTAGCTGTTATCAGCTTAACACCCAGACTAGGAAATTAGAATGTCTTATGTTTTAATGAGCCATTGGGATAAAGTTAACTGTAGCAATGCTACTATAAGAAAATAGAAGTTTACAAGAGAAAAATAAGAAAATTAAGGAAAAAAGGAATAAAAATAGAATTAAATTTAAGTAAAAACTTAAGAAGAAAGTAAGTTAACAATAAAACTTAAGAAAATTTACATGAGTCTTAAAGTAATTAAAGTCTAACTGTAGTTGTAGAACTACTATATGGATATTTGAAAGTTAAAGTTAGTACTGTTCAGTGAAACACTCACCAAGCAAGGGCAAGAAAAGCTAGGGTGGCAAGACCACAACATCCAACCAAAAAAAGGGACAATTCAGGGCCATACATTTTATTTTTATATAAGTTTTTCTGTTTTTATGGTCTCTATGTTATATAGAGAATTTTTTTTTTTTTTTTTTTTTTTTATATATATTATAAGAAAAGCAAATAAAAAGAAAAGAGAGAAGGCAAAATTAGCAAGGAGAACTCAGATGTTACTGAGTGTCCATAATTATGGAAAATCTGGGCCGTTTCCGATGGTGGGGTTCAAAAGCGTCATAGTCCGGTAGCTCCGCTACAATTTCATTAGGGAGGTCAAAAATTTTTTCATAAAATTTTTTGGCTAAGTCGTTTATACGTTTTCGTAATGTAGTAGTTTTAAGGTCTCTACGGACCGTGGAGTTGCGAAGGTAACGAGATGCGTTACGGACAGTACGCAGGTTGGAATTGTGCAGGCGACTAAGGTTGTCCATAGTGGTCTTACAAGTGAAGCCCCAGACCGGACTGGCATAGGTGATGATGGGAAGGATGCATGAATTATAGAGGATTAATTTATTGTGAACAGACAAGGTTTTACTGCTAAGGAGAGGTTTTATAGAGTTAAAGGCTCCAGCGACTTTACCTCTGATGGAGAAAGTGTGCTTTTTCCAGGTTAGGCGGCGGTCCAGAATGACCCCAAGATACTTAGCTTGGTCTGACCAAGGGATAGCAGAGTTGTTAATAGTGATTCTGTTAGGGAAAATTATTTTGCGAGAGAAATATACTGCAGTAGTTTTAGTTTCATTTATGACAACGCGCCAAAGCATGCACCAGTCTATGAAGTCATCAACATGAGTCTGTAGGTACCTGTAAAGAGTATACGGGTGGTGTGCCGAAGCGTAAATACAGGTGTCGTCCGCATAAAGAGCGAGGTGGGTGTGCAAGGAGCGTGGGATGTCATTAAAGAAAATGTTAAATAAAAATGGGCCCAACACGCTCCCCTGAAGGATGCCCGCTAGGATAAGGAGAATAATAGATAGAATGTTGTTTATGCGGACTTGAAAAGAGCGGTCGCAAAGGTACGAATATATTAAATGTATAAGTCTGGGATGAAAACCGAGCTGAATTAATTTGTAAATGAGGCCCATATGCCAGACCTTGTCAAATGCCTTTGCGACATCAAGAAAGATGGCAGCTGCGGGAATTTTTGCATTGAGTTTCTCGCTGAGAAACTCAACAACCCTAAGAAGCTGGTGTTGTGTTGAGTGTTTTGGGCGAAAGCCGAACTGCTCGGGCATGAGAATGTTGTGCTGCTGAATGAACTCCTGCAACTGGGCACGAATGACACGTTCCACCACTTTACTGATAGAAGGTAGCAAGGAGATAGGTCTGTAATTAGTGGGGTCAGACAGGTTAGTTCCAGGTTTTGGAATAGGAGAGATTATAGAAAGTTTCCAGGGTTTAGGGAAGTAGTTATGTTTTAAGATAGCGTTAGTGAGGTCAGTGATATAGATAATGCAATTAGGAGGAAGGTTTCTAAGAGCAGAGTTAGTAATTTTATCGTATCCTGGGGTTTTACGCTTTTTGAGTTTTTTGATAATATTGTGGATAACAATAGGTTGAATTTTAGGGGGGGGGGATCTTGAGGGGGGTTAGCCAAAAAATTCCGAACTGTCTCGTTAACATGATCAAGGTGAGCTTGGTTTGCAAGGGTAGGATTAGGAGAAAATTGGGTGGCATAAGAATTAGCAAGCATGTTAGCTTTTTCTTGGTCAGTATAAGCGGTAACATTATTAGATGTGAGGGGGGGGATGGAAGTGTAGTGTTTATTTAGTTTGCGTTTAAGAATCCAAAGAGAGTTGTCCTCGTAAGAAAGAGTTTTGAGAAAGTTGTTCCAACTTTTCTGTTTTTCTTTATAAAGACTGTTTTTAATTTTATTGTTTAGCCTATTGAGAAGAGGTTTAATGGAGGGGTCTCTTGAACTTTGAAATTGTCGCCGGAGCTGATTACGCTGTTTGATAAGGTTGTAAATATAACGGGGTGGGACAAAGGCAAAGTTATTTTTGAAGGTGTTAAATGTAGAAAAATTTTGAGCATTAGTGATATGGGAGTTTAGATGTTCAACAGCCGCATCGATGTCATCGGTATTATTAATATCAGGGAAGGTGATGTCCTGAGAGTTAAGGTAGTTAGTAAATTTATTCCAGTCAATAGCCACGGAAGGGGGGGGGGAGAAAGAGGATTAATAATATCTATTTTAAAGCAGACAGGCAGGTGATCAGAGGAGAGGTCGTTAATAACTGTAGAGTAGATAGGGTAAGGAAGATTTTTGGAAAGAGCAAGATCAATGATAGAGTCCCGGGCGCCAGGCAGTTTGGAAATGTGCGTTGGGCTGGGTGGTGCATGAAGATTTAATTTTAAGTTTTGGACTAAGTTGTGAAGAGAGGTACCTCGCCGAGAATTGCCATGGCAATTCCAGCGTCTGCTTTTGGCATTGTAATCGCCTACGAAAAAGCAGTGGTGATGTTGTGAAAAAAGTTGTGTAAGGCTATTAACAGGTAAGTTACCAGTGGGTGGAGCATAAATAGAAGCTAAATTAATATTGATATGAGGAAGTTTAAGATTGATACTGGTATACTCAAGATCATTATAGGTGTGGTTGTTCGATTGGTAGTGTGGAAGATGGTTCTTGATGTAGATAGCGGTACCTCCTCTGTGCGTACCATCCGCACGAGGTGTATGGAATAGCCTGTACCCAGGGATGTTAATGTTGAAGGTGGGGTTGAAAGTCTCTTGAAGGAAAATAACATCAACTTGAGGATGTTCGTGCATAAAGAGTTTAAGTTCATTAAATTTATTCTGCAGGGAGTTACAGTTCCAGGAAAGAAAAATAAGAGAGGAAAAAGTGGGAGAGGAATTACCCATCATTAAATGTGTTAAATTCCGTGGCTAAAGTTTCTATAGCACTCATAAGGATGAGTATTTTTTCTATTGGATCTTGTATATTTTTAGTTTGGTTAGCAATATTTTTGAAACATTGGATGAATTTGTTAAATTTTAGGAGTTCTTTCATCTCCTTGAAGGTCTTAAATATTTCTTTTAAGTCATTAGCATAATTAGAACTACTGGGTTGTTCTGGTGTTGCATTTTGAGTGTCATTTGGCTTATTTGGTGTAGTGTTTTCGGGGTTAGGGTCTTGGGAGGAAGAAGTGAGCGGAGCCGGGGCTTCCGTTGGTTTTTCTTCTGGTTTTTTGGCCTCTGGCTTTAAGTATGTGAAATATAGCCTTTTTCTTACTTACAAATAAATTTTTTGGCAAATTCCGGTGCCAATCATTTATTTCAACACTTTAGCATTGAAAATGCTTTAACACTGAAAGGGTTGGATTTTTTTATTTTTTTTAAGGTATTGATCTTGGTTGCAGTCCTTTAGTTATGCGACGTCTATATTCCAGGGACACATGTTCTATCGCATCCCCACATATGCAATATATGAATTTACATATACAATTTTTAGCATGACAAAAAAGTGTCTGTGCCACAACCTTTTCGTTTTCCTATAAAAAATAATAATGAAACAGAAAAGAAATACTAGGAAAATTATTAGTACACTACATTTTAGTAATTACATTTTAAAGCACATGGAAACGATGGATAACAACAGAGACGAAAAGTACACAAGCAGTTTTCTCCAACACCCGATGTACTGACGGTACTTATAAGTATCACCGAGTAATTCAACTGTTAAATCAAATATATACACCGTTCACCTAAGATAGCTAGTCAAATTGTATGCTACGATCATAATGAACACATAAAAAAAAAGCCAACACTTATCTTATATCCTTCACTATGTTTGCAGCAATAAAAAGACGAGCGTGACAATCTGTACAAAATGTCGGCACAAAATACATCGCCTGTTTCAAAGATAGCTTCCTTTCTCGTTAAAATAACAAACCCAGATCTACTGCTACCATGTTTCCGTATAAAGTGGAGTTAATAGAATGTTTTTGCAAAGTACGGTTAGAATATTGTAATATTCATTATGGGATGAAAATTTAAATTAAGTGGTACTTATAATTTATGTCAGTAGATAAAGGATTAATAAGTTGTGGACATTTTTCTGCGTAAAGGAACCATCTCCTGACGTCATTGCTTTTGATTTACCTAACCTACATCATGAAATGTTTCCGAAAATGAATAATAAAAACCAAAATTGTTTTCCAAATATTAGTGTTAATTGATGTCATTCTTTGTACACTAAATTTCTATATTATCTCAGTTTGTACTGTATTAAATGATAACATTTGGTTTAAAAACCGACCAGTTATTTAGTTATTTTTTACATATCAGTTATTTTAACAAAGTTTTATCGACATTTATTTCTCGGTTTAAGAATAACAAAGTTATATTTAACCCATTTATGCCTAGCGTACCATTTTTGGGACGTTTCGAATTTTAATAATTTTTTTTTTAATTTTCTTCTTCATCTCAGCATAAAAATTGTATGAAGTAATTGTATATAAATGTCTTTATCTGTCACCGAGAGATGGTAGTAAACATTGATATTAATTTGCATAAATGAAGGCCTTTTTTCGATGTTTATAGATTTTTCATTTTTCAAGATAGTGAAATGTAAAAAATAAGTTTATGTTGTATTTTTTGTATCAAGAATCCAAATAAATGAGTCCTAATCATAGCTTGTAGACTTCTTTGAAATACGAATTTTTTTTAATTGCGAAATTAGGTGTTCAAGCCTATTTTTTTATTCATAAAAATGTTCGTTCGTTGCAATGTTAAAAAATCGTTGCAAAAGCAACGTTGGAAATATAGAGTGCAATGCGCACATGGGTACATATTTCTATTAAGCATTTATCGGGCAGTTATTTATGCAAAGTCCTTTTCAAGATGATTTTGAAATAAATTGTTTTTTATTCTCAAATATGATTATTCTTAATTTATTATTAATATTACTTATAATGTTATTAGTCTCTGTAAAGAAATAAACAGATTTTTTAATAATTAAAAAAAGGCTAATTATAGTATATAATATACAATTTGAAACCTTAATTTATACAAATTTAGGCAAAATATATAATTATGAATTTTTCCACGTATGAATATTCCCATATTTAATACTTTTACATTTTATGAAATAAATACAAATATATTTTTGCGTAATTTTTTTAGTATTTTTGTAGTTCATTTCGCAATATTTTAAAGTGATTGTACCAACAAATTTGAGAAAACAAAAATTAGGCATTAATGGGTTAAGCTTGTGTGATTAGTTCTTTATTATAAATATATACATATTCATTATCTAAAAACAAAATCTAAATGGTATGTTAAATTTTTCTTAGATTTTAATTTTTCGCTTTCAAGTTCCTATACACTTTGATCAATTTTCTTGTTTAACCCTAGAACTACCGAAAATTTTACTCAAGTTTTATAAAAACATTCTACACCAGAATTTTTACTTAAAACTATTTAATTTGTTTCTTTAACTTATTATTGTCTGATTTATAAATTTAGTTTGTTTTGAAGAAATTTCTGGTTTGAATAAATATTTTGAATGTACATGTCGGGTCCATTGGACCCTTCTGGTAGACAGAGGGTTAACCCATTAATGCCGAGTTTCTTTTTTCACATTATTAATACCTAGGTACCAGTTGACACCAGTTTTCCCATATTGTAATCTTAACTTATTTGATCTATCAAAGTTTGAGATTAAGTAATATGAAAATTTCCTTACTAAAATACTGGTTTTCATATTTAAAATTTTCGCATTACATAAATGGCAGATTTTCGTACCAACCGGCATTAATGGGTTAAAAATACTCGCTATCAGCCGAAATATATGGCAGATTAAAAATGCACAGGTGGCTAATTGTTTGGTTTGTTTTTTAATTATTTATCTGCCAAACTAAATTAAAGTTCAGTCATGTATATTAAATTTTAAAACACCTCGATCAACGGCCGAATTTTTTACAACATTTTTTAAATAGTATTTAACGCCATATATAAGTACAGAAAAATATTTTGATATCTGACATTAAATATGGTGATTGCAATCGCTGCAATTTAAATGTATAACAGAATTTTTCTGATCTTTATTAGTGATGGCAGAAACATTGACAATGCCAAAGAATATACGGCTTTTACATGACTGATCAATTACGATTTTTTAACGAAGTTTAACAATAAATATTTTTAATTTTTTTTAGTATTATTGAAACCAGTGATGAGATTTCTCCGCTTTTTTGCACACAGGTATAATCTTAAAGAAAATGTTTTTTTTATTTAATTGGAAAATACTTCGATTTAACAGAATAATAGTTTCTTTAATATTATACTGGTATGCAAAAAACTGAAAAATCTCATCCCTATGAAACTGTAACGCATCTATCAATGTTCAAGCAGATGATTTTTTTTTTTTAATTTGTGATTCTCTAAAAATATCACATGTTATCTGTTGCTGTGCCTCCTTAACTTTAGGAAGAAAGAGAACTACTATTTTTGTATTATTAATTTATAAACAACGTTTAATTACTTAGTTTTAGAAATCTTTTTTTGTTTATCTAAATAAAATGTTAAGTAAAACAAAATTTATCTCATTTTTTATATTACTAGTATTATCCTTCCACCAGTCCCCAATTTTTCCACAAAAGTTATTTTTCTTACATTTTGTTTTCACAAATAACACCAAAAGGAAAATTAAATTTTGACTTACTTTTGACATAATTTTCATTAAAATTAAATTTAAAATATGGTATCTGTAACTTCTCGTTTAACTTGTCTCTTATAACAATTATGAAATATTTTGTATATTAGTATAACTAATGCCTTCAAAATATATGTAACGCGCACGAAGAAAGGTTAAAGAATACTATATATGTATATAATTTACTAATAGTAGTACTAATAATAGATTAATAAATGGTATAATAGATATTAATGAATGGTCATATTAATAGAATAACAATCTTTTGTATTACCATTGTTACCACCATTTACGCTTTTTTCTTACCACAAAAACTTAATAGAAATATTTGCCTTATTTAATCACCGAAATATCCAATTTAATAAAGTAACAATTTATTTTAAATTTTCGTGGTAAGAAAAAAAGCGCAAAAGTTGGCAGCTATGGTATTACTCTAAAGTTTTATTTAAAGTAAACATATTTTCTGTTAAGGGTTTTAAACAAAATATCTATTAAATTATTTATTATTAAAGAGTTAAGCCATTAATTTATATTTTATAGTAAATCTCTTTTGAATAGTTATAATTTACATTGAAAATTTTTATAATGCTCCTACACTGTTTTGAATTTCAATGAAAAAACTCCGTAATTGAAAATTAAATTCTTCCAACCGAAATAACCTCTGTTTCTTTGAAAGAAAATCCAATAAAATGGGCTGCCTATTCAATTCGGGTGTTGCGC
Organism: Maratus speciosus; assembly: GCA_963932465.1. Classification (NCBI taxonomy): domain Eukaryota; kingdom Metazoa; phylum Arthropoda; class Arachnida; order Araneae; family Salticidae; genus Maratus; species Maratus speciosus. The sequence goes on along the minus strand of OZ010796.1, from coordinate 206,741,640 downwards.
TTGATATGCACTACATTTGCGACAATGACCAAATTCTAAGGGAAACAGCTGTGAGATAAGCATTTTTTTTCTTTTACTTATTTTTTTTTCGTTTTATTCTTTTACGGTACAGAAAAAAGAACTGTTTTTTTTTATTCTGTTGTGGAAAAAATATAAAGAAAATGCGCATCTAGGGAAATAAATTGCAAAGAGAATAGAAGAAATGTAGATAGACATAGGTGGTAATATTTATATGGTGGCATATAATTCTAACAAACATATCAATTAATGAATACATAAAGATACTCGAATACTGTTTTATAAAATGTAGCAACAAACAGAGAGATTTAAAAAGATGGATATGAAATTCACTTGGCTACACTGATAAACACTTGCAGAAAACTATCCTGTCATTTGACCATTCTTATAAAAAACGCTTACATAACCGTAGGTTATCTGTATTCTGACCATAAAATGGGCTATAATATGGTCAGAATAATGTTAACCCCTTCCTGCATGATTTTGTTCCTACAGGCAAAAAAAAAAAATTAAAGTTTTCTAAATATTAGTGTAACATGATCAAAAATCGCTCAAAATTAGAAAATTTCAAATCCACCTTAATTTAAGGCCGATTTAAGTTCGTGCCATATATGTCACACCATGCAATAGCGACTACTTTTCCATAGTAGGGAAATCAGCATTAAAACTTGCATGAAACTCTTAAAATTTCAAAATATATAAAGAAAGGACATGTGAAATCTATTTGTGTATATATATTTCAGTCTACAGTAATTGATACGTATATCATTTAATGAAAAATGAAGTTACAGAAATTGATAGATGTATCGTTTATTGAAAAGTTACATTCTACAGTACCTGATACATGTTTGGTTTAAAACTACAGGCTACAGTAACTGATACATATTTTTGACTGAGAATTACAGTCTACAATAACTGACACAATGTTGTTGAAAACTACAGTCACTCAATGACCCAGGGCCGAAACTAGCCTTTTTTGCACCCGGGGCAAACATAGATTTTGGCGCCGTCCCCCCCCCCCCCTCTCCTCCTTAAAGTGTGTTTTAAAGAGAATTTCACTAATTTTCTAATAGCTGACTTAATTTAAGATTTAAAATATGTAATAATAAAATATATAATACTGCACTACGTAATCTGCTTTGTAAAATATTGATTCATTAAAATCTTGAAAACGGAATTGACAAGAATCGAAAATAAATTCCGCTTTATACAGGATCCTTATGCCATATCATCTTTAGATTCTTCTATGCTTTGGCATACCGGAGACAGGATCAGGATCACTCTGCCAGGGAGCCAACCAAAAATGGCATAGGCATGAACCCCTGACAGAAAAGTACCCTCTGCGACCTGCAAAACCACAGCTGGGGAATAGCCCAAGAAATACAATGACAAAAAATAAAGTAAAACTTACAAAGAGCGCCCTGGGCAGGAAAAGTGGTTAAAATAAAACAAAGATTAAAAATCAAAATTTATATTTTATAAACGAAAAATGCTTATTTAGTTCGTTGTAAATAAGTCTGAGTCTGTGATAATTTGATTTCGAGAGCAGTATGTTACGCATGTTCCAGCTAAGTGTCCGGTTACGGATAAAGTTAAATGAAGTAGGCATCAATGGACATTTACCAAACAGATAATGTTTGACATCACCGATGTTTCCACATAGGCATTTATCACTCTGGCGTTTTCCCCTTTTATAAAGATAACTAGGAAATGCCCCATGTGCAGATATAAAATAGGCATGGACTTGCGAGAAACACAAAAATGAGGTATCCACTTTTTTAATAATACTATGCGTGTCTCTTCCCTTATCGCTATAAGACCATTCGTTCTGCCAAATTTTAATAATATTGCTTTTGTAGAACTGCTTCACAAACGAAACAGGGATAGGAATGTTTATTTCAGCATCAAATGTACCAGTCTCAGTGACTGATTTGGCAAGGTAGTCTGCGCGCTCATTTCCGACGAAACCAACGTGGGATTTAATCCAGCCTATATTAATAGTTTTATTATGCAATAGTCGTAAATTCGTATAAATATTAAAAAGAATTTCGTCCGTTGGAAAAAGATTTTGAAGCGCTTGAACTGAGGACAAGCTGTCTGTATAAATGTGGAATACACTGTATGAGGAGTCTCTACACCACTCAATTGCGGAATCTAAGGCGGTAAGTTCAGCCTGGTATACCGTATTAAATAATTTAAGTCTAATTCTCTTCTCAAAGATAATATCTTCTTTCAAAAATACCACAAAAGCCGCTCCAACGCCCGTAGGCATCTTAGAACCATCTGTATATAAAACTGGGTGGTTGTAAAAAGGGACCTTCTCAGTAATAGCACGTACGAAATTGACATGATGATCATAATAAAAGTAGGGATAGTGAAAAGTATAAACTTTTTTCATCAAACGATCTGTTGAAACATAAACATCTTCTATCCAATCTGAACCATCATTATTCTGAACTTCAAAACATAAAGCCAGTTGTTTTAATTCTACTTCGATTGGAGGAACTCCTGAAAGTACACAAAGTGCCTGTGTTGATATTGACCGATATGCGCGAATGATAGATAAGAGACATAGCCTTTGGCATGAGGATAAACGCTTAATTCCATGGCTCCGTAAATCATTAAACCAAATTTCGTAACCGTAAGTAATCTGTTTCTTTAGCACTGAATTGTACCAAATTTTTAGAAACTCAAGTGGTAATCCTTTATCACGAATTCTTGTCTTTTGGATATTACAAGTAAAATCTTTTATTTTATCGCGGGCCATATCGAGATGTTCCAACCAATGGAATCTACTGTCAAGATAAAATCCCAAGTACAGCAAATTATCCTTAACAGATATGCTCCTACCCTGGAGTTTAAAAATAGGTCGACGCTTTCTTGATATATATTTTCCAAAAAGCATTGAAGCAGATTTTTCAACACTAATTGACAGATGTAAACCACTACAGGCTGCAGCAAAGTGGGAAATGCTAGCATTGATGGTATTCTCAAGTGCAGGTCTTGTATCACTGCCTTCAACAATAACAGAGTCATCAGCATAAGAAATAATTTTTTGACTGTGTCGCTTATAAGTTTTGATAATCTTATCAGCAACAATGGTCCAAAGCAGGGGTCCTAAACAGGAACCCTGCGGGCAGCCCCGGAAGATTCTAAACCATCTTATGCCTCTAACAAACTTGAATCCTATGAGACGATGACTGATATAATTCTTTAAAGTCGTTTTTAAATACTCATAAATCGGAAGTTCATCAATTAATTCAGCTAAGATAAACCAATTCATCTCATCAAAGGCTCCAACCACGTCAAAAGAGATGAGCGAACAATATTTGAATTCTGAAAGTGTTTCCTTAATTATATTCTTTAGAGCTGCAAGAGCTGAAATTGTGCTGCGTGATTCTCTAAAACCGTGCTGTCCATCATCCAAATATGACATAGATTCCAACATTGTAACGGTTCGGATCTTAACTATTCTTTCAAAAACCTTTGCAATGATAGGAAGAAGTGTTATTGGTCTATAAGATTTCGGTAACTTGGGATCACGGTTACGTTTGCGAAAAAATATTATAATGCCTTTCTTCCACCATTTCGGGAAGTGACCAAACTTCAAACAGGTATTGAATAAAGAAATCATAAAAGCTGTAAAATTTTTACAAAGGTTCTTGATAATCAGCGCATCTATCTCATCGTAACCGGGAGCCTTATTATTTCCTTGTCGACTAATAGCAAAAAATAATTCTCTTTTAGTAATTGGAACAAAATCATCAGAATCTTCAAAATTAACATTACAGATATATTCAAATGTATTCAGAGGAGGATTATTTACCTCAAAGTGCTCTGACATAAGATTTTCCGCAATATCATCATATGAATCAAAGACTTGAGAGTTTTCAAGAGTGGTAAAAATTAAATCATTCTTAGATAAAGATTTTTTTGAAATAAATTTGTATAGACTTCCGTAAACATTGTCTGTCTTCTCACAAAAACCTACCCAGGCAGAACGCTTAGCTTTTCTCAGATTTTGTTTATACATTCTTCTGGCAGCTATATACTTTTGTTTATACTGTAAATTATCAATGTTTTTCATATACCGTTTGTACAAGGCATTAACCCTATTACGTTCTTTTCTAAGAGAACTGTCATACCAGTTTACAGTAGGAGTATGTTGTATAACACCACGCTTAAAACACTTCATCATAAGTACTTGTAATAAATCATTAAAATCCTCCATCCAACCATCTAATGAAGAAGAATTTAAAATTCTTGCTAATGAATGTGAAAGAACTGACAATTTGTCTGCAAAAAGGCTATTAAATTTCTTCATATTCTTATTTTTTGTTTTAAATCTGCCATGACTAATCTGTAACGGAGTAGAAGAGAGGGTAAATCGGATATAACGATGATCACTGTACGAAAAGTTTTTATCATCAACTGTCCAATTATCAAGTAACGAGAGAACGTCCAAACCCGCCAGGGTCAAATCCGGACGACCCTTCCTGTTATCTTGTACATAAGTATGTTCTGAATCAGGAGAGTTCATAATTGACAGATTAGTAATCATCAAGTACTCCAGAAGGACCTCCGCGCGGTCGGACTCTCTTGAATAGCCCATTGAAAGCAATGGCACATTAAAATCACCACCGATAAGCACTCTGTTACAATCAGAATAATGATGACACCAAGTTCTTAAATCAGCTTCAAGATTGCCTGAAGGTGCAGAATATAGCGAACCAATAATAAAGTAGCCGTTCTCAACTGTAATATTTATAAACACACTGTTTTCCAAACTAAGACTCTTCACACATGCATAGGTCTTAAAAGGACATACAATAGCAGCAGAACAAGAAGAAGACAAAAAACAAAGCCATTCAGGAGGCAAGCCAACGAAAGAACTATTAAAAATATAAGGGTCTTGACAGAGAGCAAAGTGGATGTTAAAGTTAACCATATAGTGAATAAGAGCATTGGTTGCATCAGAACAATGGTGAAGATTGATCTGAACAAAGTTAAGTTCAGACAAAGATTGAGAAGAACCCAAGACAACTATCACAACCGTTTAGCAAGTTGATCAGAACGGTACGCCTTAAACTGTGGACAGTCCGGACTGTCCGCTCTATGATCAGCGTCCAAATCAATGTCAGTAACACCCATACAATTGATACACATCTCAGTAAGCACATTACAATCCTTAATTGTATGGTGTCCAGCACACTTAACACACTTGACTGGGTTCTCACACTTAGAAGCAACATGACCAAAAGTCTGACAATTGTAACACCGTATGATCGGAACAAACTCAACCACACGGTACCTTTCTAAGTCGATACATATACGGCGTCTTTTAATAACGAATTGAGAGACCTCCTTACTAACGCCAATCAGCCAGTTAGTTTTCCCAGCCTTTGTTGTAATACGTCTGATTATATCCATATCCATTTCTTTCTGTAAATCACCAGGCTCACCCCTACTAGCCTCATTCACCAATTTACTCAGCGATTTCCGAACCAAATCCTCATTAACTTCCGGATCGACACTCATAATCAAAATTCTCTCGAGTCTTCTTCTTGGAACAGTAACCTTAATTCTGCCTTTTAAATTATCAGATTCCACCAATACCTCCTTCAACCTCTCCGAATCTGACCTTGTCTGCACCTTCAGAATAAGCTGACCAGCCTTGGTTACCACGGCATCATCAGGAACCGGCACATCAGATTTAGATCGACAAATACCTTTAATATCCTTTTTAATAGTATCCAAAGAATCCTCCCCAGAAGAAGTGACTATCACTGAAAAATCAGACTCTCTTGACACCTTTGGAGTCGAAACAGCAGCATGTTGCGAAACATCCAGCTGACCAGTTGGTCTTGATCTTGAAAATTTATCAGCAAGAGCCTCATATGCCTTATTATGCGTTATCAAAGTCTTTAATTTAGTCTCACTTGACACACAATCGCGATGTGCTTTAACAAGGCAAATGGTGATAAAATCCATACACTTCTTCATCATGCCCATTATATCAGCAGTAACTTTACCACTCTTATTATTCCTCTGGGACTCAAGCGTTTCGTATATATAAGAATTTATCCTACTAACGGCAGCAGGAAATTCCAAAACACCAGCCTCATCCAACACCTCCTTCGTCGCTTTCTCCATCTTAGCCATAACTAACGCAAAAAAGGCAAACGAGATAATAACCAATCACCAACAACCGCAATGTATACACAAAAATCTCAAAAATACGAAATAACAATCACAAAAGAAAATCAAAGGCAAAGACTTACAATTTACGTCGATATCTAAGCGGTTGGTTACAGTCAGAACATACTTTCATCATATATAAGAACACTATCTACTGGATAGGAAAAGAAACAAATGATCCAACAAACGAACAGAAGAACTGGGTGACTAATAAAGTCTCTTAAACAAATAAATGAATAAGCGCCGCTTAAACTGATCAAAACCCAAATGCCGCTTAATAGGATCAAAACAAAAACAAAATAGCTTGAAGCCTCTTAGCTCCCGGGACACGTGACATATTCATAAAGCACAACTAAAACGTAACCTAGCAACCAACAAAGTAAACTAAAACTTACTAACACCGGAAAACAACCTGTACAATAGAGAAGACTCCACGAGAACAAATCTCCACCTCAGTAAAAATACAAACAATCCACAGAAGAAACAGAACCACCCAACCTTGACACGTTAACTAAGATGGCGACGTAAACAGTAGCAGAACGCGAAAACGCCCACTACAGAAAACATATGAAAAAGGATAATAAACTCAAGTAAAATACATTGAAACCAAGGTAAGAGCTATATTTAAGTAATATAAGTAATTAAGTTAGAAAATAAATGAAAAATTAGTACTTAAATAGCCTGTAAGATAACTCACAAAGCTAAATAAATGAATACTGGACTGTCGGAGCAATGAAAATTTTCAAAGTCCGATTAAAGCAAAAATAAGCAAATAAAATTCAAAATAATTACATAGAAATAAAGAAACAGAAAATAGAAACACTATGCATGTATTACTAGGTCAGAAAAACTATAATTACCACTTTAAATGCAAATGAAGCAGGAGCTTGCAAAAATACGTATACACCACACACCAATGCAGAGAGAACTGGCATACCGGAGACAGGGTGATTTTAACATAATTGTGCTAAAAATTGATGTGAGAATAATCGACACACAAAATCTTCATTTGGCACCCCTTCGTCCTGGCGCATGGGCCACATACCTCCTCTGCCCCTCGTTAGTTTTGGCACTGGACACTTCATTCAGTATGAAACTTGGCAAAGCAATTTCAGTTATTGTTTAGACAAAGTGACACTTTGTATTTTTGATGGTGAATAAACAAATACACATTTCAACCACAATGGGACAATACAACCTGTCAATGCATGGTGTGACATATGTGGCACGTACCGATTTTTACGTACTACTTACGCTAGCATTTCTACAATGTGTTACCATGCACGTATATTATTCACAAGATACTTACAAACACAGCTGTATTTACTTCAGACCAGTTTTCTTCTTTTTTCCATACAAAAACAACAAAAATATTCACTATCAAGCAAAACAAAGTAACAATTATAAATTCTCACCGTTTGCCTCTTTTTTGGTGCCAAAATCCGCTCGAAAGGAGGCAGCACCTTTTGGCATAACATGCCTCATCCACTGACGTGTTAAACAAAGAAGAATGGATCTTCCGCGATTAAAAACAACTGCAGAACTACAGTAAATTCAGTATGCGCCATATGTGTCACAGTATGCAGGATAGAGTTAACACCATAGGTGCCAAGTTGCCCCTAATCCTCCGTAATATGTGGGTTAATTTAAACCTGGTTTAATGCATTTCGTACCGGAATTTTTTTTCAAAGATAAAATTAAATAAGTTCCACGTATAAAACTGGAATTAAATAAATACAGATTCATCAAATAATTTTTCTGGTTTGAAACTTTGTTAAACTGGGTTAAATTAATCCACGCATTACGGAAGATTAGTGCGAGCTTGGCACCTCTGGTTAACACTACAACCGCCGGCTATTTTACTCAATATTTATAACAAGTGTTTCACACCAGAATTTTTATTTAAAACTATTTAACTTATTTAATTGGCCTGTTTTTGTACTGTATACATTTAACAGATCTTACGAAGAAATTTCTGGTTCGAATCGACTATTAATTTGACAGGGGTTTAAATGACTCCTAATGACGGGTCTAGGGTTAAACTACATTTAACCCCTTCAGGGACGACGGGATATGTTATATCCCACCTAATTTTAATCATGATTCGCAACAGAAACTTTTAATTAAATTTTACTTTTTTGACTTTGATGGAAAAAAGTTGAAAAATTTCTTTTCTTTTTTTGAACTGAATTTTTTGGTAAATTCCTGTGTGAGTTCGACATTAAAGAAATACAATTGTTTGCCCCTGAAAGAGCTAAATAACCGTTTTCGATATAAACGGTCGAATGTCTGGACACCTAGCTGCAAATATTTAATTGCGTATCTTTCCCGAATAATACATGATTTCTTTCTGTTCGAATAAGATATATAATTTGAAATAGAAAGTCCTGAAGTTTGAAGTACTACATCTGGCGGTCTTATAAATCTAACCTATTGTACAGTAGTTTCAACTGTGAGAAGGATGGATGCTATGGCGTGAAATGCTGTTTTAGATAATTTATTTCAGTATAATCGTTAGTTTTTGTAAGATTTAGTAAAAGAAGCAATTACAACTAGTATATCAGAGATAGAAACACATGTGCAAAAAAAAAAAAAAAAAAAAAAAAAAAAAAGGCTACATTTCACCATGTGTAATTTTCTACGCCATGTTTAACACTAGAACTACCGTAACTATTTTGACGGCTACCATATGAATATGTTTCGGTTCAAGCCAGAAATTTGATTATGAAATAACTTTAAAAGAAACAAAGAAGGAAAACGTTAAATAATAAAGTTAAACAGTTTTAAATCAAATTCTGGTGTGAAATATTTTTATAAAACTTGATTCAAGTTTCCGGTAGTTCCAGTGTTAATCTCTTAACCCTTTACGTGCCGAGGAAAACTTATGAGATTCACTCCCCTGTGCCACAGTTAGAACTTGGTGGCCTTACAAAATGGGGGAGTGGCTTAAGAGCGTGCGAACTCTGTAAATAATCATTGAGAGATAGAAGATGTTCCATTCAATTTTTAATTTTTGTGGATTCACTAATAACTGAAAGCTGTGCCCTTAAGCTACCGATAGGAAACTATTGTATATATCTGGAACAAAAGAGTCAGGAGTGAGTTTTACGTGAAAAAAACCATATTTCCGAAAAAAAAAAAACTTTTTATGTAAAAATTCATCTAGGTAAATAATTCATATTTTTCGAATATGATTTACTGATTATCTTCCGATAAATAAGTACGCTTTAGAACCAACAATTTGTTGGTAACAATATTGGTTCTATTCGTTTCATTATACGAAAAAAGTGTTTCTTGAGTTCATTTTAGTCGGATTCTTTATGTCATGTCTTTATGCATTATTTGATTTAAAAAAAAAATGATATGTGATTTTATGGAAGGTTTATTGCACTGCAAAAATAATGATAAAATCAGAGATGTGTTTTTCGTATAACATCAACTTTTTTCTTGTACTGTACATCTGTAACACGAGCAAAAATTACTGTCATAAGTAAAATATTAAACAATTAGTAGTTATTGTAATCTCTTACCTGCGGAGAAAAACTTACGGGACTCATTCCCGTGCCTCAGTTTTCCAAACAGGTGCACGTAGTTATGCGGTGTATTGGGGGAAATAAGAGACAAGCTTTTAATATAAACATTGTGTACTTCCACGAAAATATAAAAAGAAACGCAAATACAAAAATTATACCAAAAATGTAAAATTATAGTGTAACAATATGATAAAAAAGATGTTAGAACTTAGTGACCGTGTGATATATCCTGAAACATGGTTGGACACATAAACCAACATCACATTCAGTTCATTGATAGCGGGATTCACGGCGAATTTTTTTCATTGAACAAACCTCACATTTTCTCGATGCATTTTTCTTTGAAGACGTTGATGTCCGGAAAATGTCTAGCAGAAAGTCGTAAAGGACAGCCACTTTCTAATTTCTGTCGTTTGGCAGGTTGTGGGGGAGTAATATGAAATTTCTCAAATATACGTTCCACCAAATTCATGCGGAAGTTGTAATTATCAACGTTACGGAGTTGTTTCTTTTGTAATGTGAAGGCATTCCAAATAGCCATATCTAATAGATGGCGAAATATTGTTAAATAATACCTCTTCTGTCTTTTTCGTGTTGTTGAATAACAAACTAATGCCTGATCCGCTCTATCAACCCCACCCATCTTCAAGTTATAATCTATAACAATAGCTGGCTTCATGACATTTTTTTCAGTTTCAGAGCAATTTGCTGTATGGATAGAACTAAGAAGCGAAACATCTTTTTGGTCACGCCATCTCAACACGATAATTTTGCCTCTTTGGAAAGCGGCTATTTCGCCTTTCTTCAAAGTAAGTTTGTTGAAATTTTCCGGCAAATCACGTCGATTAGGACGAAGAGTTCCATATACGTCAGTTGAATTTTGGATAAGAAGGTCTGTTAATTCTGGTGAAAGATAAAAATTGTCCGCAATTACACCATAACCTTTTTCCCAAAAAAAAAGGTTCAATAAGCGTCATCACTGCTTTTGTTGCGACTCCATAGTTCTCATACTTTTTATGAAAAATTGTACCCTGCCTTGTGTACACGATCGTATTGTGAATATATCCTGTCTCTGCTTCAGCAAGTACAAAGAGTTTTACTCCAAAGCGAGGTCTTTTCACTGGTATGTATTGTACCCATTATAGCCTGCCTTTGAAAAGCATCAAGCTCTCATCAATGCTCAGGTCCCTTTCAGGTGTATATAAACTTGAAAATTTCTTCATCATGTCAGAAAAAACAGGCCATATTTTACTTAGTTTGGATTTGGATGTGAATTTCTATCAAAAGTACTGTTATCAGAAAAGTGCAGAAATTTCATGATAAGTTGAAAGCGATTTCTGCTCATAAATTTCCCCAAAATTGGAGTTTCGATCAATTTGTTTTTAGACCAGTAAAGCGCAACGTCAGGTTTTACAAGTATTCCTTGCAGAATAAGTATACCTAAAAAAAAACATATATTTCTTCTAAAGTTGTTGGACGCCAAAACTTCGTCCTTGATTTCTCTTTTCCAGGTTGCTGGTGTTATACTGGTCTGCAAAACGGTTAGTTTCTGTAACAATATGAAGCACCAGCTTCTGATAAAAAAATAATTAAAAAACTAAAAGTGGGTTCGTAACATCTGTTACATTTTTATTTATTCCTGGTTGTCCCGAAAATGGAAACCGTGAAGGTGGGATAGGTAATTTTTTTTTATATCCAATCGTACACAGTTTCTGGCTTCTTTCATAGAATAGTCGTTATCTGAATCCTCTTCGTCTGACATATCATATTCTGACGTCTCTGATCAAGAAGTTGACGGAAAATCGCCATCCAACTCACTATCATCAATATCGGCTATACTCCTACGAAATTCTAGAAAATACGAGAAACTGCACGGCTAAAGTATAGCGTCTAGAATATATAGTGTGGAAATCGGCTATCCCTGTAATACTTAAAAAAGCGCTAAAATATTGTATCTCTTAAATGTGCAATGATACTGCTGCAATATGCAGATCGCAGCGACATCTGCAGGATATTTTCTACAACTGCAAGAAATTGCTAGTTTATACAATGTAATAATAGTAATACGAAAATCTCGCAGATGTCGCTGCGATCGACACTTGAAATTTTAGCAGTATCGTCGCACATTTAAGGGATAAAAATTTTTAGCACTGTTTGAATAGCATATTTCCACACTTGGTGTTCTAGGCGCTGTAGCTAAAGCTATGAGACTGGGGTAGTGACATCAATATAGCAATGCGATAGAACAAAGCGATATAAGTAAGCGTCCTATCTTAAATGGGAGAAATAACCGCAAGATTAAAAGCGAGGTCACATCAATCAAGGTCATGCGCCACGTAGCGGATGGAGTGTAAGCTACAGGTAGATACCTAACTGTTTTCTTACTCACACCACTAAAATTGTAAAGTTTTCTTCACCTTGATTAGTAACTGAAGTGTTTTTGATAATGCGAAGAAGACTTCGTGGTGCCAAGTGCATCTGGATGCCCCTCTCGCTACGCCATTATTTTGCAATAAATGTCTCAAACAAAATTCATTTCCATGAGTGACTAAAGATTTAGAAAATACGCGTCACTCTAAAAGCCCGCGTATGTGAATTATCACTCCGCACACAAGGTGGCGCAACTGTGTTAATTTATGCTTGATTCCAGCATTAAGTTTGTTCGCTTAATTATAACGCTTTGCGATAGAAGGGCGAAAAGTGAACGGCAAACCAAACAATATATTCTCTAAAATAATAGTGGTGCACAAAAAAGGGCGGAGCCTTGTCAAATATGGAAAAAAATTCGCTTGTATTTTCACGTCACTAGCTCAGTGCGATAGCCTTTATGAAGGTAATTCCTTCTACCCCTTCTCCTCTGAAATAGGTCAGTCTTTCAAAAACACCTTCAAAGTCTTTTTTTCTTTTTCTTTTTTTTTATTCCAAAGCCGTGGGCGTGGTTTTACTGGTATAGCGCTGTATAAAGGACAATATTTTGGACTGACGCATATATACGTCAGTGGCACTTAAGGCATCGACTATGCGCGACGGATATATACGTCTGTGGCACTTAAGGGGTTAATCTTTTAGGGCAAGATAAACCACTCGTTAGTATATTTTTAGGAAATAAATTAATTTTTTATATTTAACCCTAGAACTACCGGAAATTTTACTCAAGTTTTATAAAAACATTCTACACGAGAATTTTTACTTAAAACTATTTAATTTGTTTATTTAACTTATTATTGTCTGATTTATACATTTAGTTTGTTTTGAAGAAATTTCTGGTTTGAATAAATATTTTGAATGTACATGTCGGGTCCAATGGACCCGTCTGATAGACGGAAGGTTAAATGAGTAATGCTCTTAAAACTTCCCCAATCGGTTTATACAATCCTTCCTTACAACTGAGGAACTTATTCAAGATGATTGAAAAAGTTTTATGTACACTTAAGAATCTGTGCTCATTACATGTATACTGTTTCGTTTACAGTAGTGCCACTTAGCTGAAACAGCCTGAATTACTAACGAGTGATGCAAAGATTTGAAATATGGAAATTTTTTGCCAAATAAAAATTGCATGTGAAGGCGGAAAAGGTAATTTAATACTTAAAATGAATACTTCGCGTGTTTATTTTAAAAGCTTGAAGTCAAAAATTATTATTATTATTATTTTTTTTTTTGGGGGGGGGGGGTGATAGTTGCAGGTGAGGTAATGATATTTGATATTTCATAGGTTTAAAATTTTAAAAAGTATATATTATTTAATTAATGCTTTCATTATTAGATCTAATATAATAAAACCATGTCTAATCCGTATGGTCAAAAATATTAATTTATCTTTTGAAAAAATTAAATATCGTTCAGTATCATCATTATGTCAGATTTGCACATAATCACCTGTGTACATTTATTTAAACAGAAAAAAATGCTGGAAAACAATTATTGTTATGGTCTAAGAATTGTTTTACGACCATACAATTAAGATATCAATAAAAACAGTTCCTGTCATATTAGTAAATCACATAAGTAAAAAAAAATTCTTTTTGGAATTTACAAAAAGAAGATAATTTAAAATTAAATTCTTTTTTCAAAACTGAATATTTCTTTAGGCACCAATGAAACCAAGAGAATATAGAAAAAGAACTTGAATAAAACTACTCGACGATTCTTAATAAAAAATTTTTTTCGAAAACACTTCATACAAAAACGTTTTCATTAAAAATGATTCAAATTCAAGACATCTTACACTATTTTATGAAAGATGACAAGAATATTTTCAATGAGAACTCATATGAAAGTTATGTTTTAAGAAGATTTTAATGATTACTTTCTCTTTAACTTTTAATTCATCTGCATTTTCAGAGTTGAAGAAGGTGAGGATTCTTATATTGTGTATGTACTATTATTTGGTTGCCTAAGGGGAAATGCTCAGTCGTAGAAACCACGTATGTAGAGCGCAGATACCATCCCCTCCGGACACCTTTTATTAAGGTCTTTTAAAAAAAAATGTTACATCAATGAGTTCACAGACCCAAGCCGCCGGAAAAGAAAACGCTATCAATTGGCGACTTTAAGAAACATATATGAAATGTCAAATACATAGATATGTTACAGATTATGGTTACAGATCATCATAAACGCGACAAGGGGCGATAGTAAGTCCAAATCGAGAACTAAAATGTAGTTTTTGTTGTAGATTTACATTCCAACAGTTGTAGAATTTTAAGGCAGAGATTTATATTTTGAAAAAGTTGTACGCAAAGATTAAAAAATTGTATCTTGTGGCAAGATTGCATTCTACATTGTTTAATCATTTTCAGTAAGTCATTTGGTTTCAGAATGAAAAACATTTTTATATTTTTGCTCAGTAGGCAGAAAACGTACACCAAATAAAAAAATGTATATATATCTACGAATAGTTTTACGAGAAGTTGATTAACCCCTTAACCCCTTCGCGACGGGAGCCTTTTACGAAATGTTTATTTCTTTGCTACCGGTTTTAAAAAACAGAAGTTTGTGCCGATTCAAATCGGGAAAATGCTCGTATTAAATAAGACAAATTTTACAGTAAAATTTTACTGGTGAGTATAAGCGAGGATCCTTAGGCCTATTCCCGGCATGTATACGTGTCGCTTGTCCCCAAGGGGTTAATGGTCGAATTAAATTGCGGATTAAAAATTCAAATTGCGTATTGGCACCATTTCTTTGAAAAGGAGATTGTCAGTTTCAGATGAACATATACTATTTAGAAATATTGTTATATATTATTTTCTTGCTTATGTATTGTCTGTGTACTAGGAATTTTACAGTAACATTGTTTTCCTATCTGGAATTTAATCCGAGCTAGTGGGTTAGATAGTATTAGTTGAAAGAATGTAGTTTATCCATTGAATGGGCGTTTCTCTGGTCATTCAAAGTGCATACTTGAAGATAAGTCTAATAAAAGGGTGGCCACTCACTATCTAGGGAGATAACGGATATCACGGAGTGTGACATTGCTAGGGACGAGTCTTTGCTGGCAGATAGGGATCCCCACAGATGCGTATCTTGGGGGTGATACCTGGGATAGAGATCAGTTAATGCTTGGAGCTGGAACTGGGTGGTGAGTGGTTCCAGAGGAGAACTCTTGGATAGAGCGTTATTAGGCGGTCTGAAACTCTTAGAGTATAGAGCTAATGTGTTGTGAGATTAATAGTGATCTCGGATAATTCTCATTTAACTGGCGTAGGGTGAGAGGAAGCTAGATTAGTTTAACAGTACACAGGAAGTATTTACTGTTTTCAATTTAATGTTAGACCAGATCGCCTATATCCGAGTTCTTAATTGTAAATATTGCCTTGTTCTCTGCAAATAATGTGTAAATAAATTTTTAGGTAAGTTTAATTGAAAGAATTGGTATTCTTTTCAACAACCCTCTCATAGTGTGACCGATATCACGTAATCATATCGGTGGTGGCCGCATATAAAAAATAAAGGAAGATTCTTCAAAAATATGTGGACTTACAGGGAAACCCGACAGAAATATTCGCCTTATTTAATGACAGGTAAAATGATACCATAATAAAGCCTATTACACTCTTATGAAATACTGGTGGGAATCAAACAATCTGAATGAAACACACAGCCCGTGAATATCACGGGAGCGAGAATTAAGGGGTTAAGACTTTGGGGTGAGAATACATCTTCTCATATTAACCCTTAAATGCATAGGGATGCATATCTGCATCACTTTTGATTTAACTCTCAGCAACCACTATATTTATATAGAAATATTGATCCAGAAAAGAATACAAAAACATGATGCTAAATAAAGTTTAAATTATATCTTAAAATTTCTGGTTTCTAATCTTTAATATAAGAATAAAAAATACAGTTCTAAAAGAATGATTCTAGCATTTAAGGGTTACGTTTTAAAGAATAAAAAATTATATAAAATAAAGTATTTAGATTCATATTTATTAAAATATTTACTAATTTGCAATATTTTAGTTTTGACAGTAGTTTGTACTTATATTGCAAATGTGCAATAAAATAAAATATTGATGCATTATACGAAAAATGTATCTCTGATTTTTTTCATTATTTTTCCAGTGTATTTTTCCAGTATTTTTCCAGTGTTCCACCTGTCTGAGAAACATATATAATTTTTTCGAAACAAAATGAAAAATCATGCGTTTAATGGTTAATAAAACAAAAAAGTAATCAAAAAATTCTATTTTCAATTTGCAAAAAAGAATTATAAAAAGAATTTCTATTTTTAAAACCCAATACTTTCTTAGATTTCCATGCAACCATAACCCCGCAGAAAGAAACAAAAATACGCGAATACAACTACCAGAATATTTCTAATGAAAAATTTCATTCAGAAACGATATAAAAATATTTTATTAACACAATATAAAAATATTTTATTTGAAAGTGAAATAGTTCTTTTTAGAGATTTTACACTGTTTATGAAGGATGAAAAAGAGTTTCTTCAATGACATTCTCATCTAAAAGTCATAGCGTAAGACGTTTTTAAATTATTTCTTTCTATTAAGTTTTATTTTTAACTTATCTGCATTCAACATTGCTTAAAACATTTCTGTCACTCATGTGGATTTTCTCTCTGAATAAGAAAACGCTATATATTTTTGTTGTTGTTGAGTGGGCAGAAAACGTGTTTTTATTAGAATTTAAAATGTGGTTTTGTCTTTATTAGCAGTAATAATTATGTGGATTTTTTCTCTGAATAAGGAAACTTGCCATATTTTTTTGCTTTTGTTGAGGGGGCAGAAAACATATTTTCATTAGTATTTAAAATGTGGTTTTAACTTTATTAGAAATAATAATTATTTTAAAAAGATGTAATTACAGCAGCTTGATAATATTTTAAAAGTGTGAACAAATGGTATATTTAATCAAAACAAAAACCCTTAACGGGTTAAAAGTTTGTGACGCAGCACTTTATCTTTAGCTCTAAGAATTTTAAATTTGGAACTTAAAAATAATGATATCAAATTTTGAGTGACGCAATGCTATTAATTTACCTATACATATATATATCAAAATTTATCCATTGAATCTTTATCATTTACATCTCATAAATTCGAATTATGAATTTTAAAAGATATGATATGAAAATTTAAGTGACGCCTTGATGTTGCTTAAAACGATTAGTTTTAAAATTCAATTTAAATTTCCTTTTGGCTAAATACATTTACACATCTGAACAATAATTTTCATTTTCCAATGCACTGTTGAATATATTACTTTCACTGAATCTATATAATGAACTGAATTGTATTCATTTGAATAAATTGATTCATTTTTTTTGTGCCACGCTATCTAAAAATCAAAAGTAAAATTTATGTAAATAGTTTTTTGCGTCATTGTATCCAAACTAAGTTAAATGTATGCAAATGGATAATATGACGAAAAATATATTTACATAAATTATACTTTTGATTTTTGGATAGCGTGGCACAAAAGATAAATCAATTTATTCAAATGAATACAATTCAGTGCATTATATAGATTCAGTGAAAGTAATATATTCAACAGTGCATTGGAAAATGAAAAGTATTGTTTAGATGTGTAAATGTATTTAGCCAAAAGAAAATTTAAATTGAATTTTAAAACTAATCGTTTTAAGCAACATCAAGGCGTCACTTAAATTTTCATATCATATCTTTTAAAATTCATAATTCGAATTTATGAGATGTAAATGATAAAGCATCAATGAATAAATTTTGATATACATATATATATGTAAATTAATAGCATTGCGCCACTCAAAATTTGATATCATTATTTTTAAGTTCCAAATTTAAAATTCTTAGAGCTAAAGATAAAGTGCTGCGTCACAAACTTTTAACCCGTTAAGGGTTTTTGTATTGATATCATTACTTTTTTTAGGTTAGTGATAAAAAGATAAAACCACAAAAAAAAAATAAAGACCAATGCAATAAATTCATAGTCGTGATTTCCATTGACCTTTACAATCCTCCATCTAAAATGAATCAAAGTGTCACAAGAGTTTATGAAAACAATTTGTGTGTGCTTATTCCAAGATTTCATTAACTAAAATCGAGTTAAAGAACTCTTTTAAAATTTGAACATTTTAACACTATAGATTACTCATAAATATGATACAAATATAAATAATTTATCTAAATGAAACTGTTTTAGCCAACATTTCAATTATCAAGTGTAAAATAAGCGATATTTGGAAATTTAAGCGTTCCATATTTGTTAAGATTTTACGTTTCCTTTTCACATGTTTCTATGAAAACGCAGACAGTTATTATAAAAGAATTTCATTTTTACTTTATATTTTTAATGTTTTGAACTCTTGCACTGTAACACACCAAAAGTGTTAACATTTTTCAACATGGTATGAAATATGCTAAAATTGACGACATATATATATATTTTTACATATATAAATACATGTAAAGTAAAACTTTTTCACATTATGATCCACCTTAGGTTTATTATACAGCTATAAATAAATAAAACGAATCAAAGTGTCCAATAATTTATGAAAACAATTTGTGTGTGCTTATTCCAAGATTTCATTAACTAAAATCAAGTTAAAGAAATCTTTTAAAATTTGAACTATTTAATTTTATAGTTTACTCATAAACATGATTCAAATATAAATAAGTTATCTAACTGAAACTGTTTTAGCCAACATTTCAATAATTAAGTGTAAAACAATTAATATTTGGAAATTTAAGCCTTCCATATTTTTAGGAATTTATATTTCCTTTTTACATGTTTCTATGAAAAAGCAGACAGTTTTTATAAAGATATTTCATTTTTGCTTTATATTCTTAATGTTTTGAACGCTTGCGCTGTAATACACCAAAAGTCTTAAAATTTTTCAATATTGTATGAAATATGCTGAAATTAATAGGAAAAATTCTTATTTTTTTATGTAAAATCTTTTGCATGTAACTTTTACATGTAAAAACTTTTTCACATTAAGATCCACCTTTGGTTTATTAAACAACCATAAATAAATAAAACAAATCAAAGTGTCACAAGAATTTGTGAAAACAATTTGTGTGTGCATATTCCAAGATTTCATTAACTAAAATCGAGTTAAAGAAATCTTTTAAAATTTGAACTTTTTAAACCGTGAAAATAGAAAAATAATTTATCTAACTGAAACCATTTTAGCCAAAATTTCAATCAGTAAGTGTAAAACAAGCGATAATTGTAAATTTAAGCGTTCCATGTTTTTAAGTTTTACGTTTCCTTTTTACATGTTTCTATGAAAAGCACACAGTTATTATAAAGATATTTCATTTCTGCTTTATATTGTTAATTTCTTGAACTCTTGCATTGAAATACACAAAAAGTCTTAAATTTTTATAACATTGTATGAAATATATTGTAATTGATGAGTTTTGTACCGTGCATTTGAAAATAATAACTTCAGCTAAGCATTGGCATTTGTTTGGTTATGCTTAATGCAAACCTCTGCTTTGCTCAAGCACCAATAAAACATTAACAATAACTTATTTTATCTCAATAAAGTTTTTGTTTATTTTACAATACACAGGAATATTTCCTTCAGTAAAATTATTGCTAATGTATTTATACCTATTTCTGCATGCTATATGTGATTATTCCAAGAAATTATGTCTGGAATAAAAAAAAATCATGATCCATGTAGCGCTTTCATCTGTTCAAATGGTAAAAATGATCAAAAGAATTGGATACTAGACAGCCAGTAAATTTTCTTGTGAAATAATTTGACATAAATCTGAGCAGTGTGTTTATGACATGAAAATAAAATAACACAATATCATTCTGAAAGTGATTCAGATGCAGAAATAAACATAAATGAGATATAAATGTTTAACTTTTCTTGAGCTACAATGTAATAATGGACTAGAAATCATAATGAATGCTTATAATAAAGTGAAATACAGTAAACTCTGTGAACTCCGCAAAATGCATAATCTGCAAACATCTATTATCTGCACTACGTAGAACGTAAGTATTGAAACTCATTTTAACATTTAAGTTCATAGATGAATTTAAATGATGTGTTAATTTTCACTAAATAACAATTTTTCCTTGAAATAAATTGTGATTTAAGAAAATTCATTCATTTTGTACCCAGCACTCGAAAATAACAATTTGAGCTTGATCTTTGTTTCTTTGGTTAGGCTTAATGCAAACCTATGCTTTGCTCAAGCTCCGATGAAACTTTAACAATAACTGATTATATCTCAACAAAGTTCTAGTTTCTTTTAAAATACACATGAATATTTCCTTTAGTAAAATTTCTGCTAATGTACCTATACCTACTTTTGAATGCCATATATGTGATTATTCTAAGGCATTATGTCTGGACTAACAAGAATCACGATTCATATAGTGGTTTTACATTGCAAATTATTTAGGTACAAATGATCAAAAAATTGGTTGCTAGATCATCAGTGAATTATCTTGTGAAATAATTTGCCATAAATTTGAGAAGTGTGTTTATGAGATCAAAATAAAATAACAATATCATGCACAGGGGTAGGAAAATGCACCATTTTACTAGCCACTGGCGAGTGAATTTTCTGACAGGATCAGTGAATTTTTAGGTAGTTATTGAAAACTGCAAACTATACAGGTATGCCGAAAACGTTTTTTTAATAAGTAGTTAGCTATATTTTTCAACTTTCCTAATTACTGCGATGTAAACATGGTGCAAAATTCTATTTTATATTAAACTTTCATCTTTTGCTTATATTTCTCAATTTTATAGGAAAGAAATATATGAAAATGCATTACAGTAATCAGTGACCTGGAGCCGGAAAATTTTTGATGCTTCAGCTCCGCTCCGAGATAAAATACTGTGGCTCCGGTTCTTGGAACTGCTCCAACTTTGCGCCGATTTCGCACTTCTGAGTTGCAGATTTTAATTTACACATTTAAATTTTTGCTTACAAATTCTTTCTTTACCTTCATTAAAGATCTGAAAAAATGCATTTTTTTTCTCAACAAACTTGAAATGCTTGTTCAGAAAATATGACATCTTTTAGCTTTTGCTTTTAAAATAGAAAGTTTGGTGGAATTTTAAACACAAAAATCTTAAATTTTTTCTACGCTTTTCAAACAACCAAAATTGTACGTGTAAACAACAGGCAGTCATATTTGTTTTCAAATAGTGTTGCCACTTAGCTCAAGTAGAAGTGAAGTAGTGTTACCATATTTTTGTGAGAAGTTTTACATCTTTAATAAAAAAAAAAAAAAAAAAAAAAAAAAAAAACCCTAAAAAAATGATATAATTAAAATACTGAATAATGATGTAATTAAAATATTTTAAACCTGGACATTTAAAAGACTGAAAAAAAGATTAAAAAAGAATAATAAAAAACTAAAGGAGCCCTGGAGCAGAGTAAATTTTAGAGCTCTAGCTCCAGGGAAAATACAGCTACGGAGCGCTCCAGCTCCGGGCTAAGGTTCCAGCACCAGGTCTCTGACAGTAATAGTAACCAACTATTTTGAGTTGCGTAATTTTGTCATAAAAGTTTTTAACTGTACATTGCATTTTACTGGCAGTTGAAATAAATCCTTGGCTGGTAAGATTTTCTAGAAATTCTCCATCCCTGGTCATAAACATAATAGAAATAACTTATCTAACAGACACTTTTTTATCCAACATTTCAGGTGTCTGACAATGTACAGAGCAATTGAGCTATTTAATTATTTTTTAAACGTATTTTTTTAAGATTATTACTCGAAAATGTGAAAAAAAGCAAAAATTATTTCCTTCATTGATAAAATTTTGGTTAATGGAGGAATTTATAGTAAAATTTAGTGAAATTTGGCCCAAAATGCTCTAAAGAAAATTTGGTTCTTTTCGGTTAGCCGGGCGCCAGTGTTATATATACATTATGTATATACAGATGTATATGTATACATCTATATACATATACAAATATGTGCATACACATGCATATATGTGTATATATACAATATATGTATATATACATACATATGTATGCATATCCATGTATTTATAACACTGGCGCCCGGCTAACCGAAAAGTACCGAAAATTTTACTGTATGTTAGTTTCCTTTGTACATTTCATATTTATGACATTGGTGAAGGCAATTAACTAAAATCTAAGAAATGTTTTAAATGTTTCAAAACTTATATCATATTGCACTTTTTTACATGTTAATTTTCATAAAATTCATCAATGTCATTCCACAAAAACATCCATAAAACAAAAAATATTTATTTTAAATATAAATCTTTAGTTCATTGCCTTCACAATAGTGTAAACAACGTAATATTTTAAATTCCATAGTGATATTCCTATAATTTTCTGAGGAATAATGTTTTGCGTATGGAATTTTCACCGAAAATTACATTATCCAAAAAATGCATTTAAAGTTCAGATTTTTGTTTTACTACAAGAATTTCAGTAATTATACATCTAAACTTCACTGTTTTTATAAGTCGCTCATTTTTTTTAAAGTACTGACCCTTTTTTTAATCTCTAGAAGGCCATATTTTGCCCCCCCCCCAGTTTTTTAACAAAGCAAAGCATGACATTTCACATCAAAGATGCGACCGTTATCACAAACACCATATTCTTCAGTTTTAAGTGATTTGGATTGTTTGTGGCTTATTCCATACCTTTTAATTTCATGTATAATTCAATATTATACAATTTTACAGGTAAATAATAAAAAACAGAGCTCGTCTTCTGTATCTAGGCTAGTCAGTGATGATTTGGCACCCAGAAATTGAATTTTCAGTATCATTCTGCAGCAAACCAAAATTTATCTGCGACCCAACAATACTGAACCAAGCTACTATAATAAATACTCACAGTAACCCATAAAATAAGCAAAATTTACATTTTACAAAGAAAATTAATAACAAACACAATAACTCCTAAAACAAAGTAAATTTGTGATTTTTTTAAAGCTCAATATTTATTTTTAAGCTGGTAGATTGATCTGCAAGGTCTAAAATAATCTGCAGCGCTGCTGACGTGCTGCACAGTTTCTGCTATGGAGATTTGGTACACAATCACTTTCTACGCCATGTCATTCATATCATTCCACAAAAACACCCATAAGACAAAAAATATTTCTTCTAAATTTAAACCTATTTTAAATTTCATAATGATATTCCAATAACTTTTTGAGAAATCATGTTTTGCGTATGGAATTTTTACCGAAAATAACTTTTCCAAAAATGCATTTAAAGTTTAGATTTATGCTTTACTACAAGAATTTACAGTATTATACATCCAAACTTCACTGTTTCTACAAGTCATGCACATTTTTTTAAGTACTGACCCTTTCTTTATCTTTAGAAGGTCATATCCCCACCCCTCCCGGTTCTTCAACAAAGCAAAAGATGACGTTTCTCATCGATGTAACCGTTATCGAAAACACAATGTTCTTCAGTTTTAAGAGACTTGGATTGTTTATGGTTTATTCAATACTTTTTAATTTCATGTACATGTATAATCCAATATTATGTAATTTTACAGGTAAATAATGAAAAAAAAAATAGAACTCGACTTCTTCTAGGCCAGTCGGTGCCGATTTGGCATGCAATCACTTTCTACGCCAAGGTTGTTAATCCAAAATTCAGACATGGTGCAGACTCAGCAAAAAAAAAGCTGAACTTTCACGGCCTCATGAAATTTTGATGAAATTCACATTTTTCCTCAGGGTTCAGATGAAATTTGCGCTTTTTCTGAGATACATTGACAAAATTAGCGTTTTTCCCCGACCACTTGACGAAAATCGCGTTTTTCTGCAATCTTTCGAACAAATTCGTGTTTTTTTCTCACGATCTTTCGCCAAAATCGTGTTTTTTCTGCAATATTTCAAAGAAATTCACTCATTACCACGATCTTTCGTCAAAAATATCACGTTTTGCCAAAAATCGCGCATTTTCCACGATCTTTTGCAAAAATTCCCGCATTTTCCACGATCTTTTAACAAAATTCACATTTTTTATCATCCGACAAAAATCGCATTTTTTTGCGATTCTTTGACGAAATTCACATTCTTTTTCGCGATCCTTCGACGAATTTCGCGTTTTTTACACGACCTTTCAAAGAAATTCGCTATTACACGATCTTTCGCCAAAATTCGCATATTTTACAAGATCCTTTGGCAAAATACGTTTTTTTCTGCATTCCTTTGACGAAAATTGCGTTTTTCCAGTGATCCTTTTGTGGAAGTCGCATTTTTTCCCACGATCCTTTGAAGAAATTTGCGCTTTTCCTGCGATTCTTTGAAGAAATTTGCATTTTCCCGCGATCGGTTGAAGAAATTTGCTCAATTTGGCGCGGTTCATACTCGCGTTTTTGTTGTATTACATCCATTGCCGCTAATCCCCCCCCCCTCTATTAAAAATGTCAACAAATTTTAATGCATATTTGCATCGATCCCAGAGATAATAAAATTCACTGCCGAAAAAGCGGAATTCCACGTTTTCGCGGAAAAGTAACATGTCTGAAAATTATATGTGTTTGCCAAATTACTTATACATTTATCGACAATTTATATTATTATGTAAAAGTGAATAAAACATACCCTATAAACAAAACAATGCTACCCAGCACATACTTGGGGGGGGGTGCCAAATGAAGATATTGATTGTTTATAGTTTCATACAAAAATGTATGTATATATGAATAACAAGATACTCGCAAGCTCATGTTAAACTTATGGGAGCGTTCTTTTCAAATTTGTGAAATTGAAAGTAACTTAAAAAAAAAAAAAATCTGCAACCAAAATCGAAAAAGTAAACACTAACCCAGTTAGAATTTAATCTCAGCTATTATAAGCAAGAAAAATAATCATTTAAAACTATTAATATGCAAGGTCGAAATTTTTAAATGTACGCTCCCATAGGTTTAACGTCAGCAATTTCAGTTTCTTCTCATGACTAGTGCAGATTCCTAACCTTCAAGTTAATGTTAATCCTATGAGAGCGTTGTTTACATATTCCTTGCTTTCAAAAATACATTTTGACAACATGATTGTAAAAGACGAACTTTGAAGCAGGATATGATAAACAATCAAAAGAAAATTATTTAAAGCTTTCTTTTAAGAATATTAACTTTAGAATTAAATAAAAACAAGTACTATCGTACATTTGCAAAAAAAGCTATTATATCTCTTATTTACCTATAACATTTAATTACTAAATAAACAAAAAGAACAAGAAGAAAATTTTTACTTTTAGAAGCTCAAGACAACTAGTCGGGATAATATGATTCATTTTCAGATAATTTTGTGCTCTGAACGAATTATTGACGTGTCTTCCGATTGGCGTTATAGCAATAGGTCGTTTCCTGCTAGACATAATCTGCAAATATCACAAATTTTCTTTTAAAATAGCATTCTATTCTAACACTACAAAAGAAAAACACGATGTCTCTTTCCCTTTCATTTTGATCTCAAATAGCAATCAAGTCAGTTGAACATCCATTGCACATATCATCGGAGTTGAAAATTAGTTTGTTTCAAGTTGGGAAATTTTTTAATCCCCCCCCCCCCCCCAATAAATATCTGTCGCTACGCACAGACGAATCGATAAGGAAACGACGGATTCAAACACTAAATCCATCATTATAGCGAATTTCTGCCCGTTAACAAGTAAACAAACAAACGTGGTTTAGGATTCAATTCAACAAGATTGAATCTTATGGATTCAATAAACGATTCAAAACGCGAGCTACGCTCATAAACAAGAAATTGAAAATATTTTTTTTGAAAATTGAAAAAAAAGTTATAAATAACAATTATATTGAATACACATAATTAAAAAAAAATCCCCATTTTTAAAAATGAATCTAAATATTTTTTCGACAAAAAGCAGAATTGTGAAATAATAATTTCTTCATAACAAAAGAGAAAGATCTAATATGAATCGAAATTCCATTTAATATATTTAATATTTTAAAACACATAATAATTAACATTTTAATATTTAAAAAAAAAAGATTTACTGCCTAGATTCCGATTGTTAACTCAACTTAGAATACCTAAAATGACTTTACAAATTTTGCCCACAGCAGATGGATTAAGACTCCTCCTACATACGAAGTGACGTCAAATCTATTCGCCAATCACAGACGAGAAAAGTAAAAAAATCGATTGTTAAAAATAAATCGATTTTTCCCAGAAAAAAGAAAAGTGTTATTCCGTTCGTCTTAATCAGATTTATATTATATATCAATTTAAAGAAAATCGTTAGTATCGTTTTCGAGATTTTGAAATTAGGAACTTCTTACATACCGTACCAACGCTTTCGCTTTAAAAATGGCTATTTAGATCTCAAAATATACTGCACGTAGAAATCTAAAAATTTCAGTATACGATTAGACTGCAGATATAAGACTGTTCTAGAAAAATCAGAACAATAGGACCTATATCTGCTGAGTTATTAAAAGTCGGCTTTTCGCGTTTTCTTTGATGTCGAGTTAGCTGTGTATATGAGTTCCGCCATCTACGAATTCTACGATACGATACGATACCATTTTAGGCTTAAGGCTGCGTCACTCGTAATACTACCGTCTTCCATGATAAATTGGATAAAATATCAGCTATTGCTTATTCCCCGACTTAGCGGGGTGACGGAGGCAAGCAGAAAATCCTTCTCACTAATTTTAACACTTTCAGGGGCGCCGTTTGCAATCGGCAAAAACTTAATTTTAATGCCCAACCTGCCAAGTGGCACCAGTAATTTTATAACACAATTTCGATCTCATAATATGCGTGAGAAAAAGCTTTTGATTATTTCTAAATAAATTTGTTCGTAAATCGCTGCGTGAATTAATTACTTGAACATTTTTGGAACATAAATATGTTGCCCGTAAAAGGGTTAAATAGTTACTTTTATCTTAGTAAGCCCGAGTTATTAATCAGGACAAAAACTTTTTTTAATTAGCGGTTTAACCCTCTCGCTGCGTAAGTAATTCTTCGCGATGTGCGTCTTTTACAGAATTTTTAATCTTTTCTCACCGGTTCTTTAAAGCAGAAATTTTTTACTATCGTAATCGGGGAAAATGTCCTGATTAAATCAGACAAAGTTTTTGCTAAAAAATAACTGGTGTGAATAACCAAATACTATTAATTTGACGGAAAAATGCATGTCCGAGGATATCTGGGGATGCGCAACGAGAGGGTTAACACACAATTTATTCGTAGGAAACTTGATTTCCATAATATGTACTTCTACACATTGTAGTATGGCACAATGCATTATGATTTTGGTAAATTAATTTTTCACCTCTTTAAAGCAACCATGTGGCGAAATTTGTTTTTCTGAAATACAGGTGTACACTTTTGAGTTCATCGTGTTACAAAAAAATTACATTAATTCAAGCTTGAGCACACACAGCGCCCGATTATCGTCCTTTATTTTGACAGCTCCATACAACGTATTCCTTACTTCAAAAATGGGGAAATATTAATATATAACATAAGGCCCG
Organism: Maratus speciosus; assembly: GCA_963932465.1. Classification (NCBI taxonomy): domain Eukaryota; kingdom Metazoa; phylum Arthropoda; class Arachnida; order Araneae; family Salticidae; genus Maratus; species Maratus speciosus. The sequence goes on along the minus strand of OZ010796.1, from coordinate 206,713,940 downwards.
TTAAGATTTAACCATTTAGTTAGCACCCTGCAGATATAGGTTAGTTATGATCCAATATGTAGATGGTTATAGAAACGTTGCATGAAGTCTTAACCCTCTCGCTGCGAAAGTAAGTCTTCGCGATGAGCATCTTTTACACAATTTTTAATCTTTTATCACCGGTTCATTAAAGTAGAAAATTTTGAATATCGTAATTGGCGAAAATGTTCTGATTAAATCACAAAAAGTTTTCGCTAAAAAATAAGCGGTGGGAATAACCAAATAGTATTAATTAGACGGAAAAATGCATGCCCGAGAATATTTCGGGTTGCGCAGCGAGAGGGTTAAAAGTAAAGAAGGATCAGCAGAGATTTCATTTTAACACTTTGAGTACAGAACCGGATCATATGCTTCTCAGTGACTTTTTGAAACGTAATCTCTGTTATAACTTATACCAGTATTTTTTTAAGAAATATCTACTGCGGAGTTGTTGCTTTTATACTGTAGTTCCAGTCGTTGCCATCGGAATACTCAGGACCTGAGGCGCTGCCATCGAAATACTCAAGGCCTGAGGACGCAAGTTGCGATGTCATCACTAATCTACCGACTTCTCACTATTGTTGGAATTCACACCGAAGAATTTTGAATAGCAATTTCCTTTTATTTTGTTAGTAGAATACCTATCATCTGGTAAAACTATAGTAACTACTTAAATTTACTGGTGAGAATTTGGAATAACCTAATAAAAAATCAACCGGATGCCGCAACACTCTGGCATTCCGCATCTGACTGAATTTTTATTTAAGGTTTCCGAATTTTCACCAGTAAGTTTAAGTAGTTACTATTGTTTTATAAGAAGATAGATATTCCACAAATAAAATAAAAGGAAATTGCTATTCAAAATATTCCGGTGTGTATTCCAACACTAGTGAGAAGTCGGCCGATTAGTGATGACGTCACAACTTGTGTCTTCAGACAAGCGTCTAGCGATCACACTTTTTCATTTTGATCCTGTGATCCTACGGTATCAGCATGCTCCGCGCATATCGTTTCGCGCAGGACGTAGCGATGTTTGTGTAAAATAATATTCTAAGCAAAATTCTTTTAGGAACTTTATGGAACTTTATTTTATTTTGATTCAAATTAATTAAACTCTAAAATTATTTTCATAGGACGAAAAAATTATTAAATTATAATTTAAAAAACAGAAATTATTAAATTCAAAATTTTGAAAAAAACAATTTAAACATTGTGAAAAAATATTAAATTTAAATTATTAAACATAAAATTACTAGAAACATATAAAAATTTATTATATTCAGAATTTAAAGTGCCTTTAAATGATAAAAAAAAATAAATTACTAAATAATTATAAAATTTATTATATTCAGAATTTAAAGTGCCTTTAAATGATTAAAAAAATAAATAAATTACTAAATCATTATAAAATTTAAAATTATCAAAAAAATAGTAACAATTATTATTTATTCAAAATTAAAAGTTCTTTTCAAATAATGATAAAAATTAAAATTATTAAATTTAAAATTATGAAAAAATATTTAATTATTATTAAATTTAAAACTTTATTTACGATTTGCTTATCTTTACACCACTAGATGGCGATACTAAAAGCATTAAATCTGTTAAAACTACGATCACCGTATCAAATATCTGGAAAATTCACAATAAAAAAAATTGTTAATAGTGGTACAAATATTGAAAAATATAAATTTTCAATTTTTATCTTAAAAAAAATTTAGTTTTTTAAAGCAATCTTGACATTCTTTTTTCATTCAGCTCCGTAAGGAATCGAACCCATGCCATCTAATCTGAGGGTGAACGTCATACCACTACACCATAAAGCTCCTTAAAGAAACTTGCTTAGAATATTATTTTAAACAAACATCGCTACGTCATGCGTGGAACGATATGCGCGGAGCAAGCTGATCCCGCAGGATCACAGGATCAAAATGAAAAAGTGTGATCGCTAGACGCTTCATTTCTTCAGGCCTTTAGTATTTCGATGGCAACGCCTGAGGACACGAGTTGTGACATCATCACTAATCGACCAAATTCTCACTACTGTTAGAATTCTCACCGAAAAAAATTGAATAGCAATTTTCTTTTATTTCTAGAATATGTATCATCTTATGAAACAATACTAACTATTTAAACTTACCGGTGAGAATTTGGAATCCCTCAGTAATAAATCAGCAAGATGAGGCAACACTGAGACATTCCGCATCTAGGTGAATTTTTATTTAAGGATTCCGAATTCTCAACAGTAAGTTCAAATAGTTGGTATTTTTTTATAAGATGGTAGATATTCCACAAATAAATGAAAAGAAAACTGCAATTCAAAAATTTCGTGTGTGAGATCCAACACTAGTCAGAAGTCGGTCCATTAGTGATGACGTCACAACTCGTGTCCTCAGGCCTTGAGTATCTCGATGGCAACGCTCCAGTGCGTATAAAAAATTTGTTACTTTTCACCAGTGATCAATTGTAACCAAAATTTTAAGTTAAGTCAAATTGCGCTATTTATTCTAAGAAAATCCAATTGAGAGTATATAGGAGAAGTTTCAAATACCGGCTACTATGTGTTTTGAGAACTGAGCGCAGCGCTGACTAGCCATGATAGGCAGAGTTTGTAACTTTAATTGAGAGAAGAAAGTTACGGAAAGTGCGTCGCTGAAGTCTGTGTCATTTACAAATAGTAAATGCAAAAGTGTCGAATCTACGTAATTTGGTACATCAAAAGTTTTTCGGATATGTGTTTCTCATTTTTTAAAAACATGCTGATCGTATATTGGTTTGAATTGTTGATTAAGTTATTTTCTAGATATATTTAGCTTTCAATTGCCACGTTAACTTTATTGGTATATTATTATAGGAATGAGAAATACCGGTTTTAACTTAAACATAGCAGTGGTCTGAATACCGGCTACCTAGAGTGGTCTAAATACCGGCTAGCCGGTATTTGAACCTTTTTCGGTTGTTCTGCTTGAAGGGGAGGAAAATAAATTAACTTAAATAGTTCCATAATTAATAAATTAATTTAAATGGTCCAGAAATTGTTCCAGTTCCATTTCACAATATGAAAAAGGCAACCATGGCCGTAATTCTTCAGGAGCGACACTTGTTACCGGATCACTTTCCAAAAAAACGCTGTTGGACGCTACAAAATTGCCTGTAATAAATGTGAAGAGAAAGAAAAAAATGACGGTGTAAACCAGGCGAAAGAGGCAGAAATTTGATATTAACCCTCTCGCTGCGCAACCCGAGATTTCCTCGGGCAATTTAAAAGTAACAAAATTTGTGCAACTCGAGATTTCCTCGGGGATGCATTTTTTCCATCTAATTAATCCTCCTTGATTATTCTCAGCTGTTATTTTTTATTGTAAATTTTGCCTTATTTAATGGGAGCATTTTTCCGGTTAAATTAGACAAAAATTTTTGTTTCGAATAAAATAGGTAACAAAAGAATAAAAGTTCTTAAAAGACGCTCGTCGCGAAGTGGTTGAATACGTAATTTTTGAAGCTATTTTGATAAAACAATTACGCAGCGAGAGGGTTAAAAAAAGTAAAAAAAGGAAAATATCCAACAGAGAAAGATGATAAATTCGTGTCTTCTGCATGGGTGCTTTCTCTGTGGACAAGATTAGGGGAGGGGATTCTGAGTTCAATGTTAAGAATGCGATATGTGGGCTGATAGGGACTATAGCGTCCCAGAGAGTGATATTATATCTTTGATTTTTTCAGATAAAATAATTCTCATTTTAGTCAGGAATTTTTTTTTCGTTTTACACGTTAAAAAACAAAATTAGAAACATAATGGGAAGAAGACTGTGAGAGATAGTCGTAAAGAATTTTTGAAATTTGACATAAAATACATATTTATTAAAAATTGCGTATTTTTTTCTGTGCATAAGAAATGTTAATAATCAATACAATTTATTAAAATAATATCCTCATTGCTTAATAATTGCCATTAGCTTTATTTGTGTAATCGTCGGGGGGAAAAAAACTTAGGTAGCCGGTATTTAGACCCCATTTTAAAAACTTAAAATTTGAAGACTTTCGGAATTTTCCTTTTTATAAACAGAAAACGCCTTTTAAACTGATTTTTTTTCTCTAAACAGGTGTAAAACATGTTAAGGTACCCTGCTGTCACTTTTTATTTTATGAATTTTGAAAATTGTATGATCTAGATTGAAAACAAAAGTGGCAGCCGGTAATTGGACCTTTTTCTCGATAATGTCATTTTATAAACATACATTTTAGCATATACCGTTTGTAAAAGTATGTAACGCGCATCCAATATATAATAAAAAAAACATATTTCAAACTACACATTTTTTTAATAAAATGTAACGTTTTACTGTGTCCTTTTTCATTCAATTTATTCATTAAAATTAATTTCTTGTTCAAAATGTGTTAGCTTGAACTGCCCAATATACACCGGAGTATAAGGAGTTGCTTGTAATATAGCAAAAATTCATTTTTCAGTAAGATAACGTATCGTGCTATGCTTTAAAAGTAAGGAAAAGTGGTTGATTGATAAAAATATAATTCTTTTTTTAATAGTAACCCTGATTTCACGACATAAACGTTATATAAGATGAACGGAGTGTAATGTCAAATATTTACGTAAATGAAATATATATTCATATATTACAGTCCTTCAGGGTAACTTTGATCCGCATTTTCTCTATTTTCATATGCCACACTCTTATTTTAAGAATATTGTTGCAACTAGGGGCATAAAAGAGAAGAAATGATCCTAAACTATTGTATGACTATAAAAAACTAAGGAATAATAATGATAAAAGCTATAAAAAATGAATTTTTAACCCGGTTCAAAGTTTCCCAGCCATTTAGGGTAACTTTGCACCACATGATAAATACATACTGCCAACTTTTACGCTTTCTTCCTACCACTAAAATTTTACAGTAAATATTGTCTTATTTAATCGTCTAAATCTTAGGATTGAACAAGACGAAACTCTCTATTAAATTTTAGTGGTAGCAGAAAAGCGTGAAAGTTGGCCGCTATGTAAATATTATCTAAAATAATTAATTATAAAAAAAGTATTACAGCTAGGACAAATTTGAACCCGCAAAAATGTTTTCAGATAAGGTAAGACTCCGAATTTACATTTTCCAACAACATTGTGTATAATTTATGATATTACAACAAATATTAGGCACAAGAAAAGTGGAAGAAGGGAACCATGAATATTTAGAAATGAAAAAAAAACTGTTTATTGTTCATATAAAATATAAAAATGCAGTGAAAAACAATTTTCAATCTTTTAACTCAATAATACGTCCATAGTTACAATAATACATACTGTACTAGTATTATTCAAACAAGAATAAAAAATGTCGAATGTATGAAATGTCGAATGTATGAAACGTCAAATTTGAGTAGCTCCGCCCCTAATAACGCCTTTAACACTAGAACGGCGGGAATTTTTACTCAAGTTTTAAAAAAATATATTTCACATCAGAACTTTTACTTAAAACTATTTAACTTATTTATTTAAGTTATTTTTGTGCAGCATATATTAATCTTATATTACAAAGAAATTTCTGGTTCGAATCGACATGTATTCATTCAGAAAGGGTCAAAATGACCCCTCGCCGCCGTTCTAGTGTTAAATGAATTTATGTATTTTACTCATATCTGTAAAAATATTTTCATGTTATATCTAATGCACACTTTCGGCATTTATATAAAATATACGTGCAAATATGGGAAATTTTTGGCAGTAGCACCTATAATTAGTAAGTTATAAACGTCTGTATAACTTTGAGCGCCGGCTCAAAGTTATCCTGAAAATGTGGTAAAATCTTAGTGCCTTCTTAAATTACATTTTATTAACTATTAATAAATAAATAATCACAAAATATTAACATATTTACAACATTTAGATAATAATATGTCTGATAAATGAGTATATTGTTACTTACTATGAAAATTTAATTGATTTACAACAACCTCAAAACAGCATTCAAAATTAACTTGAAAACGGTACTTCACAAAAATAGTTAGATGATGCAATTAATTGCGCATAATGTTGCTAATTTATTTTCTAAAATAAAGAGTATAAATCACAGTTTAGAATCTTGCCAACAGAGCAGAGTTCTGGAGTTTATTTAGTCTTTTGGAGTCCAAAATATTGAAAATTAGCAGGTGGTGCAAAATTACACCCCATGGTTCACAGTTACCTTGAATGACTGTACAGGATTTGGATAAAATTACTGAATAAAAGTAAAGTTTCTGAAATGTACATTAATGAAGCACGTTGGTTAACAAATACTGTGGACTTATTCTGAATAAAATCTTCAAAATATTGTTATTTTTATCTTTGCATAATAATATTTCAGACCATACCTTTAGGATTACAAAAGCATCGAATACGATTTTTAATAAGCGATTTATGCGCATTTTGGGGGCAGTCGAAGGCTGCAAACGTTCTAGCCACATTCAATTTTTGCATGCATGCCAACATTTGCACTTTCTTCTTTCAATGAAAATTGAAAATTACATTCTCCGCATTTAATCGTCAAAATATGCGAACATATCTTCTAGTTTCAGATTATTTTACTGAATTCTATTTTGTTATACGAGGGCAATTCGGAAAGAAACCTCCGTTTATGAATAAAAAAAAAAAAACTAATGAAAGGATACGTTTTTTATTACTCACGTTTGGGAGGCACATTCTTCAGCTATTTCTCAGCATAATCGAAGTATTATTTAAAAAAATTATCATAGCTGGAAATCAGCTTTGAAATTCCATCGTCACAGACTTCTGCCGCCGGCCTATTCAACAGGCTGTTCGTTCTATTCTATCCACACCACTATTATTTTTTTTTAATTTGTAATAAGAGGACATTTCGAAAATGAACTTCCGTCGAGGCGTGGCACTATTAGTAGTGGGCGGAGAGAACCATTGCTAAATCAAGCAATCTGTAATTCCGTAAAATTTCAGCAATCTTAGGGAGAGTGTCGAACTACCGCGCGTTTCCTCGTTATAACGTCACAAAATGTGCGCTGCTATTGAAAATCCTTCCAAATGCGAGGTACGAGGAGTAATAAGATTTCTTTGGGCGAAAAAACTGTCAGTAGCGGACATTCATCGTGAACTGTGTGTCATATATGGCCCAAACATTATGAGTGAAGTTGTAGTGCGTCAATGGGTCAGGTTTTTCAAAGGAGGAAGAACAAGCATCCATGATGAAACAAGGAGCGGGAGGCCGTCTGTAGTGAGTGATAATCTCGTCGAACAAATTGAAGACAAAATTCGTCAGAACCGTCGATTCACAATCTCGGAACTTTCCCAAGAATTTCCGAACATTTCTCGGACTGTTTTGTACGAAATTGTCACGGGGGTCAGCTAGGTGGGGAGGCCTACCAAATGGCTTAAGCACTTACAAGACCCACCCAGCGGTTTCCATCTACTACCGCCGTCACCACACACACACACACAAAAATAAAATAAAATAATAATAATAATAATAATAATAATAATAAATAAAAGGCCCGAAGGGACCTACGGGAAAGCCAATTGAGAATATTAAGATTAAATACAATATAAGTACAATATATACACGATGGAAAGCCCAATTTTTACTGGGCGTTTACGAGAGAAATTTAGATATTTGTAATTAATAAGATCATGAGATAATAGATAATAGGATTTTTAAACTTGTTGGAGCGGCAAAAGCTCAATTACTCTGCAAAGCTGGGCGTTCTGCAAAAATACAATAAAAGCTACGTATATGTATACTAAATTAGAAAGAGATTCATAATTTTAAAAATAATGTAGAATATAAAAAATAGGTAAAATAGTGAATAATTATGATGAATATTATATAATTATATACACACACAAAAGTTCAAAAGTCTATTGTTCTTGCAACAGTTCAATTATAGTTCAATCGTGTTGTTTGTGGCTAAGAGTTTATTTTGAATTGGTGGTATCTGTCTATTTGTTAAGATACGTTCTAATCATCATCTATAAATGGCAAAACATTTTGAAACAAATAATGGTTGTTTTCTAAAACTTTCATACATTCAATTATCTTTTGACAAAATGATGGATTTGACAAAACCACTGAGAACCACTGAGACAAAGAAATTTTTGGAGATTTTCTTATATGGTAATATGATGTAAGGGTACAGTTAAAGATATAATGCAATGATGTAGCTCGCTGACCGCATACACATAATGGAGAAGGAACCCTGTCAAATTTATAAAGATATGATGAAAATGGGCCGTGGTTAGTAGCTAACAGAAAAAGATTTCTATGCAGCAGGATTCTCTTTTCCGAGACTTTTGGGGCTAAAGCGTATGTGTACCGTCCTGTGGTACCATAGTCCCAGCGAGTCTGCCACTGTTCGTGTAGAGATGATTTTAGAAGCTTCTTCAAGTACGAAGGAGGGTTGGGAAAGAATTTGTATTTGGCATGTGATGTGGCTTTGGTTGCTTTTTTTGCCAAAGAATCTGCATGCTCATTTCCCACATTACCCACATGTCCACGGACCCATTTAAAGAAGATCTTTTTTCTTGTTTCTTGGAGTAGTTTGATAATTTGTACTGCGATGAGATTTTTTGAAAAAACATCTTCTATTGCTAAGAGACTTGAGAGACTGTCCGAGTGTATTAATACTTCTTTATGAGGGGAGTTCCTAATCCACAGCACAGCTTCTTCTATGGCCAGGAGTTCTGCCTGAAAAACAGTATTTTCTTTACTTAACTTAGTTTGACCCTCGTGGATTAACTCTCCTCTCTGATACACACAGAAGGCATATGCCGTTTCATCTTCCATCTTGGAACCATCCGTATAAATGTTTATTTCTACATGTGGAGTATTTTCTGGATCTATTTGAAAGAAATATTCTTTAAATGGTTCATCTTTATCTGACTTCATTTTTGGTTGGTAAAATATTGGTTCTTGATTTCCTGTCGGGATTCCAAGACGTAAGACTCTTCCTGTTGTTGCTATATATTCAAGTTGAAGTGCCAAGGGCGGAATACCTGTTAAAACACAAAGGGCATCCGCCGAAGTTTTTCTGTAGACACGTGAAACTAATAACAGGCATTGGTATTGTATTGATGAGATCAGACGAAGCCCATGGGCTTTGCTTATCCGGTGAAACCAAGTTGCTGCAGCATACGTGATTTTCTTCTCCAAGATACTATTGTACCAAATCTTCAGAATTAATTTGTTTACCCCTCCGTAAGATGAGGCAAACTTCAATAGGTCTTGCGAAAGATGTGTAATTTCCTGCCTTTTCTTTCGTAAATGGGGGAGAAACGACAGCGTACTATCCAGAACGATACCTAAGTATTCTAAAGTTGGCTCACTTTTTAATGAATGGTTGTCAATTTTGAGTGTTGGAGCTCTTTTCAAAAATTTTGGTCTTCTAAGGTGGAGAACTTTACATTTATTGTAAGATATTTTCATGTTGTGATTTGACATCCACCTACTAATATAATCTAAGATGTCCTTTCCTAATTTTTCTAATTCTCGCCTTGTTTTACCATTTAATATAATTAAAATGTCATCTGCATGAGCTATTATTATGTAACCTAACGATTTTAAATGGCGTAAGAGAGCGTTTAGGAAGATTCTCCATAGGAAGGGCCCAAAGCATGAACCTTGTGGGCACCCCTTCCTAAACCAATGAATTTCTTCTGCTAGCCAATTTGGTTTCGCTCCTCTGTGAGATAAAAAGGATTTCAGGATATTAACATATGGCTCCTCCAACCCCAAAAATTCCAGTTCTTGGATTGTTGCGTCCCAAGGTAAGTTGTCAAAAGCATTTTGGATGTCTAATGATATTAATGAAATGTAGTTGTTTTCTTGTTGAAGTAAGTCAATTGTTGAGAGAACTTCTTGTATCGCTGATTCAGCCAATTTACCCTCTAAGAATCCGTGTTGAGAACTCTGTAGAACTGTCGAATTTCGAAAATGATAATTTATTCGTTTTAATAATAATTTTTCAAAAGTTTTCCCCAGAATTGGGAGTAGAGTTATTGGTCTGTATGACTGAGCAGATTGTGGGTCCTTACCTGCCCTTAGAAAAAAGACTAGTTCTCCAATTTTCCAACTTTTTGGGAAGTAATTTAAGTTTAATAGAGTATTGTAAAGATTCAGTAATAGAGATGAATGTGAGTGGTAAATATTTCGTACAATCAGATGGTCAACATTATCAGGACCTGGTGCTTTATTCCGATTGAACGAGAAGATGGCAGCTTTTAGTTCTTGGAGTATAAATGGATTAACTGGCTGGGTTGAGCGCGGATGAATTTGATGCGGTTGCAAGTCCGAAGGACCAAATATTGAATTGGCAATTTCTGCATAAAAAGATTGTCTTGAGTGGGTTGCTGTAGTGGAATCAGAAAGAGCGTAGACTTCCTGCCTGTAAAAATCTCTAAATGCCGTCTTTTTTGTTTCCCAAAGGGGTCTTTGGTATTTGAGCAAAAAGAACTCCACGCTGTTTTCTTTGCTTCCAGAATTTTCTTTTTATAGAGTGCTCTATACTTTTTTAATTTGATCATGTCTTCCTCTGATGCAGACAAAAGTTTTGTTTTCCTATAAAGTGCTTTAACAAAGCTTCTCATTTTCCTAAGTTCCGCTGTCCACCAAGAAACTGTTGGTTTAAATGTGGAGTTTTTTTTCTTTATAGTATGGTCACAGGTTTGTGTTATTATATTTATAAAGTTGTCGTACTCTTTTTCGAATGCCCCCGTCGTTTTTATATCCTGGAAAGTTATATTATTTTCTTGCAATGATTTAGATAATTTTCTATTGAATTTTTTCAATGAGATATTCTTTGTCCGATATCTACGCTTTGGAAGCTTCGGGGTTTGGATATCCATATACAAGGTTATCAGCCTGTGGTCACCGTAGTGCATATCATCCTCAACAGTCCATAAGGAAACTTTTGGGAACAGTGGGAAGGATGCTAGTGATACATCTGGCCAACCTTTCAAATGCGTGGTTTCAAATGTTGGTTTTGAGAAAGGATCATTTAGGAATAATAAGTGCATCATATTGAGATGATTGATGAGGTGTTGTCCTTTTTCGTTATCATTCTCATACCCCCACAGGACACTATGAGCATTCAAATCACCCAGCAACAGAAGTTTTGAACTCATACCCGACGTGTTCGCCCAATCTTGTAGATCTTCTTTTAAATTAGCCGATGGTGCGGAATACTGACTGCCTATAGTTATTTGTCCTTCTGTTGAGGAGATATTAACGAAGACTGAGTTATCATTTTGTTGAACTCTTATATGTTGTAACGATGTATCTATGATTATTATTTGGCAATTCTTTTTTTTTGAAGAGTAGCAAGGAAGTCCTGAGGGAAGGCCATGTGGTCTTCCTTTGACAATATTGGAGTCCTGTATGCATGCTATTTTGTAGTCTTCTTGAATTAAGAATTGAAGGAGTGAAGCTGTTGCACTTTTATTCTTTTGAAGATTAATCTGCGCTATTTTAAAGGATGATGATATTTGATTAGTTGTTGAAGGTACTTGCATGTTTTGATGTTGTCCTTGCGGAGAAGAGTTTGAGTCCGAGAGATAAGAAATTTGAGTAGAATTTGGAATTGAAGGTGAGTTTGAGTTTTTGTTTGTATTTGATGAAACGATTTTTGTATTGTTTAGTTGGTTGAATGTGGAGCAGATACATTTATGAAGGTTTCCCTCGATTGAAATCGAAGTTTAAATAATGGACATTCATTTGAATCCGCTCTGTGTGGGAAATCATGTTTTGTGCTCAGACAATTGATGCAGCATATTTTCTTAGGATCTTCTTTATTTGGGCAAGTTGTTGTTGTGTGATTATACGCACAAATAGCACAGGCAGCTTCAAATCTACAGTTGTTACCTGTATGGCCATATCGTTGGCATTGCGAGCAGCGGATTATTGGGCGATAATCCGCAACTTTACAGGAATTAAATCCAATCAGGATACGGCCTTGCTTCGTCAGATGACGGGTGTAATTGATATCTAAATCCAGGACCAAATGGTAAATTTGTGATTTTTCTCGGTGAATTTTTTTATGTATCGCTATTGGGATTTCTCGATCATAATCTTTCAAGATTTTCTCTGTGACTTCTTCTGGTTGAGTAAATAAAGGGATTCCAAGAACAATTATCTTCTTAAAATTTATAGTTTTGTACGTTAATTCAGTGATATCTTTAAGTCTTTCAATTCCTTCTATTATTCGGAGGGTTTTTTCAGTATTTTCTTCACTGTTGGATCTTATAATTAAGGTGTTTCGATCACGAGCTGTTTCACTGTAGATTTTAGGGAGGTCCGGAATGTTCTTTGTCTCCGTATTAAGAAGATTTCTAATTGTGTGGAGTGAAGTTTTTGTTGCCTGTGTCTTCTTTAAAAGTATGGCGGATTCAGAGGTGGTTTTTGGATTTTTATAAACCGCACTGATTTTCTCTGAATACAGAGGTTTTGATGATAGTGAATGTTGTTGGCTGACCGTTGGGATTTTTTCTAATGGGCTTTGAAACGAACTTTTTAAGAATTCTGTATTTGCTTCAATTGAATGTAATTTTTGGTTGATATCTTGAAGTATAGATTCATCTATCACCATTTCTCTTATTGAAGGGAGTCCTCCTTGTGATCTTTTTTGGGACTGGGTATATAATTTTTCTTTTAACTCTTTAATTAGTTGATTCTTTTCTTCTATCGTTAGGTGGAGATTAGAAATTTCTTTCTCTTTTAAGTTCAAAATTCCTGCTTCATCCTTGTTGGACAATTCATTGTATGATTTCAGAGAATCTATCTCCCGAGTTAGTTCTTGAATTCTATTGTCTTTTTGTTGTATATAAACTTCAAATTGTTGCTTTCTGTCTTTTAATTCTTGTTCCAGTTCGATTGCCTTGTTGTACCACTCTTCCTTTTCGGTTGTTATTTGTTTTAGGTCTTGGGATTGTTGAGATGCGTTTCGTAGCTGATTTTCAATGATTTGGATGTTTTTTTGAATTAATTGCCAATATTTGTCGACTTATTTACTGGATCCTGTTTCGTGTGATTTTAGAAGACCATTGTGAATTTCAAGCAGCTCTGTTATTGAAAGTGTCTTCGCTACTTCCAGGTTAAACTTCATTACATTTTTATTTGTTGGGGTTGACTTTAGTGCTTGTGAAGATTGACTGGAGTTTTGTCGTGTACGCTTTAGAGTGGATTTATTTGACCACTTTGTCTCCTGATTTAATAGTGGAAGTTTGTCCGGTGTCGAATTCGATCTCGGTTTTGATGATTTTTTTAGTGAACTTTTAATTTCATACAAAGTTTCTGTTTTGGAAGAGTTATTCAAATACTTATCACTTTCTTCCATGTCCAGGCCGGTTACTAGAGCATACTTGTGACTATATATTATTTTGAGTTCGTTAAGTCACCACAATAGAACAATTCAAAATATGTAAACTTGTATCATAACATAGAGTCATTCATTTTATATTATGTTAAAACATATAGCCCAAGTAATAAAGATAGTTGATATTATTTTAACGGATCGTTCTGTATAATAGATTATTGTAAAAGTAAACGATAGATTGAGGTATCACGAGGTCCCCACCGTATATCGTAGAAAGAAAGGAATATAGATAGGAAAAAGTAAAAACCAATAGCCTTGACTATCGTAAATAACTTAGTGAAAAGAAGGTGATACTTTTGCTGAAGGACAATTTTGAATATTAAAATAAATAAAATAATATAAGTAATTGATAGTGATAGTCTATTATTTGCCAAATGAAGAAGGGGGAAAAAGAGGATAGTTTCCTGTGCTTATTGAAGCTCATGTACATGTAGAATGAAGATATAAATATATATAAATATTAAACTAGTAGATTATAATATCTACACATGTATACCAGATAATTAAAAATTAGTTTGGAGCACATATACAAAACTTTTATTCATAATTACAAAATGATACCGAAAAATTAGGCTATCGGAAGTTCTGTGCTCGATGGGTACCAAAGATTTTCACGGAGACCCACAAAATTATTCGAATGGGCGCTGCCTTAGACTTTCTTTCCCGGTACAACACGGAAGGGGAGAAGTTTTTGAATAGAATAGTGACTGGCGACGAGACTTGGATTGCGTATGTAAATGCTGAAACAAAGCAACAGTCAATGGCATGGGGTCATACCGGTTCTCCAAACCGGCTGAGGAAAGCCCGTCAAACTTTGACATCGAGGAAGATTATGTTAACCGTGTTTTGGGATGCTCATGGTATCTTGCTGGTCGAATTCATGAAACGTGGTAAGACAATAAATTCTGATGTTTACTGTAACACTTTGAAGAAACTGAAAAGAGCCATCCAGAACAAACGTCGTGGCCTGCTAGCATCTGGAATTGTGTTCTTGCACGATAACTCTCGCCCTCACAGTGCTCAAAGAACTCGAAATCTTTTGCGCCAATTCGAATGGGACGTGTTTATTTATCCCCCCTACAGCCCCGACTTGGCTCCTTCTGATTTTCATCTGTTCAAGGAAATGAAGAAGTGGCTTGGAGGACAGCACTTCGCTGACGATGTGGATCTTCAAACCGCTGTGACAAGTTGGCTGAATTTGCAGACAGCTGAGTTTTATTCAGAAGGGATTGGTAAGTTGGTAAAACGGTATGACAAGTGCTTGAATGTACATGGTGACTATGTTGAAAAATAGAAGACAGCTGTACCTTTGAGATGTAAATAAAAAAATTGTTGAAAGTAGGCGGGTTTTTCATTTATACAACAAAACGAAAATTAGTTTTCGAATTGCTCTCGTAATATTTTACTTGACCCACTATTTTTTAAAACATTTTTGGTAGTACATTTATCAGCAAATTATATAGAAAAATATGTTAAAATTCTTTGGATTGAAAGAGTGGTGCGAGTTGAATTTAAAAATAATCGCAATTGAATAGGCCGGCGCACAGTAAAGTATCTGACCAAAAATCCTGGCCAAAAATGCAAAAATTAAAATTTCGCCAACAATTCTAAAAAACATATTTTTTAATAGCTAACTAATCGGTGCCTCGATCTGTGTCTGTTTTAGGAACCTGACTTCGATCCGGTGGCTCCTGGCCTCTGTTGAAGAGGAAGTTTCATTGTGAGAAGACGTGGGTTTTTGTTGATTTTTGGCATTGTTGTTATGCTTAAATATAATTTTTTTGTGACTCAATGAATTGTTGGATTGAAACTAAATAGAGCGTATGCGTAGTTTAGTTTTTAATGTAATAAAAAAACATTAAATGTGTAAAAAGTTTGTTTTTACAGCATTTTTGGCTCTAATTTAAACATGTCGAAAGCTTTTGAAATATGTGCCGCGCTTTGCCCAACCATGTTTGAAATATAATTGTATTAGATATAGTCTTGAGTGTCAATTTCTGCAAAAAAATCTTCCGCATATTGTTGCCATTTTTTTATATAATTTTTTTGGGGGGGGACTACTTAAATCCCATTTTTTGCGGCAACCGAATTGAACAGATAAAAACTATATTTCTACTCTCGTATTACATGTTTTTAGCTTACAAGATATTGCCTGAGAGCTTTTGCTCTTACAGATTCTGTATGTATGCATGTACGTACGTATATAAGTACGTACATAGGTACGCATCTCGAAACCTCTTGATAGAAATATCAGATCGGCTTCAAATTGTATATACTTATTTATTGAAAAAAATTTCTCCAATTAGTTTCAGGGGCTCATAGGTAGAAAATAAGGGTATAAAGGAGGGAATTAAAGAAGTCTGAAGTAGACGCAGAAATGATTGTAAGTAATATTGTACGTCATAACAAGTGGGCATCGCATTGACGAAAAAAAGTTCTAAGGTTTTGCTGATGAAACATCAAGACTGTATGTGAACCTTTATAATTGGTACCCCATCCAACAATGCTCAAGGTGTTGAATCATGGTGGCACTGTAATTAAGAAAGCAGTCGTTCCCATTGGTCAACGGTCAGAAGAAGCTGCCGGAGCAGAAACAAACACTTTAGACAGTACCGTACAAAGTACTCAAGAAAGTGCAATAGAGAAGTTCGCAATAGAGAAATTTGCAATAGAGATTTCGAAATTGACTTCTTTTAAGCAGTGATCCTTTTATAAATTGCTCTAGACAAAGAACAAGGGAAAAGAGCAAGTCATACAGTAGCGAGACCATACAACTTTTTCTTCAGATAGGTCTGATGATAGTCCTAATAAAAGCCAAGAAGAGTGTGATGAAGAAGATGAAAAACAGAGTTCTGAAGAATCAGATTGAAACCGGTAATCTATTAAATACACTGAAAAACCAGCATCTCTATGCTGTAGAGACTCAACTTTATTAAATGTATTATTAAATGTAACTTTATCAAATGTAAATAATCTTTATTAAATGTAAATTAAATGTAATAATTATTATTAAAGTAAATTATATGTAAATAATAACTTTTATAGATACTGCAATTAAATACATTTAATTAAACATTACTAGTAAATAAAAAAATCTATCAACAATTATTTTTCTCTTATAAACAGCAAACATTTAAGGCTGCTAGTCACTCAACTTCCAAACTCCCTTCGGTAATGTTAAGTCGATGGGCGTGTGATGTATTCGTATTTTTAAAATATCTGCTTAATAAATTAATATTTTAACTTCTTTTTTCTTTGTGCTCTTCTTAAATGATGTCTCTTTTTTACTTAGTTGTCAAAATATTTATAAAATGTATACTTATTATTATGTGAAGGGTTAAAATTTTACTTACACTTCGTCAGCTTTTAAGATATAAAATATTAAACTAAGCTATGTATTTGTATGTATACTACTTAGTACGCTAAAAGTTAGTTCAGTGAAACACATAGTACAGTTAAACATTTTTATTCAGCCATTTCAGTGAATAAACGGAAATGTACTCGAGAACATTTGTGCAGCCCTGTATATGATCTATAGAATGTATCCACACCAAGTAATATTTAAAAAAAAAATAGTTCAATTTATAAACGAATATCACAACCACGAATACTACGAATGCACTTCCAGCAATTATTGGTTATAGACTTCAATAGTTAAATTTATTCTTCAGCCAAATTCTTTCGTGTATTCCTGTAAATGAACGATATATTCTATGCACACCATATTCTACAATAGTGCGTTAATACACTTCAGTGATGTATATAAATTTCATTACCTTTAAAATAGTGTGATATCATTAAAATACAGAGCAAACGATTTTTTCCCATAGACCATAATGTAAGGGAATTCTTTTGGGTGTCTCTGTAAATGAACCATAATTGCTACAGACTTCATTTACAATACCAAACATGCCATTGTGATACCCAATAACACCTATGAATTTCAAGGCAATCGGACTATATTTACATAGAAAATTATTTTTGGCAAGGATTTCGGGTCCAATACTCCACTGTGAGGCGGCAGAAGTCTGTGACGATGGAATTTCAAAGCTGATTTACCGTTATGATAATTGTTTTAATTAATACGGCAATTATGTTGAGAAGTAGCTGAAGAACATGTCTTTCATACGTAAGTAATAAAACATGTTTCCTTTCATTAGTTTATTTTTTTTTATTTTTTTTTAAATTCATAAACGGAGGTTACTTTCCGAATTGACCTCGTATTTTATAAAATATGCATAATTTTAGATTATTAAAAACAAATTGGTGTTTTCCATATATTTACTCCTTTCAGGGCAAGGTTCTTATATTAGCAAAATGCTGAAATGAGTGATCGACACCAGAATTTACAAACACACTTAATTCAAAATAAGGAAAAGCTTTTGTTCACGTGCCTTATAAAAGGATAATTTTCATTCCAATATTCTGGTACAAATGTGGCATTTAGCGATTAAAATTAAGAGCCGACAAAGGAACCACCGACCATGTAGGGGTTATCCGTTTTAATATTACGCGGCACAATAGCGCTGCAGTGTATAGTACCGAAAAATGTGATGCAGCGCAGTGTTACCAGTGGGCTACTTATTATAAATTCTGATTTCTTGATTGGCACCACAGTTTTTAAAATAGTAAAATTCACCTTATTTAAGGACATAATAATTAAGACGAAAACAAGGGAAATTTTATCATTTCAGAAAAGTGTTGCCAATCAAGAAATCAGAATTTTAAAAAAGTAGCCCGCTCGCAACACTTATGGAGCACCATCGGCCGCGCCCTCAGTGTGAATCTTTAAATATATCTCGCACCACTTTCTCAAAACAAAAATCTTTCACGCGCACTTTGACAAAATATGCAAGAAAAATATACCACAAAATTTATTTCGTTGAAATATTGGTACAAATAGAATATAAAAAATAGTCGTCATTGGCTGCCCTGCAACAGTGTTGCCAGTGGGCTACTTTTTTTAATTCCGATTTTTTGATTGGCACCACTTTTTTGAAACGGTAAAATTCCCTTTGTTTTTGCTTTAATTAATATGTCATTAAATAAGGCACATTTTACCATTTCAAAAAAATGGTGCCAATCAAGAATCTAGTTTTAAAAAAAGTAGCCCATCTGGCAACACTGCCCTGCAATAGCAATTTAAATACAGTAATTTCCGGCGTATAATCCACGGATCAAACAATCACATTTGGACCCATAATATTTATTTAATAATGGAAGACAAATATTTACCGCGATTTAAGAAGTCGCGTTTATCAAATAAAATGTCTGGGTCTAAACATTATTCCTTGATCCGTGGATTATACGCAGCAAATTATGATACGTAATTGAAAAAAAAGTTTCAGCATTAAAATGATAAAAACTCATTTGTAAGTAATATTGGTGAGTATATAATACAAGTCATAATAATGATAATTGAAGTATTACAAAAAGTAGACCTAAAAACAGGCTATATTTATCATAAATGCATAAAAATCTTTAAAATTAATTATAAGTAATGTTAAAACCTTTAATCATAGTTAAATGTTCTAAAAATGATATTGATTATTTATAAATCATTTATTCTTTAAAAAACGATTTTGACACATTAAAGGATTTCATTGCTTCGTGGTAATAAAATGTTCCAAACACATTACATATTTTTTTATTCTATTTAAATGGCTCACACTTACCTCCTATGAACGTATAAAAGTAAGTTATTAAAAATGCTATGATTAAAAGACAATTAAATAAAAAAATTAAACGAAATAAACATCTGAACCATTTTTTATTTTATATATATATATATTTCCAATTTTTATTATTTTAACCCCTTGAGGGGCGCCGTTTGCATTCTGCAAACGGTTAATTTTAATGCCTATATTGTCAAATGGCAACAGTAATATTTTGGTACGATTTCGATCTCAAAATATACGTGAAAAAAAGCTTTTGATTATTTAAAAAAATATTTGTTCATTAATTGCGGTGTGAATTAATTATTTGAACATTTTTTGAGTAGAAATGCCTTGCCCCTGAAAGAGTTAAATCTCTATCTAAATCTCCCTAGCTTCCAGCACTTACGCTTTTTTGTACCGCAAAAATTTAATAGGGTGACCCTTCCAGTAGTTGATCAAACTTTTGAAATATTGCGCTATTTCATGAGGAAATGAGTTTTAAACGTGGGACTAGACGCGATATTTTTGTTTGAATGTTGTCGCATTGTTGTCAGCTGTCTGCTGTAACAGAAGCTATTTTATGGTGTTTCTTTAATAGAAAGTGTAAAAATTTTGTTTTTGAGTAGTTAGAGACAATTATGGTAAGTAAAAATAATCCACTCCCATTTTGCTTATTTTAAATTATAGTTTTATAAGAATTATTGTTAATCACAGTCCAAAGATGAAGTTTTAAAGGTAAATTTTTAGATTTTCGTTTTACTTCTTGGATCGATCAAATGCTGGGAAAACGGCAATTAAAGAAAATATTTATTTGTAAACTTGTTAAATAATTTCAGCAGATATGATTTTTGTTCTTTATAGAACATTCACTAAAGGTTGTAGCAATCATGTTAGTTTAATTCTAAAACTTAAAAGGAATGAAATATAATAAAAACTACTTAGCACTGACTTTTTTTAATCAACTAGTGGCGGGGACAACCAGGTAAATTTTACATTCTTATATCGTCGTAATCTGCATATCAAATATGGTAAAGATTTCTATTAAATTTTACAGGTACAAAAAAGCGTAAGATGTTGGCAGCTATGCGTATGAAATAAACTAAAAAGTTGTAGTCACTTTTATTTTTATCGATGAAGTCAATGTTCTTAAAGAATTTTAAACCTGTATGTAAAGATATAATGTGCATAGAGCTCTTTGAAGAATGTTAATTATTCTTGAATATAAAAATTAAAAGTTGGATAATCTCGAGGACCATTAAAGATGTTTTAACAAATATGTACATACTAATATCAAATAACACCAAAAACATTATCTGCAATTATTCAAAAACTTCAAAGGTAAATAGAAAATGCTGAATTTGACTTTCCACTCTACTCATAAATTGCCATTGCTATTTTAACAATTTAACAGGATTTTATTATTACAGATAACCGCCCAAATTTAAGAATAAAATTATCTCTTTATTTTACAGAATGTTTCTTTTTAAATAAGGGAATATTATTTTTCGAAAAAATCGTAGCTTTTTTCACTAGAAAAATCCGCTAAATTGGCATCACTGTGCATCAACAAAATGTACAATGTGATATTGAAATTTATAATCAATTTAAATTAAGGTAGACGGGTGATCAATATTAATAGTTGGATGTGGTAAGTTGATTCGTATTTCGTGATTGCTACGAATATATTTAAATAGTAATGTTTAATTTATTTAACCCCTTAATTCTCGCTCCCGTCATATTCACGGGCTGTGTCTTTTACTCAGATTGTTTGATTCCCACCAGTTTTATAAAATAGTGAAATTGATTATATTTTAGTATCGTTTTACCTGTCATTAAATAAGATGAATATTTCTTTTTTATAAAAGTGGTGCCAATAAACAATTTGAATTTTTAAACCGTAATTTAATTCGAGCGTTAAGGGGTTAAGTAAGTAGCCATTTATTCAGCAAAATGTTTCCTTTCGAAAACAAGTTCTAGTAATCAAGATCGCTGAGCAAGAAAGAAAAAAAATCACGCATCAAGCTCCCAAGTCTCCGGTTTTTTGGATACCAGTATTTTAACCCCTTAATCGTCGCGTAGTTTTGGGAAAATCCCTTCAAAAATCGTCGATTTTTTTTTATTGCCCGATTTTATAATTCATATAATTCTGAGTTCATTAGTAAAAAAAAACAGGGTATTTTCTGAATATTTAACCCTTTTAAGGGTGGTTTGAAGTATATGAAATCCCTTAATTTGAATACTCAAAAGTCCAGTAATCCCAGAAATTTTACACAAAAATGTTTCTTTAGAAAATTTGAGAAATTTGGCTCTTTTTTATTTCTAAAAAAATCTGTTCATAAATTCTGATGTGAATCTCTTATTTCGACATTTAAGCAATGAAGGTGCTTTGTTCCTGAATGTGTTATCTTTTATTTAACCCTCCGTCTACCAGACGGGTCCATTGGACCCGACAGGTACATACAAAATATTCATTCAAACCAGAAATTTCTTTAAAATAAACTAAGTATATAAACCAGACAAAAATAAGGTAAATAAATAAGTTAAATAGTTTTAAATAAAAATTCTGGTGTAGAACGTTTTATTAAAACTTGAATAAAATTCCCGGTAGATCTAGGGTTAATTGTATTGCACACACATGCCCTGCAGAGAAGCTTCGATGCAATGCTGCAACCAGCGGTTTCATTTTAAGAAAAGTTAAAGACATATATAAATCAAATAATTTTTTATGTCACTACGAAGACGATAATTTCATTCAAATTTAATTTGAAAACTGGCATTCAATATATTTTTCAAAATTTAGTAAATTTCCAATGTAAGGAAATCTTTGAAACATGACATGTGTTCGATGAACTGTGTGTGTTTATGGAACTAGTAAAATGACACGAGATGTAAATAACACTATATTGAAGCAAATGTAGATTGACATTGTCCAGATACAGACATGCGGTTTGTTAATTTTAACAAGAGCCAGGCTTTGTGGCTGCCCGGTTGCGTTATTAAAAAATATCGCAGCTAAAGAGTTAAATGCTGCGTGCGCTTAATCTGAAGGTTGCACTTCAACTCTTTCTTCAAATGTAGAATCACTGAAACCAGGAAGTGTCCTTGACCACCAAATATAAATCATAATAATTATTTTTAAACAACTGAGAAAATGTCAATATCTTGATATGATAAACAAAGTTATTTCAATAAGGAAATGTTTATAAGTATAACACCATTTCAGATGATTCATGGTAGAAATGAAATGTTGATTTATGATGTATACGTGTTTTAGATTATTATTTCAAGAAATATCAATAAGGGTTTTCTTAAACAGCAGTCATAGCAATAAATAACTAAAGTGATTTTAGTTGAAGTGATTATTCAGTAAATGGGTTCTCTTAAATCATAATTGCGAAAAATGTATGTTCACTGAACATGCTCCCCCCTATCAAGGCCCTAGTCCTGATACTGAGGGAGTAATGCTATTTTGTGCACCGGACGTTTGAATAATGAAGACCAGCGTTGCACAGTCACCACTCTGTTGAGTCCATCACTGCCTGGGTGGACCTCCGTAATACGGCCCAATAGCCAAGTTCCAGGCGGTTGATTTGCGTCCATGAGTAACACTATCTGACCCACCTCGATGTTAGGCGTGACGATCTTCCACTTAACTCTGGGTTGCAGCGAGGCCAGGTATTCTCTGGTCCACCGTCTGGCAAATCCAGCTTTCATGTTTTGGAGCAGTTCCCATCGTTTCTTCCGATTCGTTGTCGGGGTTGCTGACTCATCGGGTATGGAATGCAAAACATCCCCTGTAAGAAAATGTGAGGGAGTGAGAACATTTACTGAGTCAGTATCATTATTGTTT
Source organism: Maratus speciosus (assembly GCA_963932465.1). Taxonomy (NCBI): domain Eukaryota; kingdom Metazoa; phylum Arthropoda; class Arachnida; order Araneae; family Salticidae; genus Maratus; species Maratus speciosus. The sequence continues at coordinate 206,691,034 of OZ010796.1, read as the reverse complement.
AAATGTATAAGAGGCCGCGAGTTGAGCAAGGCTTCTATCTGGACGAGCAACGTGGCTAGCTCCTCGAAAGTGAGCAATGTCCCTCCTATTACTCGCTTGATATGATACTTTGCCGCTTTTATGGCAGCCTCCCAAATCCCGCCAAAATGAGGTGCAGGAGGAGGGATGAAATGCCATTCTAGAGAGTTTTCAGCTTGATAGTGGGACATTATTTCATTATCTGTAAATGAACGCCATAGTTCATAGATTTTATCCAGCTTTCTGGATGCACCGACAAAATTGGTGCCATTGTCGCTATAAAGATGCCGTGGGGCACCTCGCCTTGCACTAAAACGTCGAAGGGCGGCGATAAATGCCTCAGCAGTCATATCACTCACAGCTTCGATATGCACCGCTTTTGTAGCCAAAGAAATAAACAAAGCTATATAGCCCTTAGTTGGTTTTGCACCCCGACCCTTACTAAATTTAATAGATATAGGGCCTGCGTAATCGACACCGCTGGAAAAAAAAAAATGGACGTTCCAGGGTTACTCGATGCTTAGGCAAAATCCCCATTAGTTGAGGGCTTGCAATGGACCTTTTATATCTGTAGCATTTTAAACATCTATTGATGCATTTGTTAATGATTATTTTTCCACCAACTATCCAATAAGATTGTCTAATGATGTGGGATAGCAACGAAGGTCCAGCATGTAAATGGGCAATGTGTTGTTGCTGTATTAATAACTCAGCCATTTTATGCTGTGAGGGCAAGATTAAAGGATGTTTGTGGTTGAAGTATAATTGTGAATTTTGTAAGCGTCTTCCCACCCGTAACAGACCCTTATCATAAATAAACGGGTGGAGGGATTGTAACGTACTTTTCTTTGGTAAAGCTTTCTGTTCTTGGACACATTTAAATTCTTTCTGAAAGTAAGAATTCTGAATCCAACTAACAATATTCTCTTCAGCAGCTTTTGTTTCTTTGTAAGTAAGATATGAAGAAATTTCTGTTTTGTTAGACTTCTTGCATTTTTTGATAAATCTTTGGCAATATACCAAAATGCGAATAATTTTTGCAAGCGAAGAGTGCCTTTGAAACAAATTATGAAATAGATCATTTGATATGTGGGTGTGAAAGGAAAAAAAATGGATCAGACCTTTGTTCGGCTTTGATTTGATCATCAAATTCCTCAACATTTGAGTCGTCTTTGGGCCAATTGGATGGGTCTAAAGTTAGCCAACTTGGCCCCTTCCACAACAAATCACAACCTGGTAGACATTTTGGATCCATACCGCGTGAAGCGATATCTTTGGGGTTCTCCTTGGATGGTACATGTCTCCAGTGCTTTGTATGTAGAATTTCGGTAATTTGAGCTGTCCTATTCGCGACAAAAGTCTTCCATTTACGCGGATGTGCTGATAGCCAAGAAAAGACGACTTATGAGTCCGTCCAGGCGAAAATACCGAACTTGTAACTCTTTAATGTTTCAATGACGGAACGGATCAGCTTAGCTAGTAGGTGCGCACCGCAAAGCTCTAATTTTGGAACTAAAATATGTTTGATTGGAGCAACTTTAGTTTTAGAAACTAAGAGAAAAGAGTTTATTTTCCCCTTATAACTTTGTCGGCAATAAATTGCGGCAGCATATGCCAATGTTGAGGCATCAGAAAAACCATGTAATTCAAATGGGTTACCGGATGAAATCGTGGCACATCTAGGAACAGACAATTGATTTAGTCCGTTAAAGGAAATTTGAAATTTTAGCAATTCGTCTGCAAGATGTTGCGGTATAACAGAGTCCCAGTCCCCTTTTGTAAGCCAAAGTTTCTAATAAAATACCTTTAAAGTTACAGTACAGAGCGAAATTAGACCTAGCGGGTCGAAAATCCGTGCAGACTCGGCTAAAATGAGTCTCTTTGTAAGAGGTGCAGTGAGTGTTAATGCAGTTATGAAAATAAAACTATCTGATGAAGAGTTCCAGCTTAAGCCTAGAACTTTGGAGCTTCCGTTGTCACTAGGAATGATTTCAAAATTTGATTCAGTGCTAGAAGACTCTATAAATTCATTAAGAAATGTCTGTGAATTTGAATTCCACTTCCTCAAGTGGAACCCATGCGCGTCTAAACAACCTGTAATTTCTTTGCAAGTTTCTATTGCTTCCCTAACAGTATTCGTACCGGATCCATGTAGTCATCCATGTACATATCCTCTTCTAACATGCACGAAATGCAAGGATTTTTTGTATAATCCTGAGCGATTTGTTTTATTCATCTAGTTGCCAGAAAAGATGCTGGCGCTAAACCATATGTGACAGTTTTCAATTTGTAATTTTTTATTTCCTCTTTAGGATTAGACCTCCAAACTATTTGCTGATAAATTTGATCCTCTTCAGCAACCAAAATCTGGCGGTACATTTTTTCCATGTCCGCAGAAAAGACTATTTTCGGAAATCGAAAATTAAGTAAGATTTCGAAAATGTCCCGTTGTAACTTAGAGCCTACACCCAAAATAGAATTCAAGGAAACACCACTTGAAGTTTTGCATGAAGCGTCAAGAACAACCCTTAACCCTAGATCTACCGGGAATTTTATTCAAGTTTTAATAAAACGTTCTACACCAGAATTTTTATTTAAAACTATTTAACTTATTCATTTACCTTATTTTTGTCTGGTTTATATACTTAGTTTATTTTAAAGAAATTTCTGGTTTGAATGAATATTTTGTATGTACCTGTCGGGTCCAATGGACCCGTCTGGTAGACGGAGGGTTAATTTAGTAGTGATACTAGAAGATTTAATAACCACATGATGAAGAAGAAAGTAGTGTTTGTTTTCATAATTATTAATGTCATTTTGTGCAACTAATTCCATGTGATCTAATTCTTCATATTCGTACATAAACTCTTTGTACTGATTTTAAAATTTTGGTTTTTCTCCAAATTTCTTTTTCATAGCAAGCAAGCGAGAAATTGCGGCAGGTTTAGAATTACCTAATTCTGATTTAGATTGAATAAAAGGTAACTTAACCACAAAACGACCCTCGGAATTAATTGAATAATTTTACTGAAACTGTGATTCAACAAATTGCTCTTTAGGTGACAGCATTTGAGTATTTTTATTAAATAATTCTTCTACTTCCCCAAAACGCTTTAATTCTTTATCAATAATAACTTCATAAATATATAAATTATGTACCGAATTTGGAGATGTACAAGAATGTGGCATTTTCCCTGATACCAGAAAGCCAAAAATTGAATTTTGAGCAATTCAATTGCTCTGCGAATCTGTTACGTGACCAGGAAGAAAAATAGAAAAGAAATAATCAGATCCTAGAATAATGTCTATTTTATTTGGTGTCTCGAAATTTGGATCCGCTAAGTTTATATTCTTCAAATGCGAAAAATGCTTCTCATGTATTTTTTCCGCAGGTAACGGAGCAGTTAAATCATCTAAAATTAATGCCTTAACAGACAACATGGTGCAGGCATTATAAATTGATGTAAGATCAAACATTACGTAACCCTTAGTTACTGCGATCTTTGAGTTAGACAGACCTTTTACGGAAAACCTAGCATTTTTCCTTTTAATTCCTAACATTTTCATGCAGGATTCAGAAAGAAATGTAGACTCTGATCCACTATCACACATGATTCTTAAAGTGTGCTTTTGACCCATGAAATCATTAATATATGCACTAGCAGTGGGCATAAGTGCGAAAGATGTTTGAACTGCATTTATGGATAGAGAAATTTCCTTTTTATTCTCATCCGGAATCGAACCGGCCTCTGAATCAGGTTTGTTTTTGCGGCTCTGTTTTTCATTTGAACGAGAAGTTGATATTGCGTAATTTTGCAGCTTATTTTCGCATAAACTAGTATGATGTTTCAGCTTGCAGTTATGACAAGAGTAAGAGGAATTGCATTGCCAGGTAGTGTGCTTATCAGACAAGCAATTACAGCATAACTTGTATTTCTTAACAAACTGTCTCCTATCCCTGATGCTTAATTCTTTAAATTTAAAACACTTGTAAAGCGAGTGATTTAATTTACACAGTAAACATTTGCTAATGACACTGGAAAAAGATCTATTCACGTTATACTGTTTCTCTTGTTTATGCGAACCTTCATTTTCACTTTTATACAACTCTAAAGATGAACATCTATCATTTATAAACTGAATAAATTCATCAAAAGGCGGAAAGTCTTCGCTTGAGGTCAATTTTGCCCATTCCTCCCTTGTTTTAGAATCGACATTTTGTAATAAAGTATGAATTAGCCATAAGTCACGGCCAGATGCCTTTTCATCGATTGATTTAAGGCCTCTAATTACCTCATCTGTTACATCTGATAAACAGCGTAAGCTAAATGCATTCACTTGAGTAATGGGGGGAATGTCCAAGAATGTTTTAACTAAAGTGGAAACAATTTGTTTTTCTTATCATATCTCGACAGCAATTTTTCCCACGCTTCTGGATAACTGTTTTCAGAAATAGGAATATGTTTTATAATAGAGGCTGGCTTTTCCCCTAGTAACCCTCTTAAACACTGAAACTTCTGTATATTAGTTATGCTGTCGTTGTTATGAACTAATGATAAATATAAATCTTCAAATGACAGCCAGTTCTTAAAATCACCATTAAATTGCTCTATATTGAGACTAGGCAATTAAAAATTGTTAGAAATAGTAGAACTAACAACTGGAATCTGATCATTTATCTTTTGAGAAGGTTCATGCACATTTACGGTAACTTTTTCAAGTTCCGTTTGCAGTTTGGCTTTGGTTTCATAATATTTTTTTTCAAATTCCTCAATTTCAGATGCTTCAACTGGTAATTGAGCATCATATTTATCAAAGTCTGCGTAAACTGTCTCTATTTTTTCTAATTTATTGTACAAGTCATTTTTTTTAAACGTTTGCTCAGAGTTAATGAAGTTGTTTATCCCTGTCAGAGCAGATTTAGTTCTGCCACGTAAATTTACAGCTGCTTTTTCTAATTCTTCAGCAGCCTTTTTGCGGCTTCCAAGTCGGTACTCATTATCCAAATAATGAGGTGAATAGCTTGAAAAACAAAAGCCAAACCGATAATAATAATAAGATAAAATGTACTTATCTGTAATAAATGTGATGCGAGGTGCTCCGTCGTCTGTTGCAATTCCACATAAGACTGGTGAAAACTTTATTTAGAACACTGAAGTAATATATGGTGAGTGTACACTTATTCCAAGCTTGAAAAAAGTATCCAAAATCTCGCCGGTGCCTCCAACTTTTAATGTTCGATGAACTGTGTGTGTTTATGGAACTAGTAAAATGACACGAGATGTAAATAACACTATATTGAAACAAATGTAGATTGACATCGTCCAGATACAGACATGCGATTTGTTAATTTTAACAAGAGCCAGGCTTTGTGGCTGCCCGGTTGCGTTATTAAAAAATATCGCAGCTAAAGAGTTAAATGCTGCGTGCGTTTAATCTGAAGGTTGCACTTCAACTCCTTCTTCAAATGTAGAATCACTGAAACCTGGATGTGTCCTTGACCACCAAATATAAATCATAATAATTATTTTTAAACAACTGAGAAAATGTCAATATCTTGATATGATAAACAAAGTTATTTCAATAAGGAAATATTTATAAGTATAACACCATTTCAGATGATTCATGGTAGAAATGAAATGTTGATTTATGATGTATAAATGTTTTAGATTATTATCTCAAGAAATATCAATAAGGGTTTTCTTAAACAAATAGTCATAGCAATAAATAACTCTAAAGTGATTTTAGTTGAAGTGATTATTAAGTAAATGGGTTCTCATAAATCATAATTGCGAAAATGTATGTTCACTGAACAACATGCATATTCCTAAATTATAGTCCTTGCATTCATATTTGGTTTATTTTATAATTTTGTTTCCATATTTATTCTCATGGGAAGAACAAATTTTTCATTGTGTGTAAGGTTGTCCGTAGGGGTCATAACATCCAGAAAATGGTGTTCACATAAAAGACTTGATGTTGATAATTGATCTTTACAAATCGTTCAGATGCGCACAAACAGTCGAAGTTTTGAACAGTTTCGGATTAGGTGGATTTTGAGGATCCTGAGCTTCATTATTCCAAAAATGTAATTTTTTTTTAATTCGCTGTACCTATTGTACGTCATAATATCGCGAAAAATTGGGTTTTAACGAATAAAGTGTAGTCCAAAATATATTTTCTTTCACTTTTACTTTTAATATTTTTTTTTTATTTACAAATTTTTCGACAGTAGTAAGAGCAAGAAAACACAGCGTTTTATTTTAAGAAATAGGCTGCCATTCCAATCTGCCTTTCTCGCCAAATCATTTCCCCATTTCTCATCATAGCGATCAGTTTCGATTAGAATATTATCCTCCAATTCGTCTTTTATAAAATGTTTATAGTACTGCATAATACCCGAAATAGCTTCAAACGAAACGTTAAACTTAGGCTTCGATTTGAATTGCAAGTATAGGTGTGCTTAATATTGGGTCATCATCACCATCTTCAGTTTCCGATTTTTCAGAGTCAAAAACATCTGAAAAAATGTAATCTTCTGATTCCTTTCCAGATATCTCAACACTAAAATCTTTTTTTTCACTTGAGCTACTCAACATAGAAATTTATAAAACGGTAACCGAGATGTATTCAGATTTGAAACAAGTAAAACTTGTGTTTCAACTCGTACAATTCCTTATATTAACCATTACGATCTTAAAAACAAACTTGTCATTTCAGAAATTCCCATCTTTTAAGCTTTTATGTCTTCCTTAACGGACCGATGCTGCAATATTGACATGAGATAATTTATTTCCTGAGCACCACTATTTGTTTAAGGAACAATATTACCCTATTTCCGAGAAAAAGTGCAAGAGAAATTTGCTAAAAACTATACTTTAAAAATATAATCACGTATATAAGGCTTAAAATTATTTTCGTAAAAGAAAAATGCAAAGTTGATATCAGAAAAAATTAGCTGAACTCATTTGACGTCCAGCCCGTCATTGTCACGGGCGCGACGAAATTTGTTCATATGAGTTTGCCCGTGAATGTCTCGGGCGCGACGATTAAGGGGTTAATTATATTTTGGTGTTTTAACCCTTAAATGCCTGTTTTTTTCAAAAATCATTGTAATAATGTTTTTCGGCTTTCATTTTTTAAATAAATCATGGGAAAAATACTTTAAAAAATCCTATTTTTTTAAGTATGGTTTACGGCTAAAAAACAGTTTGTTACTAATCGGCAATACTGGTCTTTAACTGAAAATATAATTTTCCTTGATAAGATTATATAATATTAAACACACAAGAATTTTAGGAACAATAATAAGAAATAAATTTTACTTGCTCACTGGAGAACAAAATATGCTATTTCGCAAGCTTCCAAACAAAACAAAAAGAACAAGTAGCAACAATTGAAAAAAATAAATATATCTTTATTCTTAAACAGCACAAGTGTTGCCATCTACATGTTGAAAATCGATTTAATAATGTTTTCAGAATGTATTTTATTGGCAACATTAGGCATTATAGCTTCAATATTATCCTAATAGTATTTTAGAGCCTAAATTGGGTATGTTGCCGAAAAGCTACACCAGGCATTTAAGGGTTAAAGTAGTGTGTTTAATATTTACACACTAAAAATTCTTTTAATGACGGAAATTTTAGAACGGAATATAGGTACATGAAAAAACTACTTTCAAACATGTGCTGGATGGATGTATATGTCTGCTGATCAAGAAGTCCATGTAGGATATTTTCCGCATGAGAAGAGTAAATAATTATAAGCTTTAGATGGGCGTATCCGTTAAGTCCTTTCACGTTACACGACTCACGTTGAATGTGATGTAGTCTGTGGCGGCGAATTTCGATTTTTATAGCTCATTCGATTCATCTAGTCGAGCTAAGTAATTTGCTGCATCGCATACGGGCTATTGAATTTTAATAATGAGAGGGGACGGGTCAAATTTTAAAAAATTGCATAATGCGAGCTGATGAAAATTAAACAGTAGCAGTAAATTCATTCGCATGCAACGTTCCGCAGAAACGTTCGATTGATTCGTAAACAGACATTCCGCAAGTTACGAATTGATTGAAAAACTGACAAAATAACCGACAATGTGTGGTTACAAAGATTTTTGCTCGTAATTAGGGAAAAAAGTGTTTACAGGATGAACAAAACTAGACCAGTGTTGCCAGTGGGCTAATTTTTAAAATTCAAATTTCTTGATTGGCACCACTTTTTTGAAATAGTAAAATTCGCCTTATTTAATGACATATTTATTAAGGAGAAAACAAGGGGACTTTCACCACTTCAGAAAAGTGGTGCCTATCAAGAAACCTAAATTTAAAAAAAATAGCCCACTGGCAACATGGAACTAGACGAGGACTTCCTAGCTTGTGACAAATTGCCTGTCAAGTAGCATACGAATATTTTATCTGCAATTACAAATTTTTATAATAGCATCAATAATATAACCACTTATAGTAGCTATTGGAAGTGTATGGAACTTTAAAAACAATTAGTAAACTAAAATCGCACGTATTTCTTTGAAAGGATTTGTTTTCCAGTGAACGAAATTTTGAACTTTGACCCAGCCCTACCATTATAAAATCTCAATAGCCGAAATGTGAGGTATAAAATTACTAAGCTCGATTAGAGGAATCGCATGAGCTATAAAAATCGAAATCCGCCGCCACAAACTATCGTAACATTACTATTCAGGGTCAGTGTTGCCAGTGGACTGCATTTTTGTTATTCCGATTTTTTATCTGACACCACTTTTCTGAAATGGTGAAATTCGCTTCACTTAACCCATTAGTGCTCAAATTTTTTTCAACTCAATATTGTGCTTAACCCTCCGTCTACCAGACGGGTCCATTGGACCCGACAGGTACATACAAAATATTCATTCAAACCAGAAATTTCTTTAAAATAAACTAAGTATATAAACCAGACAAAAATAAGGTAAATAAATAAGTTAAATAGTTTTAAATAAAAATTCTGGTGTAGAACGTTTTATTAAAACTTGAATAAAATTCCCGGTAGATCTAGGGTTAATTATAGTAAATGGTGTAAAATGACCGGAAAAAATAATAAAAAATTTCTCTTTGAAAAAAAAATTATTTAACACATAAAATTCTAAACGTCTCAATATTGGGACACTAAGCACAAAAGGGTAGGGGGTTTTCTCCGTTATTGTCTAAGCATTATATCTACGTTTTATGCCATTTATTTTGTTACAATCATGTTATATATCATCGGGGTTATTATTTGACTATAAAAATTTCTTTATTATTACTATAAGCGTGAGGAGGACTGGTCTCGGCTCAAGAACAAGAACCCCTTCCTCCCCACCTTTAGCTATTTGCATAGTAAAAATTTATAATAAACAATAATTATAAATAGAGTATATATACCGTATATACTCGCATATACGCCGATCCCCTAACTTTTGAATGCAGATTCTGCAAAAAATCGAAAACCACCCATAAGTCGATCCCCTAACTTTTTATTTCAATTTTGCACAGAATCAAACCAAAGATTTCTCTTACTAATGCGAAAAATTAGTTAAACAAAAATAAATCATTAAAACTTTTTAAATAATAAATTATCATTATGTGTATATTTTATATAATATTTTATTATTTATACGCACAAAAAACAGACTTTTGCAGTATTCGAAAGTTTTGTCTTTCTTTTTTTTGTCTTTTTAATTGACTCGCGTATAAGTCAACCCCCTATTTTCTTGCAGAAAACTGTCAGAATTTCTTCGTTTTACACACGAGTGTATATGGTACAGTAGAACTTCGATTATCCGGTCCTCGTTTAACCAGAACTCTCCGTAAACCGATGTCGATATCCTGAATTTTTTCAACGTTTTTTTTTTTTTTTTTTACTTTCACATTCCTTGTGAATGCAAGCTTTCCTTTCCAAAGCACGAGCAGAGATAAGTATTCTCCGCAAGATCCGATCCCGGTATAATTGTACTCTTGCCCCCCCCCCCCCCCCCTCCCTGTATATACGTCCCTGTTCTAAACAAATAAAATTATTTCCATGTATAATTGGAATTTAGATATCTATTAAGCAGTTTAAACAGTGCAAATAGCAGTTCGATGACGATGTTACATATTAAACTAGATGATTATTGATAAATTCTCGATTAGCCGGAAATTTCGATTATCCGATGTAGGTTCGGTCCCAATTACGTCGGATAATCGAGGTGCTACTCCGTATATATCAGTAACCTCAGGATGTCAAATACTAAACTAGTACAAAACATAACGGTATGATATAAATTTTTACTAAGTCAATAAGATAAGTGTGGGGTGGGGTGGGTGTCTTGTTCTTGAGTCGAGCCTAGACCCTACGCCCCCCCCCCCCTAGGTAATAACAAAGAAGAGCCAAATAATAATCCGAATAAAAATTTTATAGCCAAATAATAATCCGAATGATATGCAACAATCTTTTAACAAAATAAATGGATAAAACATACATTTAATGTATAGACTGTAACGGACAAAATCCTACCCTTTCGTGCCTAGCGCCTCAAAATTGAGACGGTATATAAAGGTTCAAATTCGAACACTAAAATAGAAATCTGAAAAAATTCAAAAATATGTATTCTAAAATAATGTTTCGTCTTATAAATAATACCACTTATAAAATGATTGATACAAAAATAAAAGAAATATCTTACTTTTTCTTACCCGCTATTTTATTTCAAGAAAATCCAACTTTGTGCTACAAGAAACATTTATTTCACATTTTTATTCTTAAAAATTCCCTTCCATTTATGAATGAATATTAAAAACAAATACGTAGGATATATTTTACAGAGTTTTGAAAGGATATCATAATAATTAAAAATCTTACGATACTCATCAGCGTACATGTAAATAAAAAACTATATTAAAAATACATTACAAATTATTCCCAATGTTTCGTGCTCTTTCTAACGAGCCATCGTCAGGGGAGAGAGTCATTGACCTCCTCGGAGCGAAGTTTCCAACTGCACTTTCACGGCATCACAACTAAAAACATTACGGTAACTGATCATTAATACAACCAAAATCAGTACTGCGTTGGATATAGCGCCATCTGTTGTTAGGCTAACACACTACAATAGGAAACTAGGAAAACTCGAGATAAGCGCTACGAATGTATTTCTTTTAAAATATTCAACCAAATATTAGAAATTTGAAATGAAATATTGTCATTGCATACCTCGTTTTTTCTTAGACTTATTTCTATGGATTCACGTATAAGAGCTTTAAGTGGGTTGGAATATTTAGAGATAATTTTTACATCGTCAAAATAAACTGCTTTGACACTGCCTTTAAATGCTAATCTAGATAAAGCTGTAGATAGTCTATTGAATTTTAAATCACTTTTATGTTCTTTAATCCTTTCAAACAGGCTTTAAATGCTAATCTAGATAAAGCTGTAGAGAGTCTATTGAATTCGAAATCACTTTTATGTTCTTTAATCCTTTCAAACAGGCGATATCATAATTCAATTTGTAATGGGACTTTTTTTAAGAAAGCGTCCAAAAGTTAGGACGCCAGACACAAATGGGTTAATAACATATTAATTAAGGCGAAAACAAGAGGAATTTTACCATTTCAAAAAAGTGATACTAATCTAGAAATCTCGATTTTAAAAAGTAGACCGGTGGCAACACTGCTTAGGGTTGACATTTGGCCTCAATTTTTATTCTGAAATTTAGTGTTCACACCAGAAATAAAGAATAATATTTTATATTTTATTTAATAAGAGGCATTAAGCGATAATCTAAATTAAAATTTCTCATTTCGAAATTTCCGGTTTGAATTTGAAATTTCAGATTAAAATTGTAGTCCAATACAGTGTTGCCAGCGGGCTACTATTTTAAAATTCAGATTTCTTGATTGGCACAAGTAAAATTCACCATATTTAATGACATATTAATTAATGGGAAAACAAGGGGAATTTTGCCGTTTCAGAAAAGTGGTGCCAATCAAGAAATCTGAATTTTAAAAAGTAGCCTACTGGCAACACTGGTCCATCTGGCAAACCTGACACCACTAGTGTTGTCAGGCTTCCTCCGTAAATCTGGGCTACAAATGGTCTGGACTCCAGTAATTTATAGTAATTTTCTTCACCTTGTTTAATGACGAAATTATCTGCGATTATAAATGGCGAAAAAAACTGTAAAAAATTAGTGGTGAACATGGAGCCCATATTTTTGCGGGATACCTGGCAACGCTACACACCACCGTTCGGCTAAATTCGCATGTTAATTTTACACGGAATGAAAAAAAATATAAACTTCTGTTAAATAAAACAACAAATTTTATTTTTAAATTTTAACTCAACTAAATTAAATTATTTCAATTATTAGTTTTACCCTTTCCGGTACAGTCAAATTTTGATGTAAAATGATGAAATTATCATCTGACACCGGAATTTACATACGACTTTTTTAGAAATTAAGAAGTTGTTACTTTACGCTTTCATTGTTAATGATAAAATGAATGATAATATTAGTAGAACTTTTATTATTAATATATTGAATGTATTTAATGATACATGAATATTTTATTAATTATATTATTATAAAATTGTGTACCAACTTTAATAATTTATTTATTTAAATTAAAGCAAGAGAAGTCAGACTGTGAAACGAATCCATATATTTCCATCGATCAAAATTCAGCTTGAAAAAACTAGGTGACCACTTATCCAGAAACACGTATCACAGAAATTACCAGGCTTGCATTCTAGAAAAATTAGCTTTATATTATCGCTATTACATAAGGCACATTTTTTATAAGAAAATGCCGGTACTTCCACGAAAAAATTGCTAACGTATGGCCACACTGAAAGGGCTAACGAAAATTCATAGATTAACACTTATTTTAATCTAGCTTTTTATACAGGGTGTCCAAAATTAACCCCTTAATTCTCTCTCCCGTCATATTCACGGGCTGTGTCTTTTACTCAGATTGTTTGATTCCCACCAGTTTTATAAAATTGTGAAATTGTCTATATTTTAGTATCGTTTTACCTGTCATTAAATAAGGTGAATATTTCTTTTTCATAAAAGTGGTGCCAATAAGCAGTTTGAATTTTTAAACCGTAATTTAATTCGAGTGTTAAGGGGTTAAACGACCCTACTTTAAAGTTGCCCACAGACAAAATTATTTTTCATAAAGTTGTGAAATTTTGGGTAAGACATAATAAAGGGATAGGAATTTGTTTAAGGGAAAAAAAATATTTAAATAAAAATAGTTTAAAATTTCGCCACCAGAGGGCGATTTTTAATAAATGACACATTTATTATTTAGATAATTTAGAAATTTTATTTACAGGATGTTCATAATTAATCGACCCTATTTTAAAGTTGTCTACAGACGAAACTATTGTTCAGAATGTTGTGAAATTTTTTGGAGAACATAATAAAAGTATGGGAATATGTTTGAGCGAAAAAAAAAAAAAAAAATAGGAGGCCGTTTTTTAATAAATTACACATTTAGCATACAATTACGATAGTTTAACAAATTTTCTTATAACCAAACGTGTTCTGCATGCCTTTCATCAGTTTCAGATACCATCTGGAATCGTAAGATAGCATGTTCCACAGTTGACCGCCGTATGTTCCGGAAAAAGCTAGGAAAATGTCGTGAAATGCTGTCTTTAGAGTAAGGCTAAGTTAATAAATAAATTTTCTAAACTATCGTAATGTTAAATGCGTAATTTATTAAAAAACGCCCTCTGGTGGCGAAAATTTGAACTAGTTTTATTTAGATTTTTTTAGCTTAAACAAATTCCCATCCGTTTTTTATGTATTTCCCAAAATTTCACTACTTCATGAAAAATAGTTTTGTCTGTAGACAACTTTAAAATAGGGTCGTTTAATTGTGGACACCCTGCATATGACTCTATTATTATTTTCTATTCACACCACTATATTTAAAAATTAAATTTTGTAGTACATTTTTCTTGCACGTGTTGTCAAAAGCAAGGAAAAGTATTTTCCACTCTGGGCGTTTTGCGGGCTTGCCTCCATTTTCATAAAAATGCTTATAAATGTCATGTTAATTTGATTTTTATTTCCCTGTTTGTTTCTATTGTATACCTCATTCCCTTTTATTTGGCATACATCCTAAAATACAATTCTGATAAATTATTTTGTGTACAACCGATTTAAGCTGCTTAAAGGAAACGGAAAAATACGCTTAGAGAGTTGAAAAAAAGTAACGCCAACCAAATAAAATTCATGTAAGAGATGCTGATCCAGATGTCAAATTTGAATTGACAAGTGTTGCCAGGTGTCCCATGTAAATTGGGGTTCCGAATTCCTGGACACAAGTATATTGTAGTAATTTTCTTCTCCTTATCTAATGGCAGAATTGGCGAAATAACGAATAGTTGGCGAATGTAAGAAATTAGTTGTGTCCAGAGAATTTGGAGCCCTGACTTACGCGGGGCATCTGGCAAAACTAGTCACGTCCCACGTGACATCGTCGGTATCATGTCAAACTATCCCATGCGAAAACAGTGTTGCCAGCGGGCTACTTTTTTAAAATTCAGATTTTTTGATTGGCACCACTTTTCTGAAATGGTAAAACTCCCCTTGTTTTCCCCCTTAATTAATATGTCATTAAACAAGGTTAAATAAAGCGAATTTTACTATTTCAAAAAAGTTCTGCCTATCAAGAAATCGGAATTTTAAAAAAAAGTATTCCACTGGCAACACTGTTTTCATATTGGATGGTTTGACTTGGTACCGATGACATCTATACCAGTATTTCTTACACGAATTTTACTTGGTTAGCGCCACATTTTTTGACATGGTACCAGTGATGGAACAGTGTAGCACCAAAGAATCAATTGCCACCGCAAAATTATAATACTACTTTTCGTCTTAATTCAGGCTAGAATTTCTGAGATTTTTAAAGGCGAAGAATACTATAAAAATTTAGTGGTGATAATCTCTCAACTGCTGCACCACTGTTCCATCACTGCATGGAACCAGTCAGTGTTAAAGAGACACTTCTTTGCAGATTGAGAACTTTCCCATCATTAAATTGCATTGCAAAAAGATAAATAAAATTGAAATTATTTCGTATACAAAAACACAAATTCCTTCGTATTTCGAATATAATTACTGTATTTCCATACACTTATCAAATTCCATTTACAGCAGCATTAAAGGAGAATGATGAAGAGCTAATGCCAATATTGCGTGTTACAGTGAAGGTGTTAAAACTCATTCGCATGAACAAGATACGAACATTAGTTTAAATGGATTTTGATCCACGCAAAGTACAGATTTTCTTTAACCACAGAAGCAGTATTTTGGAAATATTTTAAAGTATATAATAAATGAAAGCTATAATATTTTAATAATTTTCACATAAATTCCACTTGTTACTCAACTTTCTTGAAGTATCACTTTCTTCATACTAATATATATATTCATAATCCATAAATATTCAAGCGAATATAACAAATACACTGTATTGTATGTTTATAATATAAGAAAATTGTTCTTAAAATTTCGATATTGATGAAGATTTATACAATAAAATTTAATTTATGTTTTAAATTTATGTGTTATGTATTAAATTTATTTATGCACAACGAGAATCTCTCAAAATTAACCACTTGCTAGTCTGCGACGCGAAACTTTGACCTTGCTGTGCTGCATCCACAGAGGTGTTGTTTTAGATAACATTATTTTCGAAGAGAAATCTGCTTCTTTTAGCGGCAGAATTATGCGATGAAAGAAGACTCAGATTTTGTTCATAAATACTGTAATTTCCTCTAGTTGCGACCATGCAACTATGCGAATAAAGAGGAAATGAAGTATCCTTAAAATAGCGAAGCTTCAACTGTAGCCACTTACGCAGGTATTGATTACCACGAGAGTAAACTTCAACCAGTAAATTTAAATAGACATTTTCTCCTTACTTAAATAATTTAATAATGCAAAACTTCCGTCATAAAATATAGCAAAAACAGATATTAATTTTTACTGTTTTATTTTTAGAAGTTTACTTCTGCAGAAGTCAAGCCCTGCGTCTACGCTATATTGTGACATCCTCCTGTCAGTGTCAGTGAAAAATTTTATAATACCTGGGCAAACAGGCACCAGTAAAAACAAATAGGTATTTTTACCGCATTTGTGAGACATTTTTTACATGAATTAATAATTTATGCATGCGCTTAATTAAGTAGACATTTTCTATTAAAATTTTCTGGTAGATGTTTGTCTCAGCGACAATCAGCGACTGTTTATCGGACTTAATAAAACCAGCCGACGACTTATGACAACCGCCTCGACTACTTCACTCGCAACTGTTAGACAATTCGCTATTTGTCTCCTCATATTTATTCATAAATGCATTGGTGCGAAAGTATGACTAAGAATATATATATTTTTTTAATCAGATTCATACATGTAACTTTTTATGGATTTGACAAATTTAAATAAAAGTGAACTATAATTGTATAAAAAAATGTGTAACGTGTTTTTATTGCACAATTTTGTTCTGTTAACATTTTTTGCTAACACTTGAACACTCGGAAGGAGTCGATCCGACTCCGACCATATGATTAAATGTCAACTGGAACCAGAAATTCTTTCGTAAAATAAGTTAAATTTAAACCAAGCAGATTTACGTTAAATAAATCAGTCAAATTACTTTAAATAAAAATTCTGGTGCCAATTTTTTTATGAAACTTGAGTAAAATTTCCGGGCGTTATAATGTTAATCTCATTTATTTTAATGTATGTTGTTTTCGAATTGTAATAAACGTGGTTTTGTGCAAAAATAATTTCATTATTGTGCCTCTGTTCTTGTATGTCCAATGTTTCCAGTGAAACAATTTTGACTTATTTCTGTAATAATATCTACGTGGGTAAAGAAAAGATTTTTGTACCCAGTGAAGTAAAACCCTGAACAAATTTGAATACTGCATTATCGCCGACAATGAATTTTGGTGAAATATTTAGAGAACATCTGTTCAAGGGAAATGGATCAAGAATAGATTACAATATTAGGTTGAGCAAAAAGTTCTGGGAAATTTTTAATCTTATAGTTACCAAAATTTGTAACGTATATAGGAGTACTAGTGGTATATTCATAGGATTTCGGCAACATCGTCTCCAAAATGCCTATTCAACAGTATGATTTGCTTGTGTTGACCCGGCATTTTTAGAGAAAAAGCCAAACGATTCTGAAAGCCATTGATGAGATTACTGAGAAAGAAGGTGCTGGTAACGGCGACAAAATTAAACAGGAAATCCGGGATCTGGTAGAACGGTGGAAGAAAGTCGTGGGCTAAGACGGCCTCTACTTTAAAGTGTAGTTCTTGTTGCTTTTGCTGTTAATTTGCACATAACAACGCAACTTTCACAAATTTTCCAAAAGTTTTTGCTCAACCTAGTAATTTAACTAAACAGAGAGTCAGACCAAAAAAAAAATAAAATAAATAAATAAATAAATAAATAAAATATTATAGTAAAAAAAAAAAAAAATCATTGTCTCCTAAAATAGTGTGAACTAAATGCGATGAGGGTTAAAACTATTTTTTTTGGAGAGAATTTTTAGCAATATCTATTAGTGGAAATTCTGCCATTAAATAAGGTTAAAATTTCTCATTAATAATGGTCCTTTCACGTGTACCGCAGTGGGACCATATTGCTCTTAACCTTCCCACCGCCGCGAACTGATATATCCGTTCACTAAGCTGCAGATTTCACGGCGATAGAAGCAATATTTAAATTAATATAATTCTAGAAATATAATGCAGTTTTAAAACATTTTGTTATGAGTAATACTCTCAAGGATTATATTCTTATACCTAATTAAATTTTTTATGTATTTTTGAAAAATCACCTTTTTTTAGATTTTTAAAAAATTTACACAGAAAAAAACATTACAATTTTGCCCTTTTGCTCGGCGGTCAGGGGTTAATAAAGGGTGTCAAACTGTGGTCCGTCGGATACCACTAATTTATTTAAATAAATAGTTGACTTATTGAATCGCAGAGATTCGATGATTACATAAGACAATGATTACTATAAATTTTTATTAGTAATAGGAGGGCCACAGTTGGACACCCTGCCCTAAATTAGACAGAGAATTGCTGTGCAACTTAACCTTAATAGTTAAGAATTAATCATAAAATTAAAATTTCTAATAAAGAATTGACTGCTTACTCACAAAATAGCCATAAATGTAATAGACCGGGAGCCGGCAGCACAGACATTCACCTCATCGAGTTCACGAATAAAATTCTAGGATTAGATAATCCTTGATTCGTATATTAAAATGCAATCGGTCTGCCAAGTCCTATCTTGGTGGAAAACACCTTAAAACACTATTTTAGCGGCTGACTCGAAGGTTTACCATTGTGTTTTCCTGAACCAAAAGATGTGAAAACATTGAGGACCGAGAGCAGGAAAATACGATTGTAAACGTACGAGTCAGCCGCTAAAATCATGTTTCCAGATGTTTTCCACCAAGATATGACTTGTCAGACCGATTGCATTTCAATGATTACGCGAATCAAGATTTAACTCACCTTAGAATTTCATCCGTGAACTCGATGAGGTGATTATGTGTGCTGCCGGCTCCCGGTCTATAAGAGGTAAAAACATTTTCTATTTCAAATAAATTACAGGCAATATCATTAAAAACAAGAATGAGAGAAGATATGACATGAAAATTTCTGTGGTGAAAAAGCGGAGTTGATAAGACCATGGAACTATGAATAAAGAAGAATTGTTATTTCCTCAAAATGATGAATTTTTAACTATATCGCAGTGGCTTATTACCGACGAGTCAAATATCCATCAGTAAATTTAAATAGAAGTTTTCTTCTTATTTAAACGCTTTGTTAATGATGGATTTCAGTCATAATTATGTCCTAAAACTGATATTCAGTTCTACTGTAGGAAGTTTATTTCGGCAGTAGTCATGCCCTGCTTTTCCGCCATATTGGGACAACCTAAACAATCTGTTGTCAGTATCAATGAAAAAGACCCGTGAAAACTTCCACTAGTAAACACGAATGAAACATTTTTACCACATTTATGAGAGAAATTTTGCACGAATAAGCAGCTAAAATATGGCAAAATTTACTGGTGGAAGTTTGCTCCGACAAGAATCAGAAACTTTTATCCGATGTAAAAACTCAGCCTCCATCTTGTGACAACCTCTTCAATTGCTTCATTCGCAACTGGTAGACTCTACACCAGGGGTGGCCAACTGTGGCACGCTCCACACCACTAAAATTTTACAGTATTCATTGCCGTACCTAATCATCGAATCTCCGTGATTCAAGAACTCTACTTTTTCTGTAAAATTTTAGTGGTATCCGGCGTGCCACAGTTGGCCACCCCTGCTCTACACTATATATCTCCTCCTCTTTATTCATAACACCATTGCTACAATGGAGTTATGAATAAAGAGGAGAAGTCATATAGTGCACTGCTACCAGTAGCGAGTGAAGTAATTGAGGAGGTTGTCATAAGATGGCGGCTGCTTTTTAAAAATCGGATCTACAGTTTGAAAATACCGCCGGGGTAAACTACCCACCAGTATATTGAATGGAAAATTTTTATCTTATTTAACCCCTTAACAGTGTGGCCCAGGGCCGAAACTACGGGGAGGGCAGAGGGGCACCTGCCCCGGGAGCCGCTTTAACAAGAGGTGAAGGGGGCGCCAAAATGAAGATTTTGTTTGACGTTTGACACAAGACTGTATATATATATATATATATATATATATATATATTATGAAATTTGTATAAAAATATCTCGCAGCTGGAAAATTTAAAAGGAAAACTGAACCAAATGCATTAAACTTTACAAAAAGATAAAAAGATTCATTACAATACAAAATTTCAAAGTATCATGCCTATGCGTTTGCTTTCTATATTTTAAATCACTTCCTGTGGGGAGAATCATTAGCGTTTTTCAAGGTCAGTCTCTATTGTAGGACACCCTACTGTCCACCACGGATAACTACCAAAGGAGAAGTGGAGACCAGCTAACTGCGCCTATGCCGACCCTTCTTTTCCTCCCCCTGTATGAACTGCGCTCGGCGTCAGGGGGGACGGATATCATTGCCACCCCTGTCTCTTACACTTATGGGCACGAAGTGAGAACTTTTTTTGTTATAAAGACTCTTTCTGTTGGCGTTAATTCGCTAAATTGGTTGCTTTATCGATAATTTGGGCTATCAATAATGGGTTTTCTTAAACTCACAAAAAATTTATACACATATATTTTATATATGTATATAATAAAATGTTTTGTTAATAATAATTATTAAATCAAAGAAAAATCGACAGTATAAAAATGTATATAAATGTAAATGTAAATATAAAATGCACAAATTGAAAAACAAAAAAGTAAAGTGACTTTTAATTGAATAGCGTTTTCCATTTTCAGATAAATAAATTACTTATAGAATTACAAGTCATTCTTGTTACGTGACGACAAGTTTTTCTTCTTTCTCGCACTGCTGCATCGTGAATTTGGTTCAAAACGCCAACTTTTACAGTATTCTCTGTAAAACCTTCTGTTTTTAACATAAAGTGGAAAAGTAATTCGATTATATAGTTTCTTAATAAGAACACCTAATTTCCCGTGTTTTCGAGCGAGAATGAATTCAGAAATGTGTTAGAAAATAGCTACTTTGCATTTGAGAGCAGCCCTAAGACTGTTTTCAAATCCAAACTGACTGCTTTCCAGAATTCATATTTGTTTTTGCTTGCGTGAGAGTGACAGATGCTAATTTAGAAACTATGAAATCGAACGGTTTTTCCAATTTTCATTAAAGGCAATCTTTCACAAAATGCTGTTAAAAGTATTTAGCATTAGAACTGAATTTCCACACTGTGTTCTAAACTCGTTTATAATTCAACATGTAATTCAGTTATCTAAAAATGAAATATTATTAGATTATAAATCAATTCAATAGTCATGTCTGCAAGTGACATGCTTTTACTTTTAAAAAGGAGTTTGTAAGTTAGAAAATTTTGAGGGAAACTCTTACAACACCCTTAAACCTTTAAAAGAAAAATACTTTCATGCACATAAGATTATGATTTTCTAATTCCTTATTAAATCAATGCATCTTCTCCAAATATAGTTTTAAGGTTTTATTTATCTATAAAGATGAAACATCCTTTTTAATAATAGATGACTTCCTATAAAAGAAAAATAAATTGTAAATAATAGATTATTGTTTACTTTATGATTTTGATCCTCAAAATATTTTTAAATTAAATTTTTGATGATTTTTAAAAGCCAAATTTTTAAGTAGAACTGATGGATTAGCTATTTGGCATCTGAAAGAGAATATAAATACATGAATGGATGAAAATTATGTTGTGATAGAAAAATTTAACATATTAATGATTTTTAAAATAATCCTAAATTAGACCCTTCTCCATTCTGCTTCATTTAAAAAATAATACTAATAATAATAGTAGTACTACAACTTATAGAAATAATCTTGTTAATTTAAACATGTTACTGACAGATTTGGTTATTTGAGGAAAAAAATTGTGAAAATCAATGAACTTTTGATTATAAAATATTAAAAATCGTGACAAATAGTACATAATAGTGTTAGCTCAAATTGTTGCCCTATGACTAATTTCCTAAACCATTAGCTTTAGAAGTACACTTTCAATAGCAAACATGTTTTAAAGTTGTTCTTCATCCTATCAAATCCGTTTATATAAAAAAAGTGTTATTTTTAAAAGTTACAGAAATTTAATTTTTTTACGGGATTCAAGTACTAAATTTGGTAAAACTTTCTTCTAGTAAAATAAGTAAATAAGTAAAACAATAAAAGTTTCATTTTTGCACAAATAAAACTTGCCGAGTTATGATAACTTGAATTTTTTGTATTTTCAGCATTTTTTGTCATTAAAAACGGAAAAGCGCTTTTTATCCAAATGTTCCAAGTCAAAATAAAAATTTTCTTTACAATGGTGTTTTTTTTCTTTTAATTAACATTAGATATTGCTTGGAATACCTTGAAAGAGCTAACAAAATTTGGGGCGGCAATTTGCATCGGGCCCATTTAAATCGGAAGCCCCCTTCTTTCGTAGTAAATATTAGTAAGTATCCTCTACTGGAGGAATTACAGTTCATTTTAATATTTTATTTGTATTTATTATTTTGAATATCTTATAAGATGTAATATAATGCTAGATGAATGTGATTATAGTCGCCAAGATTTACCATAGCTGGATTTGCATCCAGAGGACTTTTTGGGGAAAAAAACTCTTTGAAGCAGCCCTCAATACAATGATGGATTGCTTTTGTCACCCCCTTCGAGCGCAGTTCATACAGGAGGGGCCGAAGCTGTAGGCGCAATTTATGATCTCCATTTTTCTTCTAGATAAAAAAATTCCATGAAAGCTGTTTGTTTTGTTTTTTTTCCGCTGAAGAGTGTTGAGCTTCTTTCTTTCTTTTTTTTCCGTCTTGCCATGGGCGCTGACTGCCCAGGACAACGGGAAGGGGAATGCACAGAGTAAAATTCTTAGTAAAACCTTTCTTTTTTAGATATCGACCTCATTTAGACTATGCAAAACAAAAAAGGTTTAAAAAGATTAAAATGCAATTCTTTTCAATAACTTTTCAAATAACTTTTCAAAGATATTAATGGATCAATGTTTGACAAAGCTGATTGCGTAGTTCAGTTTTATATATTTTAAATTTAAAAATAAGTTGTCTGTTAGATATTTAGTAAAATTCTTTTTTGTAAATTTACTTTGTGGTGGAGGGGGTCGCCAAAATCCATGTTTGCCCCGGGCGCCAAAAAGGCTAGTTTCGGCCCTGGTGTGGCCCCAACTGGATTCGGGCAAGAACACTTTGCTTGCTTCGTTATTAAAAGCATTTTGATACCACTAATTTGTAACTGTAAATTTATCTTTATTGATTGTCAGATATTTTTCGATTAAGTAAGGTAAATATTTTAGTATGGAAAAAGTGGTGTCCAGCCCCATTTTTATTTTTTTTATAAGAAAACAAATATCACTGTTAAGGGGTTAAGCATATTATTCAAGGAAATATTTTCTCACAAGTATTTCCTGGTGTCAGGTTGACAGGTAAAACCGTCAGATTGCAGCACCGTTTCTAAAATACTGCAGAAACAAAGGACCTGACTACCGCAAAAGTAAACTTACACCAGTTAAAATTAAAATATTTTCCTGGCATTATTTATGACTGAAATTTTGAATTAATAACGCCTTGAAATACGGAGAAAAATTCTATATACATATACCGATGGAAGCTTCGACCGGAGGTAATCAGCCTTTGCGAAAGCGGTTACAGTTAAAGCTTCATTATTTTAAGGATATGTCAGTTCCTTTTTATTAATAGCTCCATGATTGGTACAACTCATCAGCTCATAAACCGCGTTGTATGCAAAATACGAATTTCCGTTAAACGTAGGATAGTAATTAACATTTTGATTACGGACCAGGACTTGTGTGATTTTTATGTGCAATCGTGCCACATTTTTCTAAAACTTTATATTCTTGCTATATTTCTCTTGAAAATAGCTTAGTATAAATGTATGTCCGCGATTGCTTTTCAGAAATTGTACAAATAGAATTAAAAAAAAAATAGTGCACTGGCACGCACATATCCTGATACGTATTTAAATCCTTAAACAAATCTTTTAAAATGAATAACGTATTATCTTTGCAATTATTTTTATAAAAATCCATTTTTAATTTATTTTACATTTCCAGAGCTTCTAAACTTAAAAACATTTCAATACCACTATTTCAGAATAATTTTTACGTATTTATTAATGAGAAAAAGATGCGATTTAGTTAGAGGAAGATATAATAATGGAATGTGCGATTAAATAATTGCAGTACATAATAGTGATTCTAAAAATTCGGAAGGTTTAGTAACTATATTTATGTCTCAAAGATTTGTTCTTCATACTGATGATTTTTTAGGAAGAATATTTATGGCTCAAAATTTTTTTCTTGATACTAATATAAATAGCTTTAAAAAACTTGGTAAACTAATCGTATACTACAGATATTGAGAACCTGAGAGTAAGCAATCCACTTGTTACCACAATAAATGAATAGTACCATAATTTCCGGCGTATAATCCGCAGGTCAAACAATTTTGTTTGGACCCAGACATTTTATTCAGTATTAAATATAAATATTTACCGCGATCTAAATATTTACATTACATTTTTAAAAATTTGTGGGTCGAAACATGATTGTTTGATCCGCGGATTATGCGCCGGAAATTACGGTAATTTTTTCATGATTAAATCACATGATTTGTCACAATTTTCTGGAATTATATATGGCAAAATTACTATTCGGAATTGCTGATAACTGTAGCTGCCTACTTCTACCCATTTTCACACCACTAGATACGAAATGTGTCTTTTTCTAATTTTGTTGAAGAAATCTGCAATTAAAAGAGCGAATTTTTCTTTCTTTAAATAGTGGTGCCAAAAATCGTAGCAGCTGGCAGCTACAATTTACAAGCAGCCCTCTGCTCATAATTTTGCTTTTTCTTGCCTTAATTCATGCGGACATTTTGATTTTTAACTATTTGGAAAAATGGTTATTGTCTTCGTCAGGGTAGGAAATCAAAAGCATATCTGAAGCTTTTTATTGGTTTAATTTGCATTTTATTCGTTTTCTGATTGGTCTATATCCGTATTTCCCTTTACTTTCAACAGAGATGGATACTTCTGTTGCCACTATGACAAAAAAGTAATAAAAACTACAAAAAAATAATAATTCAGAAACAAATTGAGATACAGCTTTCAAACAAATTGCATTTTAAAGTACATTTTTTCTCCATACGACGGTGTAAAAAGTAATATTGTGGGATATTTAGAAGTTTAAGAATGCAATTTCATTTAAAATTGGTCGTCAGATTTCTTGGACGATGGGCCAATGAAATGCTTGGATAATACGTAAGTTTCAGGTGGATAATATGTAAGTTTTAAGAAATCTGACTGGTCGCAGGCAATTTTAGTCGCTTGCAATTTTTACGTGTAATAACACGTAAATAAACACGTGTAATAACACGTTTACGTGTAATAACACATGTTTAATTCATGGCGTATGTAATGTATGATCAACTCTATGCAATTTTTTATGTCTTAAATTTTAGTCTTCGAAAAAAATCATTTTCCAAATGGTCGTTGTAATTTGTTAAATTGCTTTTTTTTTTTTACTTTACATGTTTAGAAAATTTCGATATTAACCCTTAAATGCATATTGATGTAAATTTCCATCACCTTTTTATTTAATTTTTAAAACATAAATTAAGTTCTTACAACCACTATATTTATATATAAATATTAATCCTCTAAAAATTACAAGAATATGCTACTAAATAAAGTTAAAAATCTATCTTAAGATTTCTGGTGTCTAATCCTTAATATAAAAATAAAAAAACACAATTCTAAAAGAATAATTCATGCAGTTAAGGGTTAAGAAACATTATAGTACAAGGTAGAGGATGTAAAAGAAGACACATTTCTTTTTAGCTATAATTTCCGAAGAGAAAGAATATTTCTTATTTCAACTAAATGTTCATTCATACCAATGAAGTTATGAATAAAGAGGTGGAGACATCTACTAGTTGCGAGTGAAGTATCTGAGGAGGTTATGACGAAGATCTGTTTCCAAAACTAATGTTGATGTTAGGAATGATGACTATCAGAATGCTGTAAGATAGAGTTATGCCGTGTATGAGATACAGGAAAGAACTGTTATTCTGGAATATTACTTTATTACAAATCAGGGACACCAGGTCCTTTGGTTATCGGAAGGTGAGAACTCGGCAGTAAAATGCCGCCGACTGCTGGAGAGAGATTCTTTTTACATTGTTTATAACACCACGATCAAGGCAGAAGTTTCTCTCGAAGCAATAGTGTATTGGCGGAACTATTTTACATAATTATAGTAAACAACGTATAATATGGCGAGAATTAATTGAAAACAGGCATGTGTTATTTTAACGTTAAATAAAAATCAATTGGAGTGCCAAAGGGCAGAATATAAAGTCTTTAAGGGGGTTCGGGACACATTTTGAAATAATTTTTATTTATTGAGTTTAAATTCTGAATTTTTTTGTGATGGTTATCCTTATCATTTGTAAACAAAATCACTTAATAAAACTTCTCATAATTTTTTAGAAAAAATTTAAAATTTAAAATTTATTAAAAAAGTGGGGTAAATTAAAATCGTTATAACTCGGAATATTATATATAGAATTTCAATTTTTTTTCATTTAAATAAACAGAAATATATAAGTTTTAATTTTGATTCAGCATTTTTTAAAATATTAATTTATAAAAAAATTAAAAATATTTCACGAAAAAAAAAAGTGGTGCAACTTTTATTAAAAAAATCATATTTTTAAAAGTAAATATTTCTTTCAAATATTCTGAATCAAAATTAGAGAAAAACAATTGAAAAAGATATGTTCCAAGTTTGAAACCTTTATCTTTAACCGTTCTCGAGTTATAAGAATTTAAATATGAGAAATGGTGAAAAAAACCTATCATGAAGAAAAACGCATTTTTTCAAAAAGTCGTTTCCACGACAGCCATTGCTTTAAAGCTAAATTTTTAAAACAAACCAAAACTAAAAAAATAATATTTTATGTTATAATTCAGATAGAAACATGATTTAAATGTCATTTTAAGCAGGAAAAAACAGAAAAAAAATTAACGAAATAAAATATTTTTGCAAAATTTGAAGATTTTTGTGTCCCGGACCCCTTAACGCCAAATGGTATCCGGATAAATACGGAATACTGAAAACCACAAGGCTAAAATTTTACAGGGGTTGTCAAAAATCTCATGGAATTGGAACGCCGAAAATGCACCTTAATAAAATAAATTAAGTTAGAGTCAGAGTACCTATACTGAAATAAATTTATACATTGGAGAAAATATAGACAGCTGGAATAACGGTCAAAAGGATAGATGCAACATGATTGATTAAATTCTGCATAGCAACTAAATTAGGCATTCGAATGAAATGTGAAAGGTGTTGCCAGGCGGGTAAAATATATGTTTTTTTCTTTTATTTTAGTCCAGTATGCTGCGATTAGAGCACAACAGAGAGAGAATTAAAATCGACTGCTTAATTTTATAAAAGGAAAAGACCGTTACAAAATAAATTGAATCCAAATACAGACTGATAATTAAAGTTAAGAATTTAGAAAAAGACATAATTTTAAAAGGGGTGGCTGATGAAAAGGGAAATATCATTAAAAATGAATGTCTAAATGTAACCACACTCATAGACTTTGTCACAATATGGCGGCTTATTTTTTTAATATTGGATCAACACAGTGTTGTCAGATTGGGGACTTTTTTAATTCAGATTATTTGACTGTCACCCCTTTTTTAAAATAGTATTGTTCGCCTTATTTTTCAGAATTTTTAATCTATTTTAAATATATCGAATATTTCTATTCTAAAAAAGCGGTGGCAATCAACAATCTGGTGACAAAAAAATCCCGAATCTGACAATACTGGATCAACAGCTTCTGATAACCGCCGAAGCAAACTTACACCAGTAAATTTTGAATAGAACATGTTGCCTTTTTTAGCGATTTTTTCATGAAGAATTTATTTGACAAATATGTTTAAAATTTCTATTTGTTTTTTTCTTGTAGCAGTTAGCAAGGTATTATAATCATTCTCATTGACAATGACAGGAGGCCGTCTAGGTTGTCAAAAAATGCGGAAATGCAGGGTCTGACTACCGCCGTAGGAAACATCCACCAGTGAAAATGAATATCTGTTTTTCTCTCTATTTATGACAGAAATTTTGACCTTTAAAAGGCTTTTTAATTAGGAGAAAACTGGTGGAATTTACTCGTGGAATTTTAAGCCGGCGGTAATCAACCCCTGAAAAATCTGTCACTTTTGAAATTCACTATTTTAAGGATGTGTCAGTTCCTTTTTATTAATAGTTCCGTGTTGATATCACTGTTAAAAAATATCTCTGATAACGAATGTTTCAGCTAACGAATATCCTTAATTGTTTTTTCCTTATTTGGCTAAAGAAGATTTTTCTAACAAATCTTATATTGCTGATATCGCTTTGTTTAATTTACCTTGCGACAAATTGTTTATGACAGTTGCATGAGATGGACTATTATAATACTGATGATATGATGTGGCGATGGAACAATAATGGGCGATTTATCACTTGCGCTAATATTAAATTACCAAATTGGCTGTTTGGCATATAAAAATTGAAGTGGTCAACCCGGAACTGTAGATGACAGTCACATGACTTAGGCTATTATTATAGAGATTATTATTAAGAAAGGAGTACTTTTCGAAACTTATTTTTAACAAATCAATATTTTCTAGAGAGAAAAAATTTGAGATAAACTCTTTTGGAAAAATATTTAACAAAAAATTATTTTTAACACGTTGAGTGCCAAGTCTATTTTGTCTATCTTTCCGTTTGGGCATCGAAACAAGATTCCCGTTACACATTCTATAAAAAAACCTTTAAAATTCTTTAAAATGCTGTTAATATAAAGCATTCCCGTTGCAATTAACAGGGCAGTAAATCATGTTCCGTACCCCCTCACTGACAAGCCCGTGTTAATACGTTCACTAAGCTCCAGGTTTCACTGCAATACAAGCAATATTTAAAGTAATATTATTCTATTGATTTAATGTATTTTCAAATACATTGAACAATGATTAATACTTCCAAGGATTGCATTCATATTCGTTATTAAGTTTTTTTATAAAATGCTCTAAGAATAATTTTTTTTAGCATTTAAAACAAAATGCAGTGAAAACAACATTACAATTTTGCCCTTTTCCAAGACAGTCGGAGGGTTAACAATGAGTCACACAAAAGCAGATTCTGGAATGAATTATCGTCGCTATCTCAAACATGACTATATAATGCTTCAAAACTGTCTTACAATTTTCCAATCTATTTAAGAAAAACTTTGAATTTTAGAATACAAATCGTTTGTATGCCAGAGATATCGAATATGTGTGCAACCTGGGTAATCGTCAACACTTTTTCCATAAAGTAGTTATCGCTTTGATTAATTTTTCTGTTATTAAAATGTGGACTGCTTTCTTGAAAAATCGTAGACAAAAGGTCCGTTACCAAGTAGAATAGCCACCTCATGTGTACTTAATACGCCGTTCTTGTTTTTAAAGGTTAAAAAAATGAATAATAAAAGAATTATATTCAAATTGCGCATCACAAGAAAGGGGTTGTAAAACTTTTTCTCATTATAAAGACAAAATAATAAACTTAAATGCAGAACTCCCACTCGGTCCGTTTTTTGAACACCACTTTTTTCAATGAAAAATTCTGTTTATAGTTTTCTTCGAAACTTACAAGCCGTTTGAATCGCTATTGTTTCTAAAACATACCACGAAATTTTCTCTTAAAAATACAGGTGTTCAAAAAACGAACCAGTGTGAGTTAAACCTATACTTATACAGACACGAATTTGAAAAATATTTCAGTATTAAAGATATCGGTTGCACTTTTGGGATCTTTTTTTTTAAGAAAAGCCGATCACATACAAGTAATTCCACATAAAGAATCTTTACATTATGTTATTAAGAAATGTGTGTTATAAAATTAAACAGAAATCACAACTAGTGTATCTAAAAAATTATGGATAGATTCATGGAAAGGTGTACAGATAATGGTTAGCAGAATTAATTGCAAAATATCTAAATTTTCTTTAAAGGTCGAATTAACCCCCCCCCACCCCCCACCCCCCCACCTATCAGATGAGTATAATGGACCCGACAGGTTAATTCAAAATATTTATTCAAACAAGAAATTTCTTTAAAATAAATTAAATATATAAACCAGACAATAATAAGTTAAATAATTAAGTTAAATAGTTTTAAATGAAAATTCTGGTGTAGAATGTCTTTATAAACCTTGAGTAAATTTTCCAGAAGTTTTAGGATTAAACGATGTTATTTCAGTGTTGCCACTGCTGTGTATGTTTTTCTATTTCAAATAATTTGTTCCAGTTTCTATAAGCTAAAATCATTTCCATGTACATCTGCAAGTATAGGATGGGGATGACCGCCCCAGGAACCCAGCTTTCGCTTTAGAGTATAAGTGCAATCCCGGGGAGGGACCATATACATGTACAACAAGAGCAAGTCAAATGTACTAGAAACAATAATTTTTCAAATACTGGTTCGACTAGCGTATAAAAAAATAAAATTCGCGCGTGACAATCACGTATTTCGTAATCCATGTTACCAATGCATAAATTTTATTTCATTTTATTATATTTTGAAATTTAAAAAAAAGTGTGTTTAATTTTTACACACTAAAAATTCTTTAATTGGAAATTTTAGAAAGTAATACAGTTACATGAAGAAATTCCTTTCGAAAACTTTTTTTTTTCAATACTTCATTAGTGAACAAGAAGTCTATGTAGAATATCTTCCGCATGAGAGGAGTACATAATCAGAATTTTCGGATAGGTATTTCCGTCAAATCCTTTGGTGTTATGCCACCGTGTAAATCCGCTTGGTAATCTTACACGGAATGAAAAAATGTAAACTTTTTTTTTTTAAATGCAACAAATTTTATTTTAAATTTTTAGCTGAGGAAATAAAATAAATATAATTCAATTCTCAGGTTAAAGATTTATAATTTTAAATACAAAATGATACATTGTACAGTTCATGAACCTTTATTTACACATAAAAATGAAAATTGTTCGATTAATTCGAACTTGCCGGACAGATATTTAAATTGATATATGGTATTCAGAAGCTTGAAGGTTTGTGCATATCATTTTTACCATTTAATTTTAATAAAACAAATTAAAGAATTTTTAATAAAACTTTCCTTTTTAGATTTTAGTAAAAAGTTGAAATTTTTCATTTCTTAATTCTAAAAAAAAAAAAAAAAATCAAAAAAAAAATTAAAAAAAATCGAAATTGCTAATGCGAATTCAGCACTCTAGTGAAGCACAATTACTTTCTCATGACAGGCTTAACCCCTTGAGGGGCGCCGTTTGCAGTCTGCAAACGGTTAATTTTATGGTCGAGTATTCCAAATGGCACCAGTAATTTGTTAATACAAGTTCGATCTCATAATAAGCGTGAGAAAAAGCTTTTGACTATTTGCAAATAAATTTGTTCGTATATTGCGGTGTGAATTAATTATTTGAACATATTCGGAGCAGAAAAGTGTTGCCCCTGAAAGGGTTAAACCTTTAGTGCGCAGCTTTGCATATATTCAAACAAAAGTGTTTTGAATTTAATGAGTTTTTTCATTCGTATATACCTAATTCACACCAGAAAATTAAAACAGCAATATCTTCTTTAATTAATAACAGACAGTGCGTATTTAAATAAAGCAAAATTAACCATATAAACTTTCTGGTGTGAAGTCGGTTCTCTGAACTACTTAATTTTTCGAACGTATTCTCTCATGGGAATTAAAGAGTTAAAGGTTAATTTTTATAAAATATTAATATGTAAAGTAAGGTATTTGGAGAGAAAATTCGTAAAATATTTACTAATTTGCAATATTGTAGCGTAAAACAGCCACAAGACAGTAGCTTTTACTTGTATTGAAGATGACCAACAAAAGGAATGATTGACGTATTACTGTGTCCGCAACTGTGTTAATTTTGCCCGATTGAGGTATTAAGTTTGTACGCTTACTTATATCGCTTTGCACCAGTATTTCATAGTAATTTTCTTCGCCTTATATATTTGCAGAATTATCTGAGGATAAAGTTGGCGAAATAAAATGTAAGAAATTATTGGTTTCCAGAGCATTTGGAGCCCTGATTTACGTGAGACAACTGGCAACACTAGAAGTTACATGATACCCATAAAGGTTAAAGTGACACATTTTTGCATGTTGAGAACTTACAGAACATTAAATTATTTTACATAATTAAAAATTAAATTGTTTCGTAAACAGTACATTAAATTAATTCGTACACAAAACATTAATTTGTTTCGTATTTCGAATATAATTATTGTATTTTCATACACTTATCAAGTTCCATTTAAAACAACATTAAAGAAGAATGATGAAAATGTAATGCCAAAATTGCGTGGTACAGTGAAGGTGTTAAAAATCATCCGCATGATGAAGACACGAACATTTGCTTAAATGGATTATGATGCACGCAAAGTACAAATTTTATTTAAACACCGCAGTAAGATTCTGAAAATATTTTAAAGTAAATATTAAATGAAAAGTGATAATTTTCCTATAAATTCCACTTGTTACTCAAGTTTCTTCTTCTCGTTTTTTATAGTAATACAATAGTAATACAAGTAACCTTAAAATATCTCGTAAATATAAGACATACGCAGTGGTTGAAAATTGGCGCAGAGGAGGAGCCTATTGACACCACTAAATTTGAGTAGTATTTTTCGGCATATTTAATGATAGAATTTCTGAGTTTTTATTAAGGTGAAGCATACTATAAAATATTAGTGGTGTCAATAGGCTCCGCCTCTGCGCCAATTTTCCACCACTGCATACGCTGTAAGCTACGTATTGTATGTTTATAATATAAGAATACTGTTTGAAAATTTTCGATATTGATAAAAATTCATGCATAAAGAAAATAAGTACATTTATTTACAACGAGAATTTCTCAAAATTAACCGCTTGCCAGTCTGCGTCGTCAAACATTTGACGTAGCTGTGCTGCATCCGCAAGAGGGATGGTTTTCGATACCATTATTTTCGAATAGAAATCTGCGCTTTTTTTAATCGCAGGATCATGCGTTGAAAGAAGACAAAAACATCGTTCAGAAATACTGGTATATCTTCAAGCTACGACGTTATGACTAAGTACATGTTTCTTAAATCGGATTCACACGTGGAGCTTTTTATGCATGTGCAAGTTTTTAGTAAACGTGAAATACCATTATATAAAAAATGTGTAACTTTTGTTACACAATTTTGTGGTGTAAACGTGGCTGAGAGCGATCCGACCAAAATGACCGAATGCTACCACTAAATTTTAATAGTATTTCTCGCCGTATTAAATGGCAGAATTTCTGAGATTTATTAAAGCAAATAATACTATTAAGATTTAGTGGTGAAAATCAACCATTTGGGTCGGAACGCTCTCATCCCTGGGTGTTAATCATTTTTGTAAATCTCATCAATTTTAAAGCATGTTGTTTGTCATTTGTAATAAACGTTGTTTTGTGCAAAATTATTTTTCATTATTGTGACTCTATTCATGTATGCCCAGTGTTACCAGTGAAACATTTTTGACTTCTTTCTGTTATAATATATACGTGTATGAAGAAAAGGTTTTTATCCCTAGTGAAGTACGACCCTGAAAAAACTTGAATACTGCATTACCGCCGACATTAAAATTGGGTGCAACATTTAGCGGACATCTATCTGTTCGGTGAAAATGGATCAAAAATTGATTTCAATAATTTAATTAAACAGATAAAAATCAGACAAAAATGTTGACAAATAAAAGCATAAAATAAAAAAAATTATGTTCTAAATTAATGTGATCTAAATGCGGCGATCGTGAAAAACTATTTATTTTGGAGAAAAATGTTTGCGATATCTATTAGCCGAAATTCTGCCATTATATAAGTTTGAAATGTTTCTAGTTAATAATGCTGCTTCAAGCGTACCACAGTTTGTCCATATTGCTCGAAATTAAACAGAGAATTTTTATACAACTTGCAAAAACCCTGACTGCCCAACAAAAGAGCAAAATTGTAATGATGTTTTCTCAGTAATTTTTCTTTATAATGATAAAAAAGTGTTATTTTTTCAACATGAAATAAACAACTTAATAACAGATAAGAATATAATCCTTGAGAGTATTAATTATTTCTCATTGTTTTAAAACTACATTATATCTCTAGAATAATATAAATTAATGAATGCTTTTACTGCAGTGAAACCCGCAGCTTAGTAAAAGGGTATATCAGTTCACGGCGGTGAGAAGGTTAGTTCAGAATTAACCACGAAATTAAAATCTACAATAAAAAATTGACTGCTTACTCACAAAATAACCTTAAACGTAAGCGCCAAAAATCCTTCCCATTTCAAACAAATTACTGGTAATATCATTAAAATAAGAATGGGATGAGATATGACATGAAAATTCCGGTGTTGTAAACTCGGATGTGTTACAAATCATCAGCATGATGAAGATACATAGGGGAGAAGGGGGAACATTGGAACACGGGGCACATTGAGACAAAGTCCTTATAACACAATATCGGGGGGATGAAACTTTCAAAAAAATGTCAGAAGACGTCACCAGTATTGCCTGTTATTACATGTGCTTGCAAATCTTACAGAAAAACTAATAGCATTCCATGTAAGCGACTCCATTTTTGGTACTCAAAAGTAACTTTTCAAAGTCATTTTATGGATAAATTATTTTAAAATTGTTGTAACTTATTGTAAGAAACTTTTAAGAATATAAATATACATATGATAAGGCTACTTTTACAATTCCAAAATGTATCCTACCAAATTCCAATAATTTGATCTAAGATGTTTTTTAAAAATTTCCATTTGGGAAACATTGGGGAAAGAATAAGTGGGGTACATTAGGACAGTCCCAATGTGCCACAGCATCTACAGACATATTAGACATCGAAACTTTCTAAACTTTTCTTTTTGCCATTTATTACTAAGTATTAACTAATGTCTAATAATGAGCATGTTTAAACTTAATAATTTGTGTTTTTTTTTTAAATTGGAAAATCTTGGCATATTATAACGTCCTACTTTTCCTACTAAAATGGAACTCACTTATTAATATTACCTCTACATACTTCCTATCGGTGCAGCCTCTTGATGTAGGAGTCTGCGGCTCATTCAAATCAAACATCAAAAGAGCTTTCAATGGCTGAATGGTTTATAATTCTGGGAAAATGTTTTCTATATATGAAATTCCAGATCTTGTAACACTTGCATATAATGCACCCTTTATCATTCGCAGCATTGTAAATGGATTTAAATATACAGGAATTTGGTCATTTATTCAATGCTTTTTTATTGCATATGATTTTGTAGCTTCACGCCTTACAGTAAAAATAATGACAATCTGACAATCTATTGGATGGCTGTAATCAAAACTCAGGTTTCGAAAACTATCTAAATACAGGTGGTGCCATGTCCCTTTCCAAACCAACTATCTCTACTCAAACTCTCATTAGAAATAGTTTTGCTACTGCATCAGAACATGAAATCCATATTTCTTCTGTAGTCACTCCTGAATACCCTATTCACAGTCCTTCCGTAGAAAAATAAAACAATTCGGCAGAAAACCTAAAAAGTCTCGTATTCTAACTTTTACCCCGGAGAAAAACAGAATAGAAGGAAAAAAGCGTTGAAAAGCAACAGAGGAAAAGGAAATTAACAAAAGGGAAAGCTTCAGCTAAAAGAATTTAACTAAAGTAAAAATTCCACTTCTCATTCCGATTCTACTTTTTAAAGTCAGCAACTCTGATTCTGAACTTCACAATAAAGTAAATATTGATAAGGAGTAAGAATTGTTTGAACCTGTGACTGATGAATTAGAGTCACCGAGAGTTCAGAACAATGTATTGTCCCAATTTGTCCCCATACCAATTTAACACTGTCCCGATGTACATTGGGGGTACATGCAGGGGCACATTGGGCAGTATTTTCCATTATACCTTTTGACAAATAAGAAAACAGTCTTAAAATAGCTATTTAACTTTTCAGTTTGGTTGGAGGCTTTAAAGGTTACCAAGACTCTACACTACAAAATAGTGATATTACTTGTTTAAACTAAGTCATAAGAAATTAACCCTTTATCTACTGTCGGTGCTTATAAGTACCATTCACTTTAAACTTTCATCCCATAGTGAATATTACTAATATTCTAACGGTACTTTGTAAAAACACTCTGTTAACACCACTTTATCTGGATAAACGGCAGCAGCAGTTCTAGGTGTATTATTTTAGAGAGGAAGGAAGCTATCTTTGAAACAGTCGATGGGTTTTGTGCCGACATTTTGTACAGATTGTCATGCTCGTCATTTTATTGCTGCAAATACAGTAAAGGATATAAGATAAGTGGTTCTTATGCGTTCATTATGATCTTAGAATACAATCTGACTAGCTAGTTTAGGTAAACGGTGTATTTGATTTAACAGTTGAATTACTCGGTGATACTTATAAGTACCATTAATACACTAGGTGTTGGAGAAAAACTTCTTGTTTACTTTTCATCTGTGTGCTTATCCATCGTTTTCATATACTTTAAAATGTACTAAAACTAACTAAAATGTACTAAAACTACTAAAATCTACTAAAATGTAGTGTAGTAATAATTTTCCTAGTATTTCTTTTTTGTTTCATTATTATATTTTGTAGGAAATCGGAAAAGTTGTTGCTCAGGCTCTTTTTTGCTATACTAGAAATGGCACATGTAAATTCATGTGTTGCATATGTGGAGATGCAAGAGAACATGTTGACTCTGGCATACATACGTCGCATAACTAAAGGACTGCTAACAAGAGCGAAACCTAAAGAAAAATAGTTTTTTAACCCTTTCAGAGGTAAAGCATTTTCAATGCTAAAGTGTTGAAATAAATGATTGGCACCGGAATTTGCTAAAACATTTATGTGTAAATAAGAAAAAGGCTATATTTTACATACTTATTAAATCGAAAATATTTTACCACAATTCTGGTGCCATTTGAAATAACTTGTGGGTTTTCTGCTACGATATTTTAGTCATAGTGTACTGACGGTACTTTAAATTACCACTTTAACTAATTGCCTTCTAAGGAATTAAATTTCTCACGGGTGAGTATTTTTTTATGTTTATCTTTTAATTTTCATTGTAGTAAATGAAAACTGAAAAAAAAAATTACAGTAGGTCACAATGCAGTAGGTAAAGTGTTAAATATATGAGAGTAATTAAAAAATATCTCAATGTGCCATCTTCTCCCCTATATTAGGTTAAATAAATTACGACATATGCAAAATATGAATTTTCATTAATCGTAGAATAGCAATTATCATTAAACTATTAATAAAGAGGAACGACATATACTGAAGCTTCAATCCTTAAGTTAAGTGAAGCTTCAACTGTAACCGCTTTCTATGGGGTTGATTACCGAAGGGGCTATCTTCCTCCAGTAAATTAAAATAGGAATTTTCTCCTTATTTAAATTCGATATAAATGCAAAATTTTAGTCATAAATAAATTCAAAAACAGAATATTCATTTACGCTGATTGAAATTTATTTCTGCGGTAGTATGGCCCTGCGTTTCATCGATATTGTCACAGACAACCTCCCCTCAGTTTCAGCGAAAAATATTTTAATACCTGGACAAACTGCCACCAGTAAAACGAATCGTAATGTTTACCATATTTAACAGAGAAATCTTTCATGGAACAGACACTAAAATAAGGCGAAATTTTCTATTTCAAATTTACAGGAGGATGTTTGATCCGGCAATAATTATATAATGTTTACCCTATGTAAAAAAATAGCCGCCATCGTGTGAGAACCTCCTCAGTTACTCCACTCATAACTCGTAGATAACACACTATATGTCTCTTCCTCTTCATTCAAAACTTCATTGTAATTACATCTTTTATTACTGACCAGGACTTGTCAAATATTGTAAAATGAATAACGAAGTAACATTACAATAATTTTTATAAAAAACGGATTTTTCAATGAATATTACATTTCCAAAACTTCCCAAGTTTAAACATTTTTCAATATCACTATTTCCAAATAACACGTATTTATTACTGACAAAAAGATGCGATTTATTTTGAAAAAGATATAATAGAGGAAACGGTCCAAATACCAGTTGCCACTTTTGTTTTCAATCTAGATGATACAATTTTCAAAATTAATAAAATAAAAAGTGACAGCAGGGTACCTTGACATGTTTTACACCTGTTTAGAGAAAAAAAATCAGTTTAAAAATCGCTTTCTGTTTATAAAAAGCAAAATTCCGAAAGTCTTCAAATTTTGAGTTTTTTAAATGGGGTCTGAATACCGGCTACCTAAGGTTTTTTTTTTTTTTTTTTTTTTTTTTTCGAAAAGATCACACAAATAGAGCTAATGACAATTATTAAGCATTAAGATTATTATTTTAATAAATTGTATTGATTAATAATATTTCTTTTGCACGGAAAAAGTACGCAATTTTTAATAAATAAATATTATTGTCAAATTTATAAAAAAAATTACGACTATCCTTCACTGTCTTCTTCCCATTATGTTTCTTATTTTGTTTTTTAACGTGTAAAACAAAAAAAAAGCTTGCTGATTGAAATGAGAATTGTTTTATCTGAAAAAATCAAAAACATTATATCTCTCTCTGCGTCGGTATAATCCCTATCTGCCCACATATCGCATTCTTAATATTGAACCCAGAATCCCCTCTCCCCATTATTGTCCACAGAGAAAGCACCCATGCAGAAGACACACATTTATCATCTGCCTCTGTTGGATATTTTCCTTATTCACTTTTTAAACCCCTCTCTGCGTAATTGTTTTATCAAAATAGCTTCAAAAATTGCGTATTTAACACCTTTGCGAAGACAGTGCTGCAAGTGGGCTACTTTTTTAAATTGAGATTTCTTGATTGACACCATTTTTTTGAAACGACAAAATTCATATTGTTTTCACCGGCATTAAATAAGGCACATTTTACCATTTCAAATAAGTGATTCCAGTCAAGAAATCTGAATTTTAAAAAAGTAGCCATCGGGCGACATTGTCGATGAGCGTCTTTAAAGAATTTTCATTCTTTTTTCACCGGTTTTTGAAAACAAAAATTTTTGTTTAATTTAAACGGGAAAATGCTCCGATTAAACAAGCCAAAATTTGCAATAGAAAAATAACTGGTGGGAATAATCAAAGAGGGTTAATTAGTTGGGAAAAATGCATCCCCGAGGAAATATCAGGTTGCGCAAATTTTGCTACTTTCACATTGCCCGAGGAAATGTCGGGTTGCGCAGCGAGAGGATTAAAATCAAATTTCTGCTTCTTTAACCTGGTTTACTCCGTCAGTTTTTTTCTTTCTCTTCACATTTATTGCAGGCAATTTTGTAGTGTACAACAGCGCTTTTTTGGGAAGTGACTCGGTAACCAGTGTCGGTCCTGAAGAATTACGGCCATGGTTGCTTTTTCATATTACGAAATGGGACTAGAACTATTTCTGAACCATTTAAATTAATTTGTTAATTGTGGAACTATTTAAATTATTTTATTTTCCTCCACTTCTGTAAGAGCAACAGAGAGGTCCAAATACCGGCTAGCTGTTATTTAGACCACTCTAGGTAGCCGGTATTCGGGCCACTGCTTTGTTTAAGTTAAAACCCGTACTACTCATCCATATAATAAAATACCAATAATGTGCGCGTGGCAATTGAGAGCTAAATATGTCTAGAAAATCAATTAATCAACAATTCAAGCCAATATATGATCAGTATATTTTAACCCCTTGAGGGGCAAGTGATTGTGTTCCTGTAATATTCAACACCGGAATCTTTGAAAAATTCTATTTCAAAATAAGTAAAAGCAATTTTACGGCTTTTTCCCACCAAAGTTAGAAAAATAAAATTTAATAATTTTTTTCTGGTGTAAAACTTCATTAATCGCAGGTGGTATACAATATATACCAGTACCCCTCAAGGGGTTAAAAAAATGAGAAACACATATCTGAAAAACTTTTGATGTACCAGATTACGTAGATTTTACACTTTTGCATTTACAATTTGTAAATGACGCAGGCTT
Organism: Maratus speciosus; assembly: GCA_963932465.1. Taxonomy (NCBI): domain Eukaryota; kingdom Metazoa; phylum Arthropoda; class Arachnida; order Araneae; family Salticidae; genus Maratus; species Maratus speciosus. The sequence continues at coordinate 206,651,217 of OZ010796.1, read as the reverse complement.
CAGCTACATACTTTTCGTAACTTTCTTCTCTCAATTAAAGTTAGAGGCTCTGCCTATCACCGCTAGGCTGCGCTGCGCTCATTTCTCAGAACACCTAATAGCCGGTATTTGGACCTTCTCCTCTAATAATTATGGAATAGCGATTAAATAATTGGAACACATAATAGTGACGCTAAACATTCGGAATGTTTAGTAACAATATTTATGTCTCAAAGATTTTTTCTTCATATAGCTTTACTTTAATTTAGATTCAGCAAATTAAAAAATATATATATATTACTTTTGAAAATATGATTTTTTTTTTAAGTTACATCATTTTTTTTTCTAATTTTTACTTTAAATATTTTTAATTTTTTTCTAATTTAATATATTTTTTAAATTCTGAGTCCAAATTAAAACTTATATATTTCTGTTTATTTAAATGAAAAAAAAATGAAATTCTATAAATAGTATTTCGAGTTATAAAGATTTTAATCTTCCCCACTTTTTTAACAACATTTAAATTTTAAATTAATATATATATATATATATATATATATATATATAAGAAGTTTTATCATGCGATTTTGTTTACAAATGATATGGTTAACCATTACAAAAAATTTCAAAATTTAAACTCAATAAATAAAAAAATTTAGAAAATGTGTCCTGGACCCCCATAAGAAGGTAAAATTTGCTATTAAATTTTTGTGATACACAAAAGCGTAAGATTTGACAGCTATGCATGTGTGTAATCACCAATCCCTTTTCCTTACAGTTATCTTTACTTTCATTAATCATAGAATTTTTGTTATTAAAATGCCGAAGTTTGCTTTTTTGAAATAGTTATGACAAAAGGCCCGTTAGCAAGTAGATTAGCCACCTCAAGCGGACATAATAGGCCCTTCTTGTTCTTAAAGTTTAAAAAATGAATAATAAATGTATGCCATTGAAATTTCTCATCACCACCAGAGTAGCCAGTAGACTACTTTTTTTAATCCAGATTTATTGATTGGCACCACTTTTCTGAAATGGTAAATTCCTTATTACTTAATGACATATTAATTAAGGCGAAAATACGGGGAATTATACTCTTTCAAAAAAGTGGTACCAATCAAGAAATTCGAATTTAAAAAAAGGAGCTCACAGGCAACACTGATCACAACACATATTATAAAACTTTTCCACATAATAAAGACGAACGTAAGATTAAATGAAGGGCTCCTAGTCGGTTCCTTTTTTAAGCACCAGTTATTTTCAATGAAGAAAGACCTTTATATTTTTTTTCGAAACTTACCTCGAAAGCTGTTTGAATTTCTATCGTTCCGAAAACATACCACGAGTTGTCTATTTAAAAAACTGTATTTTAAAAACGGACCAGTGTGAGTCAAATGTATTCTGATACACGAATCTCAAACATGTTGCCTTTGCAGTTGTACATTTCGCGTCTTTTTGTTACTAAGGAATGCTGAGCACATGCCGGAAATTCCACATACAGGATTTTTATATTACGCAATCATGAAACGTCTGTTATAAAATAAAACAGAAATTACTGTTTGGAGTTGCTGTTTAAGAAAGGATATAAAACTGGCAAGCCAGATAAAGACAGATTTGCTTCCGACTGATGAATGTTAAAAATGAAACTATATCAGAATAGAGTTTTTCAACGTGCGACCAACGGATGTAGCGATGGGTAAAATGAATGGTGTTACCATCGAATGAATCATTCGGGCATGGGCAAAAGCATAGCTGCTGCCTTTATTTTTTAATACTCAATACCCACCAGAAATTTTGTATCGAAAAAGAATTTTTTTATTTTAATTAGTATTAATTTCTTTTATTATGTAATACGGAGAATATTTTTTCGAAATATTGGTGGCGATTGGCAGTCTGGCACGAGTGATTGTAGTGCCTGTGCTACATCTACAAATTTAGGGTAAACTGAAAATTGAATCACTGCGGGTGTAAAGCTGCATTTAGAAGCAAATGTGCTCACTCTAATGCTAAAGCAATAAAAGCTTTCTTTTCCAACCCCATTTGTGTTTTTTTAACAAAAGAACTGGAGGATTAACAATGTATTCAACAATGGGTATGGTCGCTGCCATCGAAATAGTCAAGGCCAGAGGGCGCGAGCGTGTCGTCATCACTAATCGACTGAGTTCTCACTAGTGTTGGAATTCAACCGGAAAATTTTTATTAGTAATTTTCTTTTATTTCTTTTGTGGAATATCTATCATCTTATAAAACAATACTAACTATTTAAAGTTACTGGTGAGAATTCGGAATCCCTAAATAAAAATTTAGCCAGATGCAGGATGCCACAGTGTTGCCGTATCTGGCTGATATTTTTTTTTACTGGGGGATTCCAAAGTAAGTTTAAATAGTTATGATTGCTTATAATATGATAGATATTCCACAAGTAAAATAAAAGAAAATTGCTATTGAAAATTTTTGGTGAAAAAAATCAGAGAGACAGTCGCTGATGGTTTGGGGACGATTGGTATAAATAATCGTATCGAAATTATGTGAAAATATTTGGTTATATAAATTATATCCAATTATATATCTAAAATTATGAATATAAAGAGTGTGTATGTAGTGTGTGGGGGGGTGCGGATAATGAGATTTTAGGCTTTACTGTTGTTTTATAATGAAAATTTGTGAATCACTATTTTCTACTTCTTTCAGGGCGTGGGGTAATGGCTTTCATCACAGCTATGGCTACGACCTTCAAATACATGAAGTAAATAATTAATAATTTATTCTAAATAAATGTTTAATTTAATAAATTCCTAATTGCGGATTTTAAATCCTGATGAAGACAAATTATTTCAAAAATCAGAACACTTAACCCTTTAGTGCGCAGCTTTGCAGATATGCAAAGAACAGTGTTTTAAATATAGTAGATTTTTTTTATTCGTATATACCTAATTCTCGACTGAAAATTAAAATAGCAACATTTGCTTTAATTAATAACAGGCCTTCCGTATTTAAATAAAACGAAATTAACCTTTGATATTATCTGGTGTACAGCCAGATTCTCTGAACAATTTAATTTTAGAACGTATTCTATCATAAGAATTAAAGGGTTAAAGGTTAAGTTTTATAAAATAAATATTAGTATAAATCAAGGAATTTGGAGACTTAATTATTGAAATATTTACTAATTTGCAACATTTTAGCGTAAAACAGCCACACGACAGTAGTTTTTACTTGTATTGCAGATGTGCAACCGAAGAAAAAATTGACGTATTATATGAAAAATGTATTTCTGTTTTCATTATTTTTACTATGTAATAAACCTTTCAGAGTATCATATATAATTTTTTCGAAACAAAATAAAAAATCACGCAGTTAAGGGTTAAAGCAGGGGTGTCAAACTGTGGCCCGCCAGATACCACTAAAATTTTATAGTAATCATTGCCTTATCTAATCATTGAATCTCTGCGATTCAAAAGGTCGACTATTTCTTCAAAAAATTAGTGGTATCTTGCGGGCCACAGTTTGACACCCCTGGCTTAAAGGCTAATTTTGACGGTATCTGTCAGTGGCGTGGCGTCCGGTCATCGCTGGATGCGGCGATGACCAAGCAATATTTTAAAACTCTTAATAAGCTTTTAAAACTTTACGATCCAGTTTTAGCAGAACATTTGGAGTTCATGTATAAGTGAAGGTAAGATTTAAAGTTTCTTTTTTGAACATTCAACCATTGAATTTTAGAGTTAATAATTTTTCACCACAAACTTAAATAATTGCGATGACCACCGAAAATTTTCACGCCACGCCACTGGTATCTGTGTGCTTAAATAAAATAAGTATTCAATCATGCATTTTATTCCATGCAATTTATAATTAATTTAATGATTTTCGTAACAATACATAATAAAATATTAAAAACAGGAATGTAAAATTTTTTCTATCAAATTATAAACATGCAGTAATCTCTTAATTTGAATGAATTTCCGCATGTAGATTCCAAACCTGTATACAAACAGTTTAGTTTGAGGATTAAAACCCGCGAAATATAATAAAACGTTCAATTAGTAAAAAAAGCGGACAAAAACGTAGACGAAAGTTTGGTGAGATAACGACAGGAAATCACACGCTTCACAAACAGAAAAATTTCCGAAAAGATATTCCTCGAAAAATAAACAGTGCAGAGCTCCAACTGGTCCGTTTTTCTTAAAACAGCACATTTTAAGTGAACATATCGTGGTAGGATTTTGCAACAACGGCACGGACGCCTTTCGATGTCAGTTTCCACGAAAATTATAAAGAAGGTTTTGCTTTAAAAAAGTGGTTTTCATAAAACGGACAGAGAGGGAACGCTGGGAATGAGAAGGGGAAGAGGAAAGATGTGACATAAGTGATTGCAAAGCGGTAATTCAAACCGATTTCAATTTTAGAATGCAACAAAATGCAAAGATATCACAGAAATGACTTGCAATTTTACTACACACAAAGGTGAACAATCTCGATCAGTTATGTGGTATTTCTTCATCGTAATTTTAAGAGGAGAGGAGTTGGAGTTAACTCAGAAGAGTAGAGAGAGAATCTTCCAACAGGCGGCTTCTCCAGTGTTCACAAAGTTAAGAAGCTTTTAGATTCGACACGAGAAATACATAAAAATTATAGGTGCGGTTGAAATTTTGTTACAGAAAGAATGGTATGCGACACTTTTAATACCTCAATTTCGAAACAATAACATGCGTACAGTCATTCGGGGTAACTTTGATCCGCATTTTCTCTATTATCATATGCCACACCCTTATTTTTAGAATATTTTTGTAACTAGGGGCATAAAAGAGAAGAAATGATCCTAAAATATTGTATGACGATCAATTATGATATAAACAATAATAAATGTATTTTTACCCCGGTTCAAAGTTACCCAGCCATTTTGGATAACTTTGCACCATACGATAAATATTATCTAAAATAATTCATTATAAAAAAATTGTTATTGTTAGGACAATTTTGAACCCCCCAAAATGTTTTCAGATATAAAAAGACTCCGAATTTACATTTCCCAACATCACGAGACTTGTATAATTTATGATATTACAACAAATATCAGGCATAATAAAAGTGGAAGAAGAGAACTATGAATATTTAGAAATTAAAAAACCCCTGATTATTGTTCATTAAAACATAAAAATGCAGTGGAAATCAATTTTCAATGTTTTAACTCAATAATATATACATAGTTACAGTAATACATACTAGTACTAGCATTATTCAAACAAGAATAAAAAATATCGAATGTATGAAATGTCCAATTTGAGTAGCTCCGCCCCGAAAAATGCCTTTAAATGAATTTTATGTATTTTACACATATTTCTGAAAATATTTACATGTTGTATCTAATTCTCACGTTCGGCATTTATATAAAACATACGTGCATATATGGGAAATTTTTGACAGTATAACCTATAATCAGTAAATTATAAACATCAGTATAACTTTGAGCCGGCTCAAAGTTACCCTGAAAATGTGGTAAAATGTTAGTGCCTTTTTATTTTACATTTTATTTACTATTAATAAATAAATAATCCCAAAATATTATCACATTTACAACATTTAGATAATAATATGATAAATGAGTATATTGTTACTTACTATGAAAATCTAATTGCATAATAACAACTTCAAAACAGCATTCAAAATTAACTTGAAAACAGTAATTCACAAAAATAGATGATGCATTTAATTGCGTATAATGTTGCTAATTTATTTTCTAAAATAAAGAGTAGAAATCCAAGTTTAGAACTTTGCCAACAGAGCACAGTTCTGGAGCTTATTTAATCTTTTGGAGTGAAAAATATTGAAAATTAGGTGTGGGGGGGGGGGGGTGCAAAGTTACTCCCTATGGTTCAAAGTTACCCTGAATGATTGTTATTTGAGTTTTGTAAGAAAAATCTATCATAAAGATTATTATTTAGAAAGACTGTCATAAAAAGTACTCAGTCTTTTTTACCACGACAAATGTCAATTCAGCATATAGAATAGAGTAAAATTCATCAACTTTCATTACAAATGGGAGAAAATCCCAACTCTTTCAGGCAAAACGGCCGTAATATGCAAATGTTTCACTTAACCCTTTCAGGGGCAAGGCTATTCGTAAAATGCTGAAATGAGTGAATGACACCAGCATTTACAGAGCACGTTCTTAATAAAGAGGAAATTTCCAATATTCTGGTGTCAATGTGGCATTTAGGATTTAAAATTAGGTGGTCCAAAAATGAACCACTGCCATTGAAGGGGTTAATACCTTAGTGCATTGCTGCCAACTTTTACGATTTTGTCTTACCCCTAAAATTTAATAATAAACGCTGCCATGTTTAATCGCCGAAATCTTCTGTTAAATAATGCAGAAATTTCTATTGCATTTTAATGGTAACAAAAAGTGTAAAAGTTGACAGCTATTCCTTAATAAAATACGAAATATCTTCTGCAAAAAAAAAAAAAAATGTATTGTTGTATTTAAAAAGCGAACATCCCTAAACGAAATAATTTTAAGCCAGGGGTGTCAAACTGTGGCCCGCCGGATACCACTAAAATTTTATAGCTATCATTGCCTTATCTAATCGTCGAATTTCTGCGATTCAACTTGTCGACAATTTGTTTATAATTTTAGTTTTATCCGGCGGGCCACAGTTTGACACCCCTGTTTTAAGCGAAAAAAATAAGCAAAAACATTAACCTTTGTCACTCGAGAAGTGACTTTCACTCACCACTAGTGTTGCCAGTTTTCACGCATAAATCAGGACTCCAAATTATCTGTACACCACTTATTTCTTATAGTTTATTTCGCCATCTTTAATCGCAAATAATTCGGCCATTAGATAAGAATAAGAAAATTTCTTTAAAATACTGGTGTCCAGAGCATTTGGAGCTCCGATTTACGCAAGACACCTGGCAGCACTAGCGGGGAGTGAGAGTCCGCTCTCGAGTGCAAAGGGTTAATATTTGTTAAAGATTTGCTGATTGCAGTCAAAGTATCAAAACACTTTTTGGGTGTGCACGGCACCAGCACTACAACATTTGAAAAGTAACTATTGCCTGAATTCTATTTATTTTATTATAAATTATTCTATTCGTAAACAGTTATAATCAAAAGCCAGGCTGTCCAAACTGGCGCCTGGCGAACACTAGTGAGTTCTTAAATAAATAATCGTCTTATTTAATCTCCTAAATTCTGCGTTTAAATAAGGGAAATATATGTGCAAGAATTTAATGGTACACCTCGAGCACAAGCATGTACTGTACAGCTCTGTTCAAAAGTATGAACCATACCACCGGCCCCGAATACTAGGCCTGTGCGCTGACAGAAAAACGATGGCTGTTTTTAAAAGTTTGTACGGACCCCTGTAATTACACACCAGTATTTTCTGGAAGATCACTTTAACTTATTTAATCTCAAAAAAGCAAGTTCGAAAAAACTTTTATAAATTACTTGTATTCAAATTCAAGGAACCGCTGAAATAAATCCGCCTTTGACAGCCAATATTTTTGTGTCAGCGCTCAGGGAGATCAAATTATTGAGAGGTCGGTTAATATATGCAAACTAATATTAACCCTTTACGCTGCTTGTCACTCAATTTCCGAAATCGGTAATGTTAAGTCTATGGGCATTTGATAAATTCTTATTTAAAATATCTCCCTCGGGAAATTAATATTTTTAACTTCTTTTTTCTGTGTCCTATTATTAATGAATGTCTTTTTTTTCGGGACGAGCATCTTTTACAGAGTTTTTAATCTTTTATCACCGGGTTTTAGAAACAGAAATTTTTGTCTAATTGAATCAGGAAAATACTCGCATTAACGCTTTCAAGGGCAAGGTACTTCCATTCGCAAACTGCTGAAAGGAGTGACTGACACTAGAATTTACAAATTTATTTCAAATTAAGCAAAAGCTTTTGCTCACGTACTTAATAAAAGAAAACATTTCATTCCAATATTCTGGTGCGGATGTGGCATTTAAGGATTAAAATTAAGTAGTTCAAAAATGAACCACCTCCCTTGAAGGGGTTAAATAAGGCAAAATTTACAAGAAAAATTACTGGTGAGAATAATCTCGGATTCTGAGCACCTTACGCGGCGCGTATACCGGTCGCTCGTCCCCAAGGGGTTAAAAACCGTTTCTTTAAATATATTATTCTATTTTATAATCTATTCGCATCACTATATTTTAAAAGTAATTTTTTTAGTAAATTTCTTTCGCAGATATTTTATTTAGCAATTAAAGATTATTTATTTAGCAGATAGAGATTAGCAAATTTAGATTATTTATTTAGAAGATATTTTATCTAGCAATTAAAGCCAAATATTTACCGAGATCTAATAAGTTACATTTTATTTAAAAAAATTCTAGCTCGATATTGTTTAATCTGCGGATTATACATCGGAAACTGCGGTAATAACAATATTAAGAAAATGTGTACTAAAAAGGAGAATAAATCTATGGAATGTTTGGAGGTGATTAAAATTTGAGTTTATTCGTGAAACATCTTTAATATATAAAAATATTAAAAACATATTATATAATAACAACGATATTTTTGTTACTGTATTTTCGAAAATTTGAATCATTCAGCTTTTATACTCTTGAAATATAGTTTAATAAAGACGAAGCATAATATATTTGTTTTCGATTTTCTACTTTATATTTTTCGAGAAAAAATCTGCATCTATTAAATTCGATTTTCCGATAAAATGATCTCGCATATATTCAAAGCTATTTTTTCGCTATAAAAATCATTCCTATCAAAATATGTTCTGAAAGACTTTTTCATTTCGTGCTATATTCGAAAATATCGAAGAGATTTACAGAAATCTGAATTATTTGCAATAAATATGAATTATCAGCTTTATTAAATATGAATTATCAGCTTTATTAAATATGAATTTTCAGCTTTATTTATTATGAAAAAAAAAAACTATTTTTTCACATACAAAATTAAATTGTCTGTTAAACAAATAACATTGTTTTTATCACATAGAACTACTATACTAGCATTTTATCACTAGCATTTTCATCACTAAAAACCAGATTAATATAAAATTTAAAGAATGTGTACTGTTGCAATTTTTAATAAACATCCTTTTAGTCCGGTAATTTGCACTTTTTATATTTTATGTTGGGTTGACTTTATTAAAATCACCACTAAAAATTTTGAATATTAAATAAAATAAATTAAATGACAAAAATACCGAAACATCAGTTTGGGCCAAAAAAATCAAACCCAGACAATAATGTTTGGGCCCAAACATTTTATTTAACAAAGAGTAATTTATTAGAACGCGTTAAATAAATGACTTGAAACATGATTCTTTGATCCGCGTGCTATACGCCGGAAATTACGGTAAATATCTGAAAAATATATTGTTTGCAAGCAATGAATTTGATACTGAAGGTGTAGAAATTAAGTTCGTTGTTGGAAGGTGCATAAAATCAGTTTTATTCACTGCCACACTCAACCAAGTCTGTTAACAGATGCCATATATTAGAAAGTTGGTAAAAACAGACTTAGCTCGCTATGCAAATAGATAAAATGGATTTTATGTACCTTCTAAATGGCACCTACTAAATGGCACCTTCTATCACATTTTCTTTTTCAAAATGGACTTAGTCTACTGTGGTTATAAATACCTCATATAATGTTTGTGGAACTTCCTGCAAAAATTTATATTCTACGAAAGAATGCGTTTAACCCTTAAATGCATGGTGATGTATATCTCTATAGCTTTTTATTTAACTCTTAGCAACCAGTATATTTACATAGAAATATTAATCCTGTAAAATTACAAAAAATACGCTACTAAATGAAGTTAAAAATCTACCTTAAAATTTCTGGTGTCAAATCTTTAATATAAAAGTAAAAAACACTATCCAAAAAGAAAAATTAATGCATTTAACCTTCCGTCTACCAGACGGGTCCATTGGACCCGACATGTACATTCAAAATATTTATTCAAACCAGAAATTTCTTCAAAACAAGATAAATGTATAAATCAGACAATAATAAGTTAAATAAATTAAATAGTTTTAAGTAAAAATTCTGGTGTAGAATGTTTTTATAAAACTTGAGTAAAATTTCCGGTAGTTCTAGGGTTAAGCATAGCTGCCAACATCTTACGCTTTTTTGTTCAACAAAAATTTTATAATAATTTTTACCTTTTTAAATCGCCGTAATCTGCCAATTAAGTGAGGCAAAATCTTGTATTAAATTTTTGGGGTACGAAAAAGCGGAAGCGTTGGAAGCTATGATTTAACCCCTTAACCCTTTCCGGCACAGGCAATTTTTGTTGTAAAATGATAAAATGGTTGACTGACACCGAAATTTTAAAACGACTTTTTTGGAAATTAAAAACATATTACTTTTAATGTTCATTGTAAAAGCAAAATTTTATTAAAATATTTTTGGTGCCTTTCGTAAGTTTGGAATTAAAATTAGGTATCCCGACCCGGGCACAGTGTGCCGGAAAGGGTTAATTCTCACTCCCGACAATATCACGGGCTGAGGTGTCGTTCGTTATTTCTCGCTCCCGTCATATTTCTGGGCTGGAGATTTATTGTTAGAAAAAACTTCTGAAACCCGAAAAAATTAACTGGCATTTCGGTGTGATGTCTTTGAATAGAGCCGTCTGGGTTTGGCTTTTGTGCTGACTGTATTGTAGGGCTTTGTATTGCATGTTTCGAAATATGTAACACGCAAAAAATTATGAATAATCAACATTTAATGCATATATATTATTTCAAATGTTATTTGTAATAAAAAAGAGAAGTGCCCAGCTAAACTGATGGCATTGAGCTCACAGACTATTCACACTAATTGTATATTATACTCTTATTTTAAAGAATAATGCCACTCAAAAAAAATAAGTGAAGAGGAATTAGCCCCCGTTTCCCCCTTTATACTTAACCAGTGAACCTCCAAATCTAATCAGGAAAGCTCCTTATCATAATAAACCGGTATACCAAATTTGGAGCAAATCGAATAATCTTGCAAAAAAAAACATTTATCTAAATTAAGGTGGTGGACTAACCCTTTATCCTTAACCAATGAATCGCCAAAACGAATCAGGGAAGCTCCTTAACATAATAAACCGGTATACCAACTTCGGAGCAAATCGAATCATTCTGCATGAAAAACCCATTTATCTAAATTAAGAGGGGCGGGCTAACCTCCCTTTTCCCCCTTTACCCTTAACCAATGAACCCCAAAACTAATCAGGGAAGTTCCTTAACATAATAAACCGGTATACCAAATTCGGAGCAAATCGAATCATTCTGCATGAAAAACACATTTATCTGAATTAAGACGGGTGGACTAACCCTGTTTTTCCCCCCTTTATCCTTAACCAATGAACCCCCAAAACTAATCAGGGAAGTTCCTTAACATAATAAACCGGTATACCAAATTCGGAGCAAATCGAATCATTCTGCATGAAAAACCCATTTATCTGAATTAAGGGGGTGGACTAACCCCCCTTTTCCTCCTTTATCCTTAAACAATGAACCCCCAAAACTAATCAGGTAAGTTCCTTAACCCGTTAATAGTCGCGCGTTGGTCTTTTCCCCGCCCGAAATTCGTTATCTTCCTGTAACTCATTTCCCGTTAAAGTTACGATAGCCAAATTCCGTGTAGCTGACCTTGAGTGTTCACACTCTTGTGTAGTAAAATTGCAAGTCATTCCTGCTATTTCTTAGCATTTTATCGCATTCTTAAGTTTCAATCGGTCTAAATGACCGCGTTGCGACCACTTACGTTAGTTGCATTTTCCCCCTCGTTTTCATCCTTTCCCATTTCCGCGAAATCTGTGGGGAAGGTTTCTTCGAAGTACGCGCTCTCTGTCTGTTGTTATTTCGTCTTTCTTTCCTTCTGCTATTTTATTCGTTCAAAGAGTACTTTTTTTTACTTTTAGAATGTGACTTAAAATTGTTTTATTATATTAGTTGTGTAGTCAGTTCGCACAAAAAAATGATGGATGGTCAACATTTTTTGCATTGTCAAATATTGTGGGAATAAATTCTCAAATCGATAATTATTTAAATATGGAAAAAAAGGGAAATTCATCATCATTATTTGAAAGAACTCGCTTTCCATTTATTACCCGAACATATAAATGAATGAAAACAGACAATAACACTGCAAAACCATTAAAAAAAAAGATAAGAGAATTTTGTGGGAATCAGTAAAATAAATTGCCGTATATCCAAAATCTGAAAAGTATCGTTTTTGTACAATAAAACAAATTCGAAAGATAAAACAATCTTCTCAGAAATGTGTATATTTGCGAAGAACATACATATAATTTATTTGTACAATAAGAGAAATAATGAGAATTTTATAATGTAGGTTAGAAATTACGCAAATAAAAAACTCTTTTGGATAATTCAGTGAATGTTTATACTATGATTTAAAAAAAAATATTTTAAGTATTTTTATAAAATTTATCTATTTTTAAATTTTCATACTGTAAGTAAAAACACATTTTTTTTAACAATGCCGCAGAAATTATTATTGAAATCCAATAGAGGCTTGGGGACAGTATCTAACAAATTTAAATTTGTTGTCCTTCATCAATTGTTCAAACTATTTTTCAGAAGAATGTTTTCCAGAATATGAGAGAAAATTCATTTAAATTAAATTATTTCTGCATATTTATAATTTCGGAGAAAATTTTCTTATTGTTTTTATTAATTTAATGAACTTTATTATAAAACAATAAATTATAACATTAATACCTTATTATGAAATGTACAATTGAATATTCATTTTAATTAAATAGTTTCTGTAAAATACATCCCTATTAAGATGAACCTTTCAGTGATTCTATTAATTAAAATAATTTACCCATCTTAGGATTTAAATTTACAATTGCAAATGTATTTAAATTAAATATATAATTTCAATAACTTATTTATTATTTACTTTATATGAGCGAAATTCGTATCCAGAGTTTTTATTCAAGGGCGCTGCTCCCACCCTGAAATAAATAGAAAAACTACAAATCGTGCATTTTCATTTGAAAAATGGATTTAATCACAAAATCTCGAGAGCCCCCCCCCCCCCCTTCCTCTCCCCCCTCTTACACACACAGACACCCCACAAAATAAATAAATAAATAAAACGTAGTTACAACATTTACATTTATAATTTCGAAGTTAAGTATTTTTTACCTTTTTCTTTATTATATATATATATATATATATATGCATATATATAATTATACATTTTTAATAATATTTGGTTTATGTGGTATTTGTGATTTCATAATTATTGGTCATTTTCCTTATTTTTCAATGGTATTATTGTACAGAAAGTTTATATATATATATATATATATATATATATATATATATATATATATATATATATATATATATATAGATAGATAGATAGATAGATATAGATATATATATATATATTGTCTTTAATTGTTTATGGCATCAAATTTGATGGTTTTTCATATGTTTTAAATGAATTAATCGTCCGCAATATGCTGGTGAATTAGTGGTATTGTATTTGATTTTCTGTTGCATGTCATAGGTTCCATTTTTATTTTCAGTTTAATTGTTCAATTTAATGTCAGTGTAATATATTGATGCTAAATTTGTTAATTTTATTTTATTAAATGGATATAGAGTGCCGGAGTATAAAAAAAATCTACCTGACTCTGATTCTGTCCTTCCAAAAAAAAATGGACCGAACGCGACTACTAACGTTCTAAAAAATGTCGCGACTACTCTCGGGTTAACATAATAAACCGGTATACCAAATTCGGAGCAAATTGAATGATTCTGCATGAAAAACCCATTTATCTGAATTAAGGGGGTGGACTAACCCCGTTTTTCCCCCTTTACCCTTAAGCAATGAACCCCCAAAACTAATCAGGGAAGTTCCTTAACATAATAAACCGCTATACCAAATTCGGAGCAAATCTAATCATTCTGCATGAAAAACACATTTATCTGAATTAAGGGGGGTGGACTAACCCCGTTTTTCCCTCTTTATCCTTAACCAATGAACTCCCAAAACTAATCAGGGAAGTTCCTTAACATAATAAACCCGTATACCAAATTCGGAGCAAATCGAATCATTCTGCATGAAAAACCCATTACACTGAATTAAGGGGGTGGGGTGTGGACTAACCCCGTTTTTCCCCCTTTATCCTTAACCAATGAACTCCCAAAACTAATCAGGGAAGTTCCTTAACATAATAAACCGGTACACCAAATTCGGAGCAAATCGAATGATTCTGCATGAAAAACCCATTTATCTGAATTAAGGGGGTGGACTAACACCCCTTTTCCCCCTTTATCCTTAACCAATGAACCCCCAAAACTAATCAGGGAAGTTCCTTAACATAATAAACCGGTATACCAAATTCGGAGCAAATTGAATGATTCTGCATGAAAAACCCATTTATCTGAATTAAGGGGGGTGGACTAACCCCGTTTCCCCCCCTTACCCTTAACCAATGAACCCCCAAAACTAATCAGAGAAGTTTCTTAACATAATAAACCGCTATACCAAATTCGGAGCAAATCGAATCATTCTGCATGAAAAACACATTTATCAGAATTAAGGGGGGTGGACTAACCCCGTTTTTCTCTCTTTATCCTTAACCAATGAACTCCCAAAACTAATCAGGGAAGTTCCTTAACATAATAAACCGGTATACCAAATTCGGAGCAAATCGAATCATTTTGCATGAAAAACCCATTTAACTGAATTAAGGGGGTAGTGTGTGGACTAACCCCGTTTTTCCCCCTTTATCCTTAACCAATGAACTCCCAAAACTAATCAGGGAAGCGCCTTATCACAGTGAACCTAGGAAAAAATTTTGAAGCAAATCGGATGTTTCTATCAAGAGTTATCGCGTTACGTACATACGTACGTACGTACATACATACATACATACATACATACATACATACAGAACGGGCGGGCACATTAGCTCTCAGGCTTTGATAGCCTGTGTTCGTATTAATTTGTACGGTGTAAAACAAACATTAAGACACAAAATTCTCACATGATGGCTTTTCTACAAATATGAATTTGTTCTATAACATCTTTTTTTTCGCCTTAAAAAAAAACTAGTTCCATATTTTATATAGAAACCTTATAATTATTCAATTTCTGTAATAAAATAAATAGGTACTTTTTTGATGGTTTTTCCAAATATTAAGCGACCATGAAGGGGTTGAGAGTTAAGTTTTACATCATAAAAAAATACATAAAATAAGGTATTTAGGTTCATACTTATTAAAATATTTACTATTTTGCAATATTTTAATTAAGACTGTAGTTTTTACTTGAATTGCAGACGTGCAACATAAGAAAAGTTTGACGTATAATGCGAAAAATGTATCTCTGACTTTTTCATTATTTTTCCTGTGTAATAAACCTTTCTGAGAATCATATATAATTCTATCGAAACAAAATAAAAAAAAAAACATGCATTTAAGGGTTACTTTAATAATTTAAGGGGAGGAGAGACCTTTAAAATCAATTTTTATTTTTTTGTAAATTTCACTTTAAATATTATTCAAGGGTACCTTATATGCACTAGAGCATACATTTATCACAAAAAAATTAAAAAAAAATTTTTTGAGAAAAAAAAGGGAATTTTCAGTAATATTTTAGAACTTTTCAAAATGCCCCATGCGAACTGAATATCAATAAAAATCGCCAATATTTTTTATACAAGTTTGTTTTATATATATAAATAAAACTGTGCATAGAATTTTATATATTTTAATATGAAGGTAAGAAAAAAAACATATTTTCTACATTTTGAGCCTCAAAATAGAAAAGGAAATGTTAAAATGAAGAAATTAATAAATGATAATCCACCCAAATATGTTTGCATTAAAAGTTATATGCAATGCAAGTTTTTGTTTCTTTATAAAA
This sequence comes from Maratus speciosus, assembly GCA_963932465.1. Classification (NCBI taxonomy): domain Eukaryota; kingdom Metazoa; phylum Arthropoda; class Arachnida; order Araneae; family Salticidae; genus Maratus; species Maratus speciosus. Next base: position 206,635,315 of record OZ010796.1, on the reverse strand, counting down.
TCTTTTCCATTTTCCTCATTAATAAAAAAGTCTGAACTAACTTCTTTTACAAAATAATCTTTTTTTAACTAGATTTATTTTTGTTTTAACCCTTTGGTGGGCGTTGTCCACAAAAAAGGACACCTAATTTTAAATGTACTGGCACCCAGAATATTTAATTAAAAATTTCCATTTTTAAAGTACTGGAAAAGAAGCAAGTTTTTATTTTTTAGAAAGTTCTTTGTTAAATTCTGGTGTCAGTCCATCATTTCATCATTTTAGAAACAGAATTATAAACAAGAAAGCAAATTGCAAGAAAGGGTTAAAGCTGTATTTAGATTTTTTTCATTAAACGCTCGCTTGGTGTAAAGTCTTTAACCTATAAAAAAATATACATAGATAGTTATTGTAGTAGCGATTTTTATGTTACTGTTCTTTCGAAAATTTGAATCATGCAGTTTTTATAGGCCCTCAGATATGGTTTAATAAAGACGAAACATAATATATTTGTTTTCGATTTTCTATCTCATATTTTTGGAAAAAATAAACTTATTTTACATTCGATTTTCCGATAATATAATCCGTATACATTCAAAGCTATTACTCTTCGATAAAATATCATTCCTATCAAAATATGTTTTGAAAGACATTTTGATCAAGTGTTATATTCTCAAGTATCGAAGACGCTTACAGAAATCTGAATTACTTGAAATAAATATGAATTTACTACGTTATTTTAATATCAAAAAATAAATTTGCCTTTTTTTAGGCAAATTTCAACTTCGTAATACAGAACTAATATTGTTTGTTTTTCATACATGTATATAATTCGTCTATTTCAGAATTCATTGAGAGCATTAAAAATTATTTCGTAAATTATATTCACAGCGGGATAGTTCTTGTTACCATTCCCTTTAAAAAAATACTTTATAAATTGTTTAAAATTCAAATTATTTAAAATTAACACATTCACGACAGGAGACGAGAATTCTCGTTTTCATTCAAAAAACGTCATTGACTAAATGCGTGGCTTCTACCTTACAGAAAATACATTTATATCATGTTTCCATATTTTTTTAGATTGTAAGACATTTTATATTAAACTCGTACATTGAAAGATATTTACCGATGCATAAACTTGGGAAACCTATCTAGAACAAAAATTTACAAAAGTCTTTCAGAACAGGGAAGAGCGTCACAACTGTTTTAAACTTCAACTGTTTTAAAATTCAGATTTGATAAAAATTTCCCTTCGGCAAAGTCTTAAGGAAAATTTTATATGCGGCTGACTAAGTTCGTGTGACGCATTTTTTATTAAATGCTCGTAATTAATATTTGACAGCCAATAGCATCTTACGCTACTATATATAAATAGCTTATTATAAAATCCGTCTTTTACAGCGTCAAAAAAATTTCAAAAGGCACTAATTGTATTTTTTGAAAATTATTTCCTGTAACTCCACAAACTCAGTCAAACCATGGAACTATTAATAAAAAGGAACTGGCATATCCATAAAATAATGAAGCTTCAACTGTATCCGCTTTCGCATTGATTCATTACCGCCGTGGAAAACTTCCATCAATAAATTTAAATAGAGATTTCTCCTTATTTACCACCAGTAAAAACAAATAGAAATTGTTACCATATTTATGTGATAAATTTTCCATAAATAAAGCGCTTAAATAAAATGAAATTTTCTATTCAAATTTAATGGTGGAAGTTTGTACCGGCGGTAATCAAAAACTGTTGATACTATTTATTAAAAAAAAAACAGCCTCCAAAATGCGACAAACGCCTCAGTTACTTCACTCACAAGTAATAGACAATACACTGTATGACCCCACCTCCTCTTTATTCACAACTCCATTGGTCAAACCTACCCTCTTTGGAGTTTTGGTCGTCAGTAAAGGAGGATTCATGGAAATTATAATCAGAAATTCCAGCTAAGGAAATGTACTTTTATCTCTATGGTGCAGGGTGTCCAGCGAATAAGACCCTGGTTTCAAAGTTAAATATCTCAAAAACAATGAGCAATAGAATTATGCTGTAAACGGATTGTTTATTAGCTTAGCTGTAAAAATGTTATACAGAAGTTTCACAATCTAGTTGCAAAAACCGTTAACAGATGGCACTTTAATCGTAATACTTATAAATTGTGTTTCAAAGTCCAGAGCACTAGCGTTTCATTCCTAGATGGCTCCCGATGGAAGAACGAAAACTGAGAAAGACCGCTTTTTTATTGGGGTGGTGTGCAGAAGTGGAGACATCTGATCACAAAATTATTGGATCGGCTTTAATTTTAGAGAATTTCAATTAATAGAATTTTCAATAAAAAGTTTAGCAATCATTATATAAGAACTTTTTAAAATATTTTATCTGGGTAATGTGCAGAAGCGGTCCCATGTGTTGACAGAATTGAGATTTGTTGCAAATTTTGTAATAAGCTACTTCGGGCCGGATACCAGTATCTCTGTGGTATGTCTTTTTTATCCCAATTGGTATATAGTGGAATCGAATCCAAGTAGAGTAGGATTTAAAAAAAATTGGAAATCTTTACTTTTTTTATTTACTTAAATTGTGAAAAAAGTTTGAATAAAAAAATCTAAAGTTTCTGGTTTTAAAATTTAATTTATCTAAAGAAACCCCTTTTTCAAAAAAATCATTGAGCATTTATAATAATGCATAAATTCATAATATAATAATTCATAAATCATTTTTTTTAAATTATAGAAAATAATTTGAATGAAAAAAATACAAAGTTTCTATTTTTAAAAACTTAATTAAGTTAAAAAAAATCATTTTAATTTTAAAAACTCATTTTCATTTTTTTTATCACTGAGCACAGAAGTATGGTGCAGCTTCTAGCGATATGATCCGAAGTGTTGGAAAGGAGTGCAGCCTCCAAAATACTTTTACTTCGACGTTGATGATATGACTTTTCATCAATTCCTTTTAAAAATGAAATAATATAATGCATAATTTCTACCCCTAAAACTTTGTTTTCAAAGAAAAGAAATATATGTGTTGTGCTAAAACCAAAATATTATGCCGTGAATTGAATAAGGCTAATTCCATGAAATCTTGTCATGTGTGTCACATACTACGATTTTTGTGTACCAGTATTTTAGAACGGAAAAATGTGACTTATTTTATCGGAGATATATCTCGTCAATTGAGTAAGGAGTAGCAAACTTTTCGAAAATAACGGTGGCCAACAAGCATAGCGATTTTCAGCTGCGTGACAGACATGACAAGTTTTCATGGAATTAGCCATAAATGAAAAGTGCAAAATCCCTTTTTTATTTATAATAATTCAGATATAAACAGTAATACCAAAATATTATGCCGTGCTTTACATATATAAAAAATAAATAAAAAGTACAAAATTATTTTTCTAAATATATGCATTTTGATTATATGGCATTAAAAATTGAAATTAATAAAATATTTTAATAATTTCTTGTACAATTATTTCTAAACTTTTTATGGAAAATTCTATTAATTTAATTCCCAAAAGTTAAAGCTGATGCAATAATTCTGTGACTGGATGTCTCCACTTCTGCACATCACCACAACGAAAAAGTGGATTTTTCCAATTTTCGTTCTTCCATATGGAGCCATCTAAGAACGAGACGCTAGTGCTCTGGACTTCCAAGCACAATTTATAGGCATAGCGATTACAGCACCTTCTGTTAACGGTTTTTGCAACTAAATTTTGAAACGTCTATATAACATTTTTATAGCTTAGCTAATAAAAAACCGTTTACCGCATAATTGTATTCATCTTTGTTTTAGAGATATTTAATTTTGAAATCAGGGTCTTATTCGCAGGACACCCTGTATTTAGTTATTTTTATTTTACTAAGTAAATTTTTACTAAAAAATTTGTTTCATCAGGCCCTTAGGTCAGTTTAATGATTTTCAATATGTTAGTTTCTCACATTTACGATTTTACAATATGTACTTAACCCCTTAACCCTTTAGTGCTCAGTTTGCATATATGCAAACAACACTCTTTTGAATTTAATAGATTTTTTTAATTCGCATATACCAAATTCACACCAGATAATTTAAATAGCAATATTTGCTTTAATTTAAAAAAAAACAGACATTCCGTATTTACATAAAGCGAAATTGACCATTGAAAATTTCTGGTGTAAAATCCGATGCTCTGAACTACGTAATTTCTAGAACGCATTCTATTTTTGGTATTAAAGGGTTAAAGGTTAAGTTTTATAAAATAAATAATTATATAAAATGAGGTATTTGGAGACATACTTGTTAAAGTATTTACTAATTTACATTATTTTAGCGTAAAACAGCCACACGACAGTAGTTTTTACTTACATTGTAGATGTGCAACAGAAGAAAAGATTCATATATTATGCGAAAAATGTATTTCTGATATTTTTTTCATTATTTTCTCTCTGTAACAAACCTTTCAGAGAATCATATATAATTTTTTCGAAACAAAATAAAAAATCGCGCATTTAAGGATTAACTGTTACATTTTTTTTTGTTAACATAAATTAAAAATATGGGCTGAACCGTTGCCACCGAAACACTCAAGGCCTGAGGACACGAGTTGTGACGTCATCACTAATCGACCGACTTCTCACTAGTGTTAGAATTCACACCGGAAAATTTTGAATCGCAATTTTCTTTTATTTCATTTGTGGAATAACTATCATCTGATAAAACAATAATAACTATTTAAACTTACTGGTGAGAATTTGGAGTACCCCAATAAAAAATCAACAAGATGCGGCAACACTGAGGCATTTCGCATCTGGCTGAATTTTTATTTAACGATTCCGAATTCTCACCAGTAAGTTTAAATAGTTATTATTGTTTTATAAGATGATAGCTATTCCGCAAATAAAATAAAATAAAATTGTTATTAAAGATTTTCCGGTGTGAATTCCAACACTAGCGAGAAGTCGGTCGATTAGTGATGACGTCACAACTCGTGTCCTCAGGCCTTGAGTGTTTCGGTGGCAACGGCTGAACATCACTTTTTCCTTACTAAAATATTTACATTAATTAATCGAAAAATATCTGACAATCAATAAAGATAAATTTACAGTTACAAATTAGTGTATCAAAAAGCTTTTAGTAACGAAGCAAGCAAAGTGTTCTTGCTTGTATCCAGTTCTGGCAACACAGTTAAGGGGTTAAATTTAATAAATATTTTCTAACTAGGGAATCAAATGTCGTTTTTAAAGCTACCCTTTTTTTAAACAACAATCACAAATGGTGTTTGAATGTTGCTGCTTATGAAGACCTCCAGTGAAACAACCGCAATATATTAAACACAAGCTGTGATATATCTATATACAGCAGGGATGTCAAACTGTGGCCCGCTGGATACCACTAAAATTTTATAGAAATCACTGCTTTATCTCATCTTCGAATCTCTGTGATTCAGGAAGTCGACTGTTTCTTTAAAAGAACTAGTGGTATCAGGCGGGCCACAGTTTGACATCCCTGATATACAGCATTAAATATATTTTTTCAATATTAATGTAACTTTATTCCTATTATTGTGTTCTGAATTGAAGCACTTTTTATAAATATTTATACTTTACATCATTCATTAATGTGTACTATTGAATTAGCTTTCATTTAAAATATTGTGTTATTGTCATTATTTAAATATATTTATAATATATGGTACTATTACTAAAAATGCGTTCATTATGTTTTATTTTATAAAGTATTTATTGAATACCAACTTTTTAAATGTTTTTATATACACTAGGTGAAAAACGAGAGACATTTTCTTGTTTACCTTCTCTCTGCGATTTTTTTTTTTTTTTTTTTTTTTTTTTTTTTTTTTTTATGAATGTAGGTTCAAAAATTGCGCATTTCTATTTTTTTTACATATTTCAAATCGATATATATTTTAGTGTTTAAATATGTAAAACTTTTTTGTAAAATAATTCAGGATCTTAGATGGGATAGTATATTATAAATCAGGGATGTCACTGGAGGCTATTTTCATATTCTCGAACTACTATTTTAACCCTCCGTCTACCAGACGGGTCCATTGGACCCGACAGGTACATACAAAATATTCATTCAAACCAGAAATTTCTTTAAAATAAACTAAGTATATAAACTAGACAAAAATAAGGTAAATAAATAAGTTAAATAGTTTTAAATAAAAATTCTGGTGTAGAACGTTTTATTAAAACTTGAATAAAATTCCCGGTAGATCTAGGGTTAAGAAAATCAATTTTGCAATATATTTCTCGTTTAAATCTTGTTAAAGTCTATATGATTTTTTTCTATTTAAAAAAGTGGTCCGAGATGAATTAAAAAGTACTCGCTAGTGGCAAAAAAATGAACCCCCGAGAAAATCTCGGGTTGCGCAACTAGAGGGTTAAGCATTTCGAATTTAACACTAGAACCGCCGTAAATTTTACTGATGTTTATAAAAAGTACTTGACACCAGAATATTTATTTAATAAGCCTATTTTTGTGCTGCATACATTCAACATATCTTATAAAGGAACTTCTGGTTTGAACCGACTATTATGAAATTTTCAAGCGTCAAATGACCACTCATGGCTGAGTTCTAGTGTTAACGAAAAGTAAAACAACTGCCAATAGCTTCACCAAATTTTATTAATTTTCTGTAACTTTAAAAACAAAAAAAGTACACAATTAAAAAAAGTCTTCCTTAACTTAATTTACAACAAGCATGGGAGGTTAATACTGACAAACGAAAAATTTACTTTTTTGAGAGAAATTGCCAAATTCCACTTTATTTTTTTTATATCAATTCAATTGGCAAAAAAGAATGTTATATAGCGGAAAAGACATTTTAATATGCAACCATTTTGTGGTTATCAGCAAAAATATAACAATCCTCTGGGTGTTAGCTTTCTAGGTGGACACAATACCAATTTTCCATAAAAATCAACATTTTATTAAATATCTCAAAAATAAAGAAGTGCAGTGAAGCAAGAATTTTTATTTTAGATGGCTGTAAGCAAGTGTAACAAGACTATTTCCTAAGTCCTATAGAAAATTCACAATTTTTCTAAAACAATTATTTTTTTTTAGTAAAAACACCTTACTTAACCCCTTGAGGGGCAAGCAATTACGTTTGTGAAATGCTGAATTCTCACCGGAATCTTTGTAAAACTCTATTTCAAAATAAGTAAAAGCAATTTTATGGCCTTTTTTCCACCAAAGTTAGAGAAGTAAAATCTAACAAAATTTTCTGGTGTAAAACTTAATTAATCGTAGGTGGTATATAATATATACCGGTGCCCCTCAAGGGGTTAACACTCTCGCTGCGCAATTTTTTTACTAAAATAGGTTCAACAATTCCACGCATTACATTTAAATCAGGCTAAATCACGGCTGTCACTGGAGACTACTTTTATATTCCCGCAATACTATTTTAAGAAAATTAATTTCGCAGTTCATTTCTTTTGTAGATGTTGTTAATGTTTATATGGAATTTTTTATATTTAAAAAGTGGTCCGACCTGAATTAAAAAATAGTCGTCAATGGAAAAAAATGTATCCCCGATGAAATCTCGGGTTGAGCAAATTTTGTTACTTTTACGTTGCCCGAGGAAATCTCTGGTTGCGCAGCGAGAGGGTTACTGTTTCACAGTTAACACATTAAGGACCAGCATGAATTATATGAATTTCTGTTCATACCAATTTTTGTTAAACACTTACTTTTACTTCATGAATCTGTGTTAACCCCTTAAACCTCGAATTAAATTATGGTTTAAAAATTCAAATTTCTTATTGCACAACTTTTATGAAAAAGAAATATTCACCTTATTTAATGACAGGTAAAACGATACTAAAATATAGCCAATTTCACTATTTTATAAAACTGGTGGGAATCAAACAATCTGAGTAAAAGACGCAACCCAAGAATATGACGGGAGCAAGAATTAAGGGGTTACTTGAATAAAGCAAATTTTACTTTTCTCTTTTGATGATATCAAAAAATTAAAAAAAAATCACAAATATAATGTTGCGACAACGCAACGTCAGTCTTCAATCTACTAAATAGAATTCGTGAACCTAAAAAGCACTTTATTCTGAGTAGATGAGAATAATATTTTCTTCCTTGCAGTAAAACCACTGTATGCATGCTGACCACAGCTTTCAATACATTGAACTCGGGGAAAATTCTGTAGCAGATTTGATCGCTACTAGAATACCTTATCGTCGATATAGGCTGAAATACCCATAATTTCCCCGCCACATATAACACGCTACTACATAATCACAGGAAAATCATTAACATGTTGTTGCAAAATAACGATGAAAACTAATGACGGATATCCATACGTATTTTGTAATGATTGGCAGAAAGAATGATTGTATTATCGAATGAAATTTCGGGCATGCGCAAAAACTTAATTTATATATTATGTATATATTTTTAATCAATTACCACCAGAAAGTTTGTAAAAGAAAGAGAGGCAAGGCCAACCTTCGCAATTTTTTAATCAATTATCTTCAGACATTTAGAGGTTTAAAAAAAAGAATTATATAATTTTATGGGGTAATTAATTTAATTCTAATTAAAATAAGAAAATTCATTTTCGATACAAAATTTCTGGGAGAAATTGAAAAAAAAAGTAAAGGTTGACAGCTATGCTTTTGCGCATGTCAAAATGATTCATTCGAACAGTAAAATCATTCATTTTCCGCATCACTATTAGTTTTATACCGGAAGCCGACAGCACAGATACATGGTTCGTACGGATACCGTTATTTCTCCAGGAGAACTACCAGTATCTTTTTGCTAAAAAATAAATTTAGGTTAAAAGCGCAAAATTTCGCCTTCTTTTAAGAAGGGATTTTCTATAAGATAATACTGGTGCCGAAAAATTTACTGGCCTGCAAAATTCAAGGAGTTGTACGAACCATAAGACAACCACCTCATCGAGTTGGAGGCTGAAATTCCAGAATTGGCTAAAACTCGATTCCCATATTAAAACGCAATCACCAAGTCATATCTTGGTGGAAAAAACCTAAAAACCCGACTTTACCGGTTGACTCGTAGGTTTACCATTGTATTTTCTTGCTCCCAGTCCGTCATGTTATCATACCTTTGGGTGCAGGATAAGGCAATGATAAACCTACGAGTCGACCGCTAAAATAGGTTTTCTCGGTGTTTTCCACCAAGATATGACTTGGAAGACCGATTGCGTTTTAATATGGGAATCGAGTTTTAGCTAATTCTGGAATTTCAGCATCCAACTCGATGAGGTTGTTGCATGTGCTGCCGCCTCCCGGTCTATTTGCTTTTGGGATACAATCCCAACAAACTCTCTCTCGAGTCTGATCAGATTTATGGATCTTTTTATATGACACAAAATTGAATTCGATGCAGCTTGTTCCAAAATTGAAATTGATAAATACTGGAGGTAACATTGTCGAAGTTTCAGAAACACAAACCGATATAGAATCTAGATTACTATATTATCCTATATTCAACTGAAAAAAATTCTAATAGTTTGCAAAACGAATATTCAATCGAAAATTGTCTGTGAAATCAATATTTTTAGATTTTACAATCATCATTGTCTAAAAAATTCAATATAATGAATAAAATTATAAAACAATATACTAAACCTCCCATCGAAAAATCGAGAATAGTTTAATCATGCAATATTATTACAAAAATGTATCAGTGAAAAAGGGCGATTTATAAGATATAATATAGTAGAGTAACAGTCAAAAAATCCCCGCTGTCACAAATGAATTCAATTTTCTTTATTTCCTGCAACGTGATCTGATGCCCATCGAAGAAAATGCATTGAGAATCACATATAACCTTAAAGATATATTTTTTTTATTCATGCTTTGATTTACTTGGGAAAAAATGCTTATGGAAATGTGTGAAGTCTGTTGCAATAAATAAAAGCTAGAAAAAGCATACGATTCTTCCTTTTGCTTGAAATCTCCGAATGGCATACAAAGATGACTATTGTAACCCCTTCAAGGGCGGTGGGTCATTTTGGACCACCTAATTTTAATCCCTAAATGCCGCATTGGCACCAGAATATTGAAATTGAAAATTTCCATTATTAAGTGCGAGAAAACAAGCTGTTGATTATTTTGAAATAAATTTGTTTCTAAATTCCAGTGCCATTCACTCACTTCAGCATTTTGCGCATGAAAGTGCCTTGCCCCTGAAAGGATTAAGCTATTTTATATTTTTTAATAATGTCAGTATGCAGGCATATATAGATTTTAATTTGGCTGTTAGGCAAGACCATTGTTTAACTAAATGAAATAAGCTATAGTAAATCTCAACGACGTATATTAATTTCATTATACATGAAATAATTTAACATAATTATAATACGCCGCAAACAATTCCCTCCACACCTCTATCATTATGTAACGGTATTCTTTTGTATGGCCCTGTAAATGAGTAATAACTATTATTTGCACCGCAAAAAGATCTTGAAAAAATACAAATGGGCTATTTGGCTGAAAGATGACTGTTTATGACGGCTTCAAAATTGCCAGAAATCATCAGAATAGTGAAAAAAGCTGATGTTTCCGTTCAGTGTGAAATAAAAGAAAAGAAAAGAAAGTCGAAGTGGTAGTTTTTGCGGTAGTTTTTGGTAGTTTTTGCGCTTTTATATGCGGACAGTTGGACAAGCAAACGGACGAATATGGGTACTATGTATTTATGTAATTACGAACGCACCTAAAAACAGAATAAATGAGAGTCATATGACACTACCTTCTTCCATCCGAAACCAAATTTGCAGACATCAGAGTGCGAAAGAACTGTACTTACTTGGATTCGTGAAAAATACTTTTGGTTTTCGACGGATTTATGCGTTTTAGAATGTCCTGAAAACGATGTGACTGTTTTTAGAAAATATCTGCTATGAATCCATCTGTCTGTATATGACGAAAAAATACGAACAGACGGAATTTAATAAAACTTTAGATTGCATTAGACGTTGATATAAATTATTAATGGTTAGATTTTCGTTAAATCGCGAACAGGTTGCCATGATATGCTGCATTATTTACGATCTTCGCAGGATTTCTATCTCAGAAACAAATACAATTTATCATAGCTGCTAACTGTTGCGCTTTTTTCTTACCACTAAAATTTTATAGCAAATTCTGTATTATTTAATCGTCGAAATCTCACGCTTAATCCCTTGAGGGTCGCTGGTGTTTTTATGAAACCACTTAATTTTAATTCCCAGATGAAACATTGACACCAGAATTTTAGTAAAAAAAAATTCGGTTTGTCATACATATGAAATATAGCTTTTTCATATTTAAAAATAAATTTGTTATCAAATTCCGGTGTCATTCATTAATTTCAACGCTTTAGCAATGAAATTGGTTTGCCCCTGAAAGGCTTAAACAAGACGAAAATCTATTAAATTTTAGTAGTAGCAAAAAGCGTAAAAATTGGTAGCTATCACGGATATTTATGAAACTTCAGATTCAGTTAGACGTTGACATATTTTGTTGCTGATGAGGTTCTGGTGTAGATCAGTGTTGCCAGATGGGCTACTTTTTTAAAATTCAGTTTCTTGATTGGCACCACTTTTTGAAGTGGTAAAATGCACATTATTTAATGACATACTAATTAAAGCGAAAACAAAGGTAATTTTACCGTTTCAAAAAAGTGGTGGCAATCAAGAAATCAGAATTTACAAAAAGTAGCCCACTGGCAACACTGGTGCAGATCGCCCCAAAAGTTAGCGCTGATATGATATTTCTTTCAGGTTTTACACTATTTTAGCAATAGTTATAGCTCAACCAAGGAATTTCATCAAAATTCATATTCTGTTAAACCTTGATATAAGTTGGTGCGGATTAGGTTTTCGTCTAAATCATGTAACTGGAGGCACTGCTATGATACATTTTTCACAATTTTCGCGATTGATGTAACTCAAAAAGTAATGCACGAAATTTAATCAAACTTCATATTTTTTTACCCTTTCACATAACTATATCCTTATTAGGATTGGATGTATACTCCCTAACAGGTGACGCTTTTATGCTCTTCGGGTTTGAAATTTTAATTTACGAAGTCTAAGAGGGTGTGTGCCGAAATTCAATGATTTGTTTGAAAAATGCGACGTTACTATCTCCTTTTTACCCGGCTGCCAAGAAGGGTTATGTGTTTCATGCGTATCTGGGTATGTGGATATCTTTATACCCTCCAAACATCCCAACGGCTCTGTCAATTTTAATGAATGAGGTCGCTATCGATTCGTCTTAACCGTCCGATGGTTATAGGCTAGGTTTTGTTTTTATAAATTCAAAAAAGTGGTCGTAAAATACAAAATGGCGGTACAGACGACAAAAAAAAATTACGCACCAGAAATGAGTGGCATAAAATTGCATAGGTCTTTCAAAATAAAGTCGATGTTTCATTGACTATTTTACAGTCAGAAGCTCCATTTAACATTAGAAAGCCCGCGAGCAGTCATTTTGACTGTTACCAAATGAATATATTTCGATTTGAATCAGAAATCATTTTATAAAACTAGTTTAAAAGATACAAAGTAAGAAACTAGTTAAATGGATAAATTAATAATTTAAAACAAAAATTCTGGTGTGAAACATTTTTCTAAATTTTGAGTAAAATTCTCGGTCTTTCTAGTGTTAAATATTACATAACCTGGAAGTTGTGTAGGTAGGATCTCTAGCTTTACCGCAACTCTAACCTTCATAGACATCTATAGGGTTAATCAAAACAGTGTTTATAGATAGGTTCTAACAATTAAACACAACTTAACCCTTAAATGCCGGGTGTTGCTTTTCGGCAACATACCCTATTTAGGCTCTAAAATACTATTAGAATAATATTGAAGCTATAATGCCTAATGTTGCCAATAAAATATATTCTGAAAATATTATTAAATCAATTTCCAACATGTAGATGGCAACACTTGTGCTGTTTAAGAATAAAGATAGATTTATTTTTGCAATTGTTGCTACTTGTTCTTTTTGTTTTGTTTGGAAGCGTGCGAAATACCCTATTTTGTTCTGCAGTGAGCAAGTAAAATTTATTTCTTATTATAGCTCCTAAAATTCTTGTGTGCTTAATATTATAGAATTTTATCAAGGAAAATTATTTTTTCAATTAAAGACCAGTAATGCCGATTAGTAAGAAACTGTTTCTTAGCCGTAAACATTACTTAAAACAAAATATGATTTATTTAAGTATTTTCCCATGTTTTATTTAAAAAATGAAAGCCGAAAAACATTATTACAATGATTTTTGAAATATCAGGCATTTAAGGGTTAAAAGTCATCAATACAAGTAAATAAAAGAAATAGGTAAGTGAAATAAAAAATAGTTTCATATTGATGAGAAATAATTAATTAGTTCGCTTTTTACGTAGTTGGGTTTTTTGATTTTTTAAATTTAATTTTTACTTGTTAAATGTACACAGTTAAATGAACGAATACCTTTAGAATCCTTGTGATATGCATAGATTATAATTTAATTTTGACAACGTGATAGCGAATTTTGAAGCGTTTACCTTTTAAAGGGCGGTGGTTAATTCTTGAACACTTTATCTTAATCCCTAAATGCAGTGTTGACACCGGAATTATGGAATCAAAATTTTCCTTTAATTATGTACACGAAGAAATGCTTTTATTTATTTTCATTAAATCTGGTTGTAAATTCTGATAACAGACGATCATTTCGGTATTTTATGAGTAGAAGTACTTTGCTACTAAAAGGGTTAACATGTTTGAGATAGAAGAAAGTTTCGGGATTTGCAAATCCAATTAATGTGATTAAGTGTGAATGAATGGTATTTGTCACAGTACATATGCAATAGCGCTTTCATTTCTGTAATAGCGCTTATAAATATAACTAAATAGAAAATAAATGTTTAAAATATAAAATAATGTTTCTTTAACCCCTAACGGTCTCATTAAATTACTGTTTAAAAAATCAAATTACTTTTTGGCACCACTCTTTGGAAAAAAGAAATATTCACCCTATTTAATGACAGGTAAAATGATACCATGATAAAGCCAATTACACTATTTTATAAAACTGGTGGTAATCAGACAATCTGAATAAAAGACACAACTCGCGAGTATCACGGGAGCAAGAATTAAGGGGTTAAACTTTCATAGGACTAAATTTTAATACATAGCTGCCAACCTTCCACTAATCTTCCGTAATGCCTGGATAAATTTGATCCTGGTTAACCACATTTCGAACCAGAAAATTTATTTTATGAAAGCTTATTTATTTAGTTCCAGGTTACTACGTGGAGCGTATTTAAATTCAATTCTTAAAAAAAGAAATTCTGGTTCCAAACGTATTAAACCAGGGTCAAATTAACGCAAGTATTACGGATGATTAGTTTGAGGTTGGCACCTATGTTAATAATTTATCATATATATCCTGAGTAATTAAAAATAAAAAAAATAATGTCAATCACACAAATTAAGTCAATGATTAAAATTACTATAATCTATAAAAACTGAAATTTTTTTATCTGTACAGACTCCTTAAATCAAAATTACACATTTTTCATTTTTTTTTTCACTCTTACTTGTCTTTAAAAGCTTAACTTTTTTTATTATTATTTTAGAATTTCAAATAGCTTTATTTTGTATTTACTAGGCAGTTATTTTGAAGTTCAATTTATCAATATATATAACAAACGAGATAGTTTGTGGATTATTTGTTGTCACTAATAAACTGTTATTTCCGGATTGATAAACGCTGTTCTCTCTACTTAGCATTTGTTGTTGACATGTATATTAATCTTTCTAAATAAGGCGACAACCGATAATGGTAATTATTGATTTATATTACACCAACGATTATTCATACGAATTAACGGGAGCTAATAATCTATAAATACCTACATGCTAGTGATTAGGAAGAATAAGCTGCAGATTAATCTACCGCTTGCAAAATAAAAAAAAATTAAACACATAAATTTCAATAATTTTTTTAATTCTTCTTCTTTTTTCATATGCTTGTTAATTACGCAGAAATTAAAATCGCGCAAACTTGGTTTTAATTTAACTTGTCGAAGACATCATAACCTTACAAAAAAACCACTTTTTCAAGAATTTACTTATTTCAAAATCTTCTCACATTTTTTTTTCAAATTTCTAACTATGTAAAGTTGATTTAATTTTTAAAAAGTATTATTGTAATTTTAAAATAATTTGCAAAAGTGTTAGAGGAAGCATATTTAATTTGTATATATGAGGATATTCAATCATTTCCTCTAATTTTTAAATACCGTAATTGACGGCGTATATTCCGCAGATTCGCTGATTATATGCCGGAAATTACGGTAATTGCACTTTTGCAAATCATTTTTTAAGAAGGTTCGTTTTTCTATTTTGAAATAACTAATAGAGTTTTGCTATTTATAGCTACCTACAAAAACCAAATTACGAATAGTATTATACAGGGTGTTTCAGCACAGATGTTACAAAGTTTCAGAAGAGATGGAGTACACCTAGATGATGGGAAATAACATAGCAATGCATGGCCGGAAATGCTTTTGTGGCGCGTTAGTTACAACACAAAACACGAGAAAGGAAGGACACGAACAGTGTCAGAAAACATGTTTGTTATACTTCGTACCGCAAAAAATGCTGGGACATTGCTGGGCAGTGCTGAGGAACTTGTTTCACTCATTGCTGCAGCTGCTGGGGAAGTTCAGGACACTCCCGGTATTTTCAAGAACACTAGAACTTCTATGCGCTGGAGATGTGAGTCCTGCAACACCGGCCCGGAGTCGTAATTTCGAACACCTTCTTTGATGAATATCGTTGTCTCTCATTTTATTGTTATTTCTTAGTTTTTGGTGTACTAAGAATAATGAACATGCTTTCTCACTCTGTTTGTATCCTTCCTTCCTTGTGTTTTCTGTCGTCACTACCGCGACAGGAAAGTGTTTCCGACCATGAAATTGCTATGTGATTTCTCATCGTCTATTTGTACTATTTCTCTCATGAAACTACTTACCGCTGTTCTAAAACACTTTATATAAACAGAATTTGTGGAAAACATGCGTAGCAGTAGATCGAGTGTCACAACTAAACTTTAATAGATTTCTTCGCTTCATTTGATGGCAGAATTTGTGATACTTCGTAAGACGAAGAATACTATTAAAATCAGTGATGACAATTGGCTTACTGTCGCGTATCTTATCTGTCACTGAAACACAAACTCTACATAAACATGCAGTATTACCGAAGTAAAGAAAAGATCTTTGCGATAGAAACTTTTCAAAAAAGCGTTAATGCAGTGCATTCATATTTTTATATGCAAAAATACATTTTGAAACTTACATATTTCATTTAATTTGTACATGCAGAAAACAAATTGCCTTTCATATGTATACAAAATCAACTTTACTTAAATTAACTGATATATCCAAAATATTAAGATTTAACATAAGCAAAAATCAACATTTCTACGTGTTTATAAAACAATTGACTACAAAACGCACTTCTTTACCAGAACAGCACTAAAACACTTAAAAAATAAAATATCAAAGTACTCAGACATAAAAAAAACTAAAATACACACGAGTCTATAAATTAACGGATAAACCAAATAATTTATCTTTTTGAATACAAAAGTTAATTGTGGGTAGCAGAGTTCGTACGGGTTATTTTCCAGGTAAAATATTAGTTTTTTAAATAAAAAAGAATAAATCTAGTTCAAACGTGCAAAATTTCGGCTTATTTAAGAAGAGATTTCTATAAGAAAATACTGGTAGTGAAGAATTTCCTGGTCTGGAAATTCCAGGATCCGTACGAACCCTGAGGTAAGTGTTGCCAGATTGGGGACTTTCTTAGGGTTCCGTACTTAAAAAGTAAAAACGGAACCATTATAAGATCACTCCTGTGTCTGTCTGTCTGTCACAGCCCTTTTACTCGTAAACTATGCAACGTGGAAAGCTCAAATTGGGGGAAGTAATAAAGATTATTGACCCACATATTTACAGATTAATAAATATTCATAAATATATTTAGGAAAAATGTACAGGAGCTAATTAAGTTACTTAAAAAAATATATTTTTTTTCTTTGTATATCGTGTGGGGTATCATGTGAAAGCTTTCGTAAAGCTGAAATCAAAAATATATTTCATTTAATTTTAGATATTATATTTTCAAGGTTATGATGAAAAATGCAGTGCAAAAATATGTCCCCCCACCCCATCTAATTCCGAATCTATTGAAACTAAAATTATGAAAAGATTAGAGGTATTAGACATTAATTTAAACCTTGCAGGGAAATTATAGCAATTACCCTAGGTCACATAGTTGTTGAGAAATTGCATTTTTCCGTTACACTCAAATTTCGATTTACAGGCTTCAGCAAAAGTGTTGAGCAGAGCTGGAGGTACCTATCATAGCAGAAGTGTAAAAGCATTGTTGATCATGAATTTAGAAAAAAAATCGTCGGTAATTAGCCGAGATATTAACCCTTAAAAACACGGACGGTTTGGACATACATAATGACAGAGACGGCGTACTCTCTTTCTCACAGTGATAAAAAAGTTAATATTCAGTATGTTCGAAATGTTCACCATTGCTCACGATACACGTTTGTATTCGTGAGACTAATTCTGCATGCACATTTCTCAGCATGGAACGTCTATTACAAGCTTCTTCAATACGGCGACATAGATTTAACCCTTTCAAGGGCGGTGGCTAGACGGTCTAGCCACATAATTTTAATTCCAAAACTGACAATTGGCATCAAGAATATTTTAATAAAATTTTACTTTTATGAAATGAAAGTGAAAATTAGCGGGTATTTGTTTTCTGGGAAATTCGGTTGAATATTCTGGTGCCAGTCAATTATTTCATCAGTTTACGAACACAATTTTTCTGGCTCTGAAAGGGTTATTCTAAAATTTTAAATGCATTGGAAATTAAATCTTTACAGACATTACAGCACAGTACAACGTCACAATCTGCAACTGTGCACTGCGACATTTCTGGAATGTGAATAGGCAAAGTAGAATTGTCGCTTATCGATTTCGGACATTTTTGGGTATGCAGGCGACGATTTAGCTTATCCGTGTGAACCAAATTCGTTTCGGGCTAATTAATTGATGCTCTAAAACTTTCTAATTGGAAAATTTGCTCTACCTTTTTTTCGTTTTCGACTTGCAATGGCTACCTTCCAAATTTCGCCACTACGGGTACTGCTGTCGTTTGCATTAGGTCGGGTGTAGTCGCTTTACTGTACTGTTACCTCACTTGTATAGCTGTAGCTCTCTCCGTTCGCAAGTATTTTGAGGTTAAAGGGACTTTCATTTGCACCCTGTATACTATACAGCTATACACAACCCTACGTTGTATAGTTTTTACGAAGTCTTAGTATTCTTTTAGAAACGGTATTTTTTTAATAATACACTTGCTAATTCATATATTATTGTACGGTACCCTCTGTGCGCGAGTAATACTCGCACTTGACCGTTTATTAATTCAGATTATTTGTTTGCCATCATTTTTTTAAATAGTATAATTCGCCTTACTTTTCAGAATTTTTAATCCATTTTTAAATAGACCGAATATTTCTATTTCAAAAAAGCGGTGACAATCAACAATCTGGAGAGAAAAAGTCCCCAATCTGGATACACTGCCTGAGGTAGTCAAAAGAAATTAATATAAACGGCACGATGTAGCAGTTATTCAATAACCTAACAGCACAGTCATTCGAAATGACATCATCGTGACGTCACAAATAATCAGAAGTCTGATAGCCATTACGGAGAACTAAAATATGATACATTTGATTCTTTTTATTATTATTATTATGTAATCGTAATTTGGTGACTTCACAGCAATTTGACAGTGACTGTTGCTTTTTAACTACTTATTATGGGACGATACAATGATTCTCTACAATTTGATGCACTTGTAACAATCATGTGGATATTCCTCTCTGAAGTAAATAAAACCATTCTATTGTAGTGACATAACAAATGATGTTTCAATACAATCAAATTGTGTTTTTCGCATGACTTTACTGGGAAGTCACCATGAGCGTTGCTATGTAACACGTCGCTGGATGAATCCAATTTAATGCAAGTTTTGGACTCATCAGAAGGAACCTATACCCAGATAGAAAAAGTTCACATTTTTTTTTTTAAATGATACATTTTACACAATTTGTGCATAAAAAGGAAATAACTTTTAATATTGCAAAAGTATGCACTTCTGTGCAACTTATCTGCAATTTTAATGCATAGAAATAAGTGCATATTCTATGTTTTCAAAAACTGAACATTTTTTTTTTCATAAAATTGTGCATATTCGATGTTTGAAAAATATGTGCACATATTTTTGAATGTAATATGTGCACTCTATGTTTGCAAAAATTGTTCAGGTTTATGAATAAAAAATCTGTATAATAAAACCTCTGAATAACGGCACCTGGGGAGGAGGGATTTTGTCCGCTATTCAGAGGTGTTCGCTATTCAGAGCAAGTAATGTTGAGATGTTGTATATAGATGCATATAAATGTTGAGATTAGAAAAATAGAAATGTCCGTTAAATGGAGGTGCCTGCTATTCGGAATTGTTCGTCACGAAGGTTTTACTTAAATTGCAATTTTGTAAGATGTATCAAATAACTCCTTTTTTAAGTAAATTCTATGGGTGGGTTTAACTTCTGTGAGGCGTTTAATTTCTATGGAAGGCTTCTAGAGGGAGGAGTCCGCCCCACGTAGATGGAAAATTTTTCGTTACTCTTTTTCTTAGTGTTTAACCCTTTCAAGGGAAAGGTACTTCTATTCGTAAAACGCTGCAATGAGCGAATGACACCAGAATTTACACACAAATTTAATCCAAAGTAATCAAAAGCTTTTGTTCAAGTATTTAGAAAAAAGGAAAATTTTTATTCTAATGTTCTGCTGCCAATGTGGCAATTAGTTATTAAAATTATGTGGTCCAAAAATAAACCACCGCCCTTGAAAATGTTAAATATTTTAAGTTACTGGAAAAAAAAATAAGTATGTCTTTAAAAAACGGAGAAAAGAAAATTTAGTTATTTAAAATTCAAAATCCGCTGGGAGGATAAAGATGTCACCGCCACCTAAATTTAACAGTTACTTGAACCACACGTTGGAGATTACTTTTTAACACATAGATATGAAAAGAAACAGAACTAAAAATTTATTTTCAATGCGGATTTAGAAGAGTACCCCTCCCCCCACAACGGAAAAGGTTTAACTGTTCTCCCTCTTAGTGTTAAATTATTACCAGGAGCTCAAACGCCCACCAGAAAAACAGAAAAAAATGATTTATTGATGTCAGAAATTCTCCATAAGTAAGGCGATTAAATACGGCGAAAATTTACATTAAAATTTACTGGTGGAAGATTGAACCGTTGATAATCAAGCATATTTCTTTTTTTAACCGGAAGAGAAATTATTTTTCTGTTAAGGAAGATTTTTGTTAAAGAATGTTATTAATGAATGAATTATCTTCGTTAACCTAAGCATGCGAATCTTAGTTATGTGTTTTCGTCAATTATGTAAATAATGTTTTTTTTTTCTTTTTTGGGTATCTCTTTTTTATTTTACATTTTCAATTACGAAAATTGCCCAAAAAACTTTCTTTCTGAATATTTATAAAAAACCATTTCTATTTCATTCTGTCAGATCAACTTATTACTACTGGCAGATTACCAATCGCAAAATGAAATCACATCTGAAAATGTTCCCTGATATATTTTTCTATTAGAGAGAAAAGAAACGGAGTTTACATAAGGTAAATAAAACAAATGTTAAAGCGTAGCTAAGTGGCACAGAAAAAACAATTATCCGTTATCATTACCATTCAAAACTCTCTGTAAGGCTGGTCACTGAAGAAGATGACATTCCATTCCATTATCTGGATGCTTGAGGGAAGGCCGCGTACAGCATAACTTCGTTAAGATAAAACGGAAATTAATAACTGTGCAGAATTTGATAAAATCTTTATTATTTCTGAATATTCAGCTGATGAAGATATCGCAGCATTCATTAGCAGTAAGGATTTGCCTAGAAATGAAGAATCTGATAGTGATAACAAGCAAAACGATCGAAGCCAACAACAAGTTCCGCAATGGCAACAATGGAATCAGCACTCGTTTTCGGGAAAACAATATGATCAACAAAGAGGGAGTCTGTTATCAACAAAGAGGGGGCGACATATAGTGTAGAGTCTACTTGTTACGACTGAAGTAACCGAGGAAGTTGTAAGAAAATGGCGGCTATTTTTATACATCGGATCAACAGTTTCCGATTATCACTGGAGCAAACTTCAACCAATAAATTTTGACCTTATTTTAGCAGTTTATTCATACTAAAATTCTGCCACAAATATGGAAATTTTTCTAATCGTTTTTACTGGTGGAAGTTGACCCGTTTACTATAATCTCTTTCACTGACACTGACAGATGATTTTTCAGGTTGTCACATTATGACGAAAACGCGGGACCTGACTACCTCCGATATAAACTTGCACACGTAAAAATGAATATCTATTTTAGGCCATATTTATGATTGAAATTCTGCATTTATAAGGCGTTTAAATAGGGAGACATTTTCATTTCAAATTTATTGGTGGAAGTTTGTCCCGGCGGTAATGAGACACTATGAAATCAGTTACAGTTGTAGCTTCACCATTTTGAGAATATGCCAATTCGTCCTTATTAATAGTTCCATGGAAAACAATGATGTTGGCCCAGGCTCATGTTTGACAGTTTGACCTCTGGTTCTATACATAAATTTCGAATTCACACAAAAAATTAAGAGAAGTATTTTTCGCTTTCCTTAGTGACAGACATTTCGTGATTATATAAAAAGAGTTCTTCGTTCGGAATTTACGGCATGAATTTGAAATTTTGGAATAAAATTTGATGCCAAGCAGGCAACCCTGCCCAGGTGTTATAAACTCAGCTTTGGTAATAGAAAGTGAAATTGAGAGACTGGTTCTTAGTAAAATGTTAAGAAAAACAAAAGTGTCAATTTTTTTCGACGTAAAAGTTTGCTTTAGAATCTACTCTTGTAAAGTAATTCTTGCAAAATAATTCTAGTACAATAATACAACTTTTTCGATAAATTTTGATGTAAGCAATTAATGCAAATTTCGATGATTATATTTAAAAAATAATAATAAAGCATGTGAAATTATTTGAAAGCTTTTTTATCATTCATTAAGATTCATAGATATAATTAAAAAGTAGTTAGAGCATTACTAATTATTAATAATCGTAAATCACTCGTAAACTAACCTCGGATAACAGATCTTTTTGATGATCCGTCCAGGTTCGTTATAAGCGGACTGCACTGTATTTATGAATTTTAGCATGTGATATGTTAGTGCTTTTCAATGACTGAGTACTTAAATAGATATTTTAAAAGATTATTTTATGAAAATTCATGACTTTATAAAAATTGAATCGAATGTTTTACTGGATAATGATGACTTATATTTATTTAAAGAATAAAGAAATATGGTCAACGATCAAGTTTTAAATATAAAGGGTAGCAAGAAAATTAAAGGACATATTTTCAAAAAATATAAGGCACAAGGATAATGATCATAACTATTGGCATTACTTTTAAAATATGAATTTATTATGGAAAAAACAAGAATTGGAAAACTTTCTAAGTCAGAGATTTAAAGCATACTTTCTTAATTGGAAATTTCTAACTCGCAGATAATTTAAAATGAGTATAAAAATGTGATTACCGGTTCTGATAGAATGATCGAAAAAAATTGGACTTAATATTCTAACTAAAAAAATAAAACATTTCATTGTCCCTTATTATAAATTAAAATCACTCCCAAAATCACACGAATCACTTACAGAAACCGTTCTATCAAATCGTTCTATTAAATCATTCTAGCAACTCAAATTGCATATTTAGAGGGAAAATAGTAAACCTCAGTCATTTTCGTCATAAGCACGTCTTTAATAAATATCGAATTTCCTTAAAATTAAAAATATAAGAAAAAATTATTTCAAAATTGAGAAGCGAATAAAATTGTATTTTAATTTATAAATATATTTTAAACCATGGGTGACCAACAGTGGCACGCCTGGTACCACTAAAATTTTACAGAAAAATTCGATTTCTTGAATCGCAAAGATTCGATGATTAGATAAGGCAATGATTACTGTAAAATTTTAGTGGTGTGGCGCGTGCCACAGTCGCCACCCCTGTTTCAAACAATCAGTATTATACTAATTTTTGCTTTATTAAAAATATTGGATGTTAAACGTAGCGTAATATTTTAACCCATGTAGGGGAAAGCAATTGAGTTTCTGCAATGTTGAACTCACTCTGGAATTTACGAAAGAATTTAGTTCAAACTAAGGAAAAGCAAATTTTCAACTACTTTTTTCCATCAAAGTTATAAAAGTAAAGTTTAATTAAATGTTTCTGGTGCGAATCGTGATTAAAATTAGGTGGAGTATAATGTATCCAATCGCTCCTCAAGGTATTAAGTGGTAATACCTTTGTTTCCAATAACAGGCCTCCCACTCGGTCAATTGTTTGTATACCACCGTTTTTAAGTGAAAATATTTTCCTGGATTTTAACGACGCATTTTGCAGAAACAGAGTTAACATTTTGGCCTCTATTTCTATAAAAAAGAATTCCAGCTCATGCCAGAAATATCAAAAAGTGTTTTATTTAATGAGAGAAATTTAACAATTAGGTCGATCATTTTACTACCATCAGTAATATACAGAAAATTTGGCTTTACTTAATCACTGAATGTTATGCGATTAACCCTTAAATGCGCAATTTTTCAACCTTTAATTCCCATGATAGAATACGTTCAAGAAATTACGTAGTCCAGAGAATCTGACGTTACACCAGAAAGTTTTGATGGTTAATTTTGCTTTATTTAAATACGGAATATCTGTTATTAATTGAAGCAAATATTGCTATTTTAATTTTCTGGTGTGAATTAGGTATATAAGAATAAAGGAAATCTATTAACCCCTTAACGGTCGCGTAAAATTACGGTTTAAAAATTCAAATTGCTTATTTGCACCCTTTTTTAAAAAAGAAATGCTTACCTTGTTTAATGACAGGAAAAATTATACCATTGTAAAGTCAACAACACTATTCAATAAAACTGGTGGGAATCAAAGAAATCTGAATAATCTGAAGAAAAGACACAGCCCGTGAATATGACGGGAGTGAGAATTAAGGGGTTAAATTCAAAACTCTGTTGTTTGCATATATGCAAAGCTGTGCACTAAAGGGTTAAAAAAAGCAAAAATTAGCAATTAATACAATAATACTTGTAGTAAAATGATTGAGCACTCCTCCCATAACGCTACGCTACTGGTCCACAAGATCATTATTCCGGATTTGTGCAGTGAAGAATTAAGTTTGAGCTATTGGCTGGCCCAAATATGGTTATTTATTTACAATATAAACGCCGATATCGTCGGTACCATGTCAAACTATCTAATATGAAAACAGTGTTGCCAGTGGGCTACATTTTTAATTCAGATTTATTGATTGGCACCACTTTTTTGAAATAGTAAAATTCGCCTTATTAAATGACATATTAATTAAGACGAAAACCAGGGAATTTTACGATTTCTCAAAAGTGGTGCCGAAAACGTAATCTGAATTTTAAAAAATGTAGCCTACTCGCAATACTGTTTTTATATTGGATAGTCTGACATGGTACGGACGATATTAACAATCTATCACAAAAAATATTTACTGTTTAACCCTATATCTACCGGGAATTTTATTCAAGTTTTAATAAAACGTTCTACACCAGAATTTTTATTTAAAACTATTTAACTTATTTATTTGCCTTATTTTTGTCTGGTTTATATACTTAGTTTATTTTAAAGAAATTTCTGGTTTGAATGAATATTTTGTATGTACCTGTCGGGTCCAATGGACCCGTCTGGTAGACGGAGGGTTAAAACAATAATTGTGATATCAGGTTTTATATTTTTATTGAAAACAACTTTTTGCCTTAACTTTTCCGGACTTCAAAATCTTCATTTTCTTGCAAACCGAAGAGTAATTCTCTATTTATTAAAAAATGAACATTAAAATAAATTACTTTTTATCTAAATGAGTAGTTGTATTTCATCATTAACTAATTATAAAAAATCCTTTAATATTTACAGTTTAAATATTCAAATGCTCATTATTTCTTATTCTGAAAAGACAGGCAATTTACGATGATACTTGTTTAATTATGAAAAAAATCGTTTTAGTCAATTTTCTGTCCAATTAAGCAAACTTCCTTTCATGCATAAGAGGAAAAAATAAAAATACTTGTAGTCGCTACTGGTAAATTTAAATACAATTTAAAAGAATTAAAAAAATTCTACTACTTAGTATTGAATCTTTAACGCAAAGTTAGAATTCAGTCTTTTTATTCCAAAAGCAATTTTAACACATAAGAGTTTTAACAAATGCTGTCATTAACCCCCTCACTGACAAGACCGTGTTAATACGTTCACTAAGCTCCAGGTTTCACTGCAATACAAGCAATATTTAAAGTAATATAATTCTACTGATTTAATGTATTTTTAATTACATTGAACAATGATTAATACTTCCAAGGATTGCATCCATATTCGTTATTAAGTTTTTTTATAAAATGTTCAAAGAATCATTTTTTTTTAGCATTTAAAACAAAATGCAGAGAAAGCAACATTACAATTTTGCCCTTTTCCAAGACAGTCGGAGGGTTAACAGACATTTTCTAATGAAAAGGAGATAGCAATTAAAAAGTAAAATGTAATGCTGTTTCGGGCGATAATGCATGTAAAATGAAAGTATTAAAATGATTTCAGTATATACATGATAACAATGTTTGTCCCATTAATTGTTTGTTTTCTCTTGAAAAAAAAATTGAATGACTTAACTGAGTTTCTCACTAAAAAAATAATTCACTTATGTGTTAATAGTGAATATAAAGTTGAAAATAATTACCAAAGATTGAAGATTTAAGAGTTCAAAGATTTAAGAGCCTATTCTAACAATACAAATACACTTTCAGGCCAATCTTAAATAAATTGGAATGTATTTTTTCATATCTCAAGCTTGAATTTTAACATTTTGAAATGATTTTTTTTCATAGGATATCTGAGGTCGATGTCTAACGTTATACGTTTGTACAGTCGTGGAAAAAAAGGAAACACCCCCTACTAAACTCCTCAACAAATTATCGTAGAAGAAAATTACTGGTACCGAACGACTGGAAATAAAGTTTACTTTAAATTGATATATATATAATTTGATTAGGAGGCAATGTACATATTAAAAGGAACCCAAACTTCCTTTTTTTTTCAATAGCAATACCCAATTTTAACAAGATATTTCAAATCTTCGGTTCAAACTATGCTTAGACACCAAATTGCAAGTCATTTGAATGATAAGTCTTTTAATTTTAAACATTCAAAATTTAGTGCTTCTAATGTTAAATTACATTATCATATTTTTATTAATATCTCCTGAAATTATACTTCTAATGTGCTAATTTTTTGTGTAGGAATAATATTAATATACCCAACATAAATACTTTGAATTTGCAATTTGTATAATTTTATTATATGAATTAACCCTCTGTCTACCAGAAGGGTCTAATGCACCCGACATGTATATTCAAAATATCTATTCAAACCAGAAAATTTCTTCAAAACAAACTAAATGTATAAATCAGACAATAATAAGTTAAATAAACAAATTAAATAGTTTTAAGTAAAAATTCTGGTGTAGAATGTTTTTATAAAACTTGAGTAAAATTTCCGGTAGTTCTAGGGTTAAGAAATTATTATTCAAAAGAATTATGAATTGTAACCTACAATTTTTTTAATGGATTTAGATTTATTAAGTCCTGCTTTATGGAAATCCAAAATTTCACATTTTTCTTCCAAGTAGCTTTCAAATTATGCTTAAGAAACGGCAAAATGATGGTTTAAGGGGCCGTCTATGATAGAACTGACTAGATATTTTGAAGTTTCTTATGCTACCCTCTAATCTAGCGGTCTTCTATAACTGACTGAGTGGCGCTTACGATGCCTTGATTAAGAAGGGGGCTCTCTCGGTCAACAATCGAGTACCGAACTTCAATTTGGATATAGCCCCTAAAATAAGCTCGTTTTAAAATAATTAATTTCTCGGAAACTTATCGTAGGAATTGCATAAAAATTTGTTTTTAGTCTAATTGAAGGGTTTAGAGTTCATTTATGCTGTCATAATTGTGTACTGCTATTGAAAAAAATAACAAAGTTATGGTTCGTTTTAATATGAAGGTGGCCCCATAAACAAATTTTACATACATCATTTAAAAGTTGACTTTCTTTTACGATAATTTTTTGCAGAACTAGTAAGGGGTGTTTACTTTTTTTTCCACGACTGTACGTTTTCGATTTTGGTTGCAGTTTCTTTTTGAGGACACTTTCACATTCGGAATCGGTTCCAACCAATTAGTGAAGTCAGTGACTTCGAAAAGAAAAACTTCATCCAAAATTTTTAAAGATAGGGAAGGTTCCGTTCAGATATATGCATCAGATATCAGAGTTGCCGCATCTGGTGGATTTTTTATTTGGCCATATTTAATTCATTCCTGAAAATTTTGAACAGCAATTATCTTTTATTTTATTTCTGGAATATCAATCATATTATAAGGCAAAAATAACTATTAAAACTTACTGGTGATAATTAGGAATGTCTCAATAAAAAATAAGCCAAACGCGGCCACACTGTCCGATATCCTATGCAAATGAAATCATTTAACCTTTTGAAGGGCGGTAGCTAGACGGTCTAGCCACCTAATTTTAATTTCAAAATTGTAATTCTGTTTGAAAAATGGTAAAATGGTGGACTGACACCAGAATTTAAAAAGGAATTTATTAGAAAATAAGAACTTGCTTATTTTCCCGTACTTTATAAAAGGAAAATTTTAATTACATTTTCTTGGTGCCGGTTTTCAGTTTTGGAATTAAAATTATTTACCCTTTTCTGTGGACACCGCCGGCTAAAAGGTTTATAGTACTGAAAGGCAATCTAGAAATTTGAGTGCCATTTGCCATATAGACTTTTTCTGTCGTGCGCACGCCACTGCAGCGCATCCTTACTGCCGTAATGACGCATTGCACGGTTTCTCATCTACCGGGTACTTTGTTATATCCAACCTTCCTGCTATGACAATAACACACAATACTCTGTGTACGAAATGTGCTGTGTAAGTTTAAAGTTTTTGAAAAATATTTTTCTTGAATTTTTGGCCTTAGATGCTGTATATTCCCGCGGCCACTATTTTGGATTTCTTGGCGATTTTTTGGTGTCGATCTTTATCGATATGACAACCACGTTGCGTTCTGGTAACCCCGGTTTTATTTGGGCGATTGTCTTTTGCGTTTGATTTATTTGATTGACTGTGGCTTTCGTGGTTTGTTTCCCTGCTGTGGGAGATGTTATTAAGAAATATCAGGAAATTTGATGTAGATATTTGATATTTTTTGCTAATTTATTTCTTAAATAGTGTTATTTATGTGTATTTTTTTCTGCAATATGGCTTTGATTGTTAATGAAAACATCGCTTTATTGACGTCATTAATGATGTATTCTGATATTCGAGATTGAAAAATTAACAAAGCTCAGTTTTGACAACTCAACTCCGCATGTTTTATAATTTGTAGTAAGGAAAGTTTTGAAGAATGGAGACATTTTGTATTGGTTTTTGATTGGGAAATTAAAATTACGGTAATGCGAAGTTTGATATTGGTAGTATATGTTCAATATTGCAAGTTAAAGTTCTTGTGTGATTTAGTTTGAAATTGTGAGTATTTGTTCTTTTTTTCTGTGAAGTTAAATGACAGACGACTTGAAATTTGATAAATTATGGCATATAACTATTTTTTTACAGTTTGGTTTAAAGGAACGAGATGTCTGTTAAGGTATGCTGATAATTTTATGCATATTTTGTTGTAATGTTTTGCAGTAATGTTTTACATTAGCCGTTTATTGTATATTTCTCATGCATTTCGTGCATTTTTTAGATTGGTGCACAGCAACATACGTGCATTTACTAACTGCTGTTTTAACGAGTTTTGTGAATTTTTGTCATTGATGCAGAAGTAGCTTGCTGAATCCAGTGATTTTTTTTCAGTTAATGAACGCGTAGCGTGCATACGTTCGTTTACTAATTGCCGCTTTAACGAGTTTCATACATTTTCCAGTTGCTGAAGAAGAAGTTTGCTGAACCTAGTGATTTTTTTTTTGTTAGGTTTATGAATGCGTAGCGTTCATACGTTTATTTACTAATTGCCGCTTTAACGAGTTTTGTTCACAATTTACATTTTATTTTCGTTAAGCCTACCATGCGCATAAATTGGTGCTTGGCGACATTTACTACTTGGCGGAAAAAGGGTTTTCACGCCAAGAAAAAAATCCAAGATGACAGCCGCGGGAATATACGACATCTGTTCCAATTTTAGCATAACACATAAATGTGAACATACGAAAGATACTGTTAAAGTTTAAAACTTGCCATGTATTTCGTGCAGATAGATTCACCTGTCAATTATGTTTTACATTTTAATCATATACAGGGTGCTTCATAAAAGATGGGCAAAACTTTAAGAGGTGATATTAAACATCCAAACAAACAACTTTCATCAAAGAATGCATGGTCGGAAATAAAACGCAAAGGTGATAGAGTACGCCGAAGGATATTTTGTTATACGATCAAAAACAAAGAACGATTAATTGACAACCGTTTGTTGGGAAACCGATCTCTGTACAATCATTGAACCTCTGAGCCATTTCTATTTGCTGTTCTGTTGATAAAATGCATATCGGTCATTTTCATATCAGTGAAGGGCAACATCTTCTGATATGCTCCTACCGCAATTGACTGTTACACACTCGTAGCATCGGTTTTTATGTATTAATCGAGGATAAATTTTACATATGCGTTCATCTTCTTCGCCATATCACATTTTCATGCTATTAGTATCGTTCTTCTCGCGATAACTCGACTGGAATTTTAACGTTTGCATGGAACATGTTTCCAAATGCACCATCGCCTTTGCTTTTTATTTCCAATCATCATTCTTTGATGAAAGTTTTTTGTTTGGATGTGTACGATCACTACTTA
The DNA here is from genome assembly GCA_963932465.1 of Maratus speciosus. Taxonomy (NCBI): domain Eukaryota; kingdom Metazoa; phylum Arthropoda; class Arachnida; order Araneae; family Salticidae; genus Maratus; species Maratus speciosus. Next base: position 206,605,192 of record OZ010796.1, on the reverse strand, counting down.
ATTTTTTGCCCATCTTTTATGAAACGCCCTGTATATTTTCATATATATTAATTATATCTTTTATTAAAACTTTTTTAATTAAAATCTTTTTTATGCATAAAACAATTCAAAATTGCAAAATTCGGAAGTCGCGAATGCACCGACTGATAGCTGGCTTATAAATCAATTCAGAATCAGGTAAGGCCTATGCTTTTTCACTATCTTTCAGCTTTTATCAAACACTTTCTCAGAAATACCTGCCAGCTCAATTGATGTAATCCTGAGTAAGTGATAGTAAGTGATGGGCTGCATGAATAATTTTAATATTCGAATGAATCATTCAAGCATGCGCAAAAACATAGTTTTCAACAGTTGTATACATTTTTAATCAATTATCAACAGCAATTTAGTAACAAAAAGCAACAAAATCATAGTTGCCAACCTCCGTAATTTTTTTAACCCTAGATCTACCGGGAATTTTATTCAAGTTTTAATAAAACGTTCTACACCAGAATTTTTATTTAAAACTATTTAACTTATTTATTTACCTTATTTTTGTCTGGTTTATATACTTAGTTTATTTTAAAGAAATTTCTGGTTTGAATGAATATTTTGTATGTACCTGTCGGGTCCAATGGACCCGTCTGGTAGACGGAGGGTTAATCAACTATCTTCAGACATTTTGAAGATAGATAGAAATATAATATTGTTATGACTTTCTTAAATTAATTCTAAGTAACATAAGAAACTTCTTTTTCGATGCAAAATATCCGGTAAAAATTGAATTTTAAAACACAAATGTTGTCAGCTGTGCTTTTGCGCATGCTGCCGAATTATTCATTCGAATAATAAAAGCATTCATTCTGTACGCCACTAAACACCAGTCTTAATCATGGAACTACTAATAAAAAGGAACTGACATGTCCATAACCCTTAAATGCGCGATTTTGTATTTTGCTTAAAAAAAATTATATATGATCCTCTGAAAGGTTTATTACACAGGAAAAATAATGAAAAATACCAGAGATACATTTTTCATATAATATGTCTATCTTTTCTTCTGTTGCACATCTGCAGTACAAGAAAAAACTACTGTCGTGTGGCTGTTTTACGCTAAAACATTGGAAATTAGCAAAAATTTTAATAATTATGTCTCCAAATACCTTATTTTATAAAGCGTAACCTTTAACCCTTTAATACCCATCATAGAATACGTTCTAGAAATTACGTAGTCCAGAGAATCTGACTTTACACCAGAAAGTTTCAATGGTTAATTTCGCTTTATTTAAATACGGAAAGTCTGTTATTATTTAAAGCAAATATTGCTATTTTAATTTTCTGGTGTGAATTAGGTATATACGATTAAAAAAAACTATTAAATTCAAAACACAGTTGTTTGCATATATGCAAAGCTGCTCACTAAAGGGCTAAAATAGTTAAGCTGCAGCTTCAACCGCATGTGTTGATTACCGACGGATGAAACTTCTACAAGTAAATTTAAATAGAAACTTTCTTCTTATTTAACCCCTTAACCTACCATTTACTTTTAACAGCTTCACGGTTTGGCAAATCCATAGCTACTGCTAAAATTTAATAGAGATTTTCGCCTTGTTTAATCGTGGAATTTCGGCGATTAAATTAAACTATATTTACTGTGAAATTTTAATGGTAAGAAGAATTTACATTTGACTCGATCATCGTACGCGGGCTATGCCCGTCATTGTAGGTTAAGGAGTTAAAGGACTTAATTAATGCCAAATTACATTCATAAATAATGGCAAAGACAGACATTCATTTTTTCTGGTGTAAGTTTACTTTGGCGGTAGTCAGACTGCGTGTCCGACATGTTTTGTCAACCTAGACAAACCCTTGTCAGCTTCAGTGAAAAAGATTACAATACCTGGGCAAACTGAAACCAGTAAATCCAAGCAGAAAATTTTGCATATTTGTAAGTAAATGTTTCCTTGAATAAGGAAGGCGCTTAAATAAGATGAAATTTTCTATTGAAATTTACTGGTGGGATGTTTGCCCCTGCGGTAATCAAAAACTCTTGATCCGATGTAAAATATTAGCTGCCCTCTTGTGACAACCTCTTCAGTTACTCCACTCGCAACTGATAGACAGTACACTTATATATCGTTATCTTTATTCATAACTCCATTGTCTTAATTAACTCTGTTAAAAACACACACTGCCGTTGTTTTTACGGTAGCAGATGTCTTTTTCTCTCTATTGTTCATGTGATCATAAATACCGTATAACGATTGGATATTTTAATTCAATTTTCATAACAAATGTCTTTAACAGACCTTTTAATTTAATTTTCATAACAAATGTTTTTAACAAATGTTTTAATTTAATTTTCACAACAAACGTTTTTAAATATTGCAACTTTTGAAATTTGTTTTCAATAAATATTATTTTCAATAATTGTTTTAATGACGAACATGTTTTTAAGCTAACAATGCCAAAACGGCAAATTTATAACTAAAACTGTCTATTTGGTTAATCAAAATGCCGACTGTTTTCCTAAATAGATTTATCAATTCTTCAAATTTTATTTGTCGAAATGTACTTTTTAGTCGTCGAAAATCAGTCAGGCAAAAACCACGACATTACGTCCAAAAAAAGTGTCTTTTAAATCTTTTGTAAAATTGATTGATTTTCAAAAGTATTTTGTAAAAAAAAATATTTCGAAATAAAGAATATTTTTTATAAAACATTAACATAAAACAACATGACAGTTCAATTTTCAGCTGTTCAGACAATACATTGAAGATTGTTTGGGTAAAGGCATGGAATATCTTCTTTGTAAACAGTTGTTAAAACGAATTTCCGATAGAAATTCAAGTTAATATTGAAATATCTTTCAACTGTCTCTGTTTTAAGTTTCCATTACAAGAGAATCCTGCGATAACTGTAAAATCTTTAGCAAAACATTACTAGTTTTCTCCGAACAAAAGGTTTAGTTCTTTTTCTTATCTTTTTAGGTCGTAAATCAATCGTTATCTATTGCAATCCAGTTAAATATATTGCGTCTCAAAAAGTTAAGCAACAGTAAAATACTCCTTATTTAATGACATATTAGCCCTTTCCACTCCGCGTCATTTTGAGTAAGTAAGTAAGTAAGCACCCACCCTGGGAACCCGCTTTTGGCTTATGGTTAGGTGTAACCCCCAAGCCCAGGGCAGGGAAAAGTTTTACTACCTGCGGAAACAAGCCCAGAACCCCAGTCTCCGGGAAAGAAGACTTCAGAACGACCCGCCTGACACGCCGAAGAGAGCACAAGAGGCATCACAATTGGCTACCCTATTGTTTCAGGGCGAGCCTAGAAATATATTACGATTATGATTTATATGTTTTGGAATTTACGTACTATTTGAAAAACTTTTAAGTATTTACATTCATCTTTTCATTTGATAAGAAATATTTTTATTTTTCCCTTTTTTTCACCCTTTTAAACAAAAATATTTATACATATTTACAATATTTCTAGTGGTATTTAAGTTCTTAAAAATAAAACAATCTCAAAAACACCCTTCCATACACCACGTGGACCCATGACATGTCCACCACAGGCAATCAGAAGAGGTAATTATTGAATGTATTTATATTGAATAAAAGAATAATGGCTATTGAGAATATCGTAGTTAGCATAAAGTTTTTTAAGTTGTGCTGGGTCATTAATTATTTTTAGGATGTCCTGAAGGATTGTCGTTTCTGTTCTGTGAAATTTAAACTTCATGAATTTGCAGTTGCCGAAAATGTAATGCATCGGGTCTCCTCGACCACCACATTTACAAAGGTCGTCATCTTTTTTGCCGATATTATAAAGGAAAGACGGGAAGCTGCCGCGGCCTGTTAAAAAGTAAATAGATACTTTATCTTTTGAAATTATTTGGTTCTGAACTTTTGGTACCAGCCCGTGCGTATATCTGCCACCCCCTGAGTGATCCCAGTTGTACTGCCACCTGTCCAGTAATTGGGTTCGAATACATTTTATAAGATAGGACCGAGGCAATTTAACTCCTCGATCCACTGGTAGGTCGCAGTACTGGGCGGCATCATTCGCCAGCTCATCCGCCAGTTCATTACCCGCTATGCCAATGTGGCCTTTTATCCAAGTAATGTAAAAAATTTTATTTTGATTTTGTTTAATTAAATTATGGATGTAATAAATTGAGGGGTTAGTTGGAAATAAATTGTCTAAGGCTTTAATAGTAGATTGACTGTCACTTAATATTTGGAATTTTGTATAAGGGGAGTTAATGGCCCAATTAATTGCCGAAATTATTGCGTGCAGCTCCGCCTGAAAGATTGAATTTTCTGCTCTCAGTTTGACTGTTTTTTCATAAATTTTAATGTTATGATTGTAGGCTACCATTGCATATGCTGTGCCAGAGTCCACCTTAGAACCATCTGTGTAAATCGAAATAAGATTAGTTTTTGTGATAATTTTGTCTGTAACTATTAAGTTATTTAAATGAATTTCCGGATTTATTTCATATTTTAGGATTTTATTTTCTATATCATCTTTACATATTGGTTTGGGTTCTTTAAGTAATAAGTTTTTATTGTGTAAAATATTGTATTTTAGATTTTTATATTCCAGTGTTATTAATATTGGTGGTATTCCTAATAGGACCTGTAACGTATGTGTTGCAACATTTTTATATGTTTTGGTTATTGACGTGAGACAAGTTCTTTGGATGGATTGGAGAGCGCGTTTATCTTTTATCCTGAGGTCTCCAAACCACACCTCCGAACCATAATCTATAATTTTTTCTAGTACTGCTATGTACCAGGTTCTAAGACAGCCTCTGTCCACCCCCCAAGTAGCCGAGAAGACCCGTTTAATGGATGAGGTTAGCTGTAAAATTTTGTTTTTTATGCTAGTTATGTGCTTGTCCCATTTTAAAGTACTCTGGAATATTATCCCTAAAATTTTTATTTCCTTTAATGGCTTGATGGTATAGTTACCCAATTTAAAGGTTGGTGGACGTTTATCCAAAGTGTTTTTCCCCAACATAATAAAAGTCGTTTTTTCCTTTGAAATCTGTAAATTTAAGTTATTGCAAATATTATAAAAAAGTTTTATTTTTTGGTTGGTTTCGGTCTCTAAGATGAGTCTGCTCCTCGCTTTGACAACCATATTGATGTCATCGCAAAAAACATACAGGTCTTCGAATTTACTGTAAAAGTTTATTAAGATTATATTTGCTATGATTAGCCACAGAAGCGGCCCAAGGCACGACCCCTGTGGACAGCCTTGATAAGTTGGTCTTTTAATGTTATTTGATAAATAATTTGTTATTAGTTCTCGTTCGGATAAGAAGCTAAGAAGGATACATTTTAAATATTGCGGAATTGGTAATTCGTTAATTTGTTGACCCAAAGTGACCCAATCGATATTGTCAAACGCCCCTACAATGTCGAATGAGATAATGCTGCAGTATTTATATTTTTCAAGATACGTTTTTGCTTTATGTTTTAATTTGTTTAATAGTTGAATTGTGCTTCTGTTCTCACGGAAGCCATACTGGGCCCCGTGAAGAACATTTAATTTTTCTAAGTAGTGATTAATTCTTCGTTTTAGGATCCTCTCATAGATTTTTCCCAGCATGGGAAGGAGACAAATGGGTCTATAGGAGGAAGGTTGGCGTGGATTTTTATTACGTTTTGCGAAGAAGATCACATTTGCTATTTTCCATGATTTAGGAAAGTAGTTAAGAGTAAGACATTTGTTATATAAGTCACGTATTAGATGTTTAAAATTATTGTATATGTTTTTAATAATAAATGCATCAATTTTATCAAATCCAGGGGCTTTTAAATTATTTTGCTCATTAAGTGCTGATTTTATTTCTTTAAAAGATATTAGGGGGGGAGGGGGGGAAGATCTTCCTCTGCCGCTGGGTCCATGAGAGGTGGATGCGGGTTTTGATGTATTGGGAAGTGGTGGTTAAGTAATATGTTGAAAGTGTCTAATTTTGTAGTATATGGGGTTGAACCCTGTAGTGTTGTGTGTATGAAATGATTATTTTTGAGTCTTTTATTCATTGCTATTTTAAAGGCTTGGCCAAATTTGTCTTTTGTTTTAGAGCAGAAACTCTGCCATGATTTAGTTTTTTGTTGTTTTATACGTTTTTTGTATATTGCTCTTTCTCTTTGTAGGAGGGTTCTCCACTTTGGGTCATTTGTTGATTTAAATCTTTTCCGTAATGCTGAGATTTTATTTCGCTGGACCTTCAGCTCTGCCGTCCACCAGTCAAATGTTGGATATAATTTGAAACTTTTTGTTTTTAGTGAGGATTTACAGGTGTTTAGAATTACTTGGTTAAAACCATCAAGCCATTCATCCAGTTCTAGTCGAGTTTTAGTATCAGATAAGGATTTAAGTAAATTATTAATTTTCGGTTTCAAGATGTAATTAAATTTTTTAAAACTTGAGTATCTTGTTTTAAATCTTTTAAGGTCTAGAATAACTGGTTTAAGATTTAATGAGAATCTGATATACCTGTGGTCCGACGTGCTCTCTACTGTGTCATCTACATACCATGAGTCCACGCAGTCCACCAGGTCTTGTGTACAAAGGGTTACATCTGGATTCCCCTTCATGGGACGATTCGGCTGTCCTATAAATGAATGAGGTGCCTCTATATCATTGATCAGAGTTAAGTTATTAGATAATAGTAAGTATGTCAAAATTTTTCCCCGTTCATCTTCTTTCTGATATCCTAAAAGTGACAAGTGGACATTGAGGTCTCCTCCCATTATGATGTGATTCAATGGTTCGAAGAAGTCCAGCCACTTCATATCACCTCTGTAATCACCTTTTGGTCTGGCATACACAGAGCCTATTGTGATCTTGCCGGATTCAGTAGTAAGATTGACGAATACTGCATTATCGTCTTTATATGTCTCTATCACTTCCACGTCCTTTCGGGTTACCACAACTGCCGCTGTTTTATTTTTTGAGATAAATGCTTGCCAATTTGACGGAATTGACCATATGGCTTCGTTAAAGTAGTAAAAGTCCTGTAATAGAAGAACTAGTATTTTATGCTGATTTGCAAATCCCATTAGGGTTGATGTTGCAGAACTTGATCCCTGTAGATTAATTTGAATAAAGGTTAGTTCATTTGGAATATATATTTTCTGTGGTTTTGCAGGGTTATTCAGAATTTCTGTTATTATTTGTTCTTGGTTTACTGTTAAATTTCCATTTTGAGTATTGGAGTTGTTTGAGTTTGTTGAGTTATTACAATTATTTATTTCTTCATTTATCGGATTGAACTTTCTTGATTAATTTGTATATTTTTATTTCTTTGTGACAGGTAGTACTGTAGTGTTGGACAGTCTGATGAACTCGATCTATGCGGGAAGTCGCTATTTGTTCCAGCACAGTTTCTGCCTATATCGAATTTATTTTATTTATTTGTGCTAGATTGCTTCGCTGTAGTATTAAATATTGTAAAGTCGGACATTCACTAGAACTATCTGCATGCGGGAAGTCACTCGCACTCCCCATGCAGTTTCTGCATCTGTGTTGTTGTGGTTTATTTCTGTAATAACAATATTTTTGATCATGGCGTCCTGCACAGTATTCACACGTTGGAGATTGTCGGCAATTCTGATCCACGTGTCCGAAAGATTGACAGTTCTTACATCTTAATATAGGTTGGTAAGGTGCAATCCTGACCGATGTAAATCCCATGACGATCTTTCGTTGTCTCAGTAGATGAATCGCAACTGGAGCTTCTGCTTCAAAAATTAGTTGGTATGTTGAAGCTTTTTCTCTTTGTTTTCTATTAATGTAGTTTATTGGATTATCTGAATCATAAAGATTTTTTAGATTGGTTATTATTTCTTGTGGATCCATATATGTTGGGATCCCTAAAAGAATCAGTTTTCGGAGATCCGCAGCCTTATATTCTATATCCACAATGTCTTTTAGGGTTTCTATCTTCTCAATCGTCTCAAGCAGCTTATTCGTGTTTTCATCACTAAACGTTTTAATTATTAGTGAATTTTTGTTTTTGGCAAGTTCACAATATATTTGTTTATATTCAATTGTGTTTCTAGTTTCTCTTGTTAGCATGATTTTTATGTCATTGAGCGACATATTCGTGTTTTTCTGCCGAGTTATCAGGATAGCTGCTTTTGAATACTGTGCATGTACCGTTGGAATTGTTGTCTTCTTAGGTATTGCAGCCACCTCCGAATATAGTGAATTATCTGTATTTGCCTGTATGTTTTCTTCTATATTATTGCATTTTATGATTGGTTGTTGTTCCTCTACTGTTTCTATTTTTTCTCTTATCTTTTTAAGTTCTTCCAAGATGATTCTAGTATAAGGTATCGTTTCTTCTGTATTTTGCTGTTGAATTAAGTCTTCTATTACTTTATTTTTGTTTCTAATTTCTTTTAATTGTTTTTCTATTTCTTCTTTGTATTTTAATTCTTTTTCTAGTAGTTCATTCAATTCTTTATTGCATTTTTCCAATTCATTTGTTAGAGTGGGCTGTTCTTGCAACTTCTTAATCGTTTCTAATTGATCTTTTATGATTTGTTCGTGTTCAAGGATTTTTTGACGTTGATCTAACGTCACCTTATTGACGGTGTTGAGATTCGCCGTTATTCTATTATTTTCTTCTCTTTGTATTTCAAGGTCTTTCACCATTTCACTTGCTTTAAAGATAATTTTGTCTAGGTATTTTTTAGCTTCTTCACAATCACCTCTTCTTCTACTTCTTGTAAGTGATTTATAAATCTCTATCATTTGAGTCATTGTCATCTTCTTTATAGCAAGTTCACCATACCTCGGCGTGGCTACTTCCTCCGGAGGATCTTGAGTCGACATTGAGGAATTTTGTGTGTTGTCTTCTTGTATAGATATTTGAGTTGTTCTTTCTTCTGTAGTTTTTAAGTCATGTCTGCCCGATTTTCCTGTCCCCGTTCTTCTACTCTTCTCCTTTAATTCTCTAATCATCTTTTCCTGCTGTTCCGCTCTTTTTTCCAGATTATTTTTGCTGTCATCTAATTCTCTTATTTTTTGTTTTATTTTGATGAGATATTTTTCTGCCATACTAGACGCTCCTTTAGCATGAGTGCTCTTCGTCTTGCTGTAGCTATCTATCAATTGTTCCAGCGACATTAATTTTGCCATGGGTTCTGAATATGTTGTCCGATTTTTTGGAAGGTCTTTAGTATTTAATCTTGGTTTTGAGTGTATTGATATACTGGAATCAAATGATCCTTCAGTTTCATGGTCCACAAGATCCTTTACTCTCTGTGGCTTTGGAGTCGCCTGGGCAGTTATTAACTGATTTTCTAATTCTTGGATTGTCTGATCCAGTTGTATCATCATTCTCTCTTTTTCCTCTACGATTTCTTTCAACTCCATTATTTCATGTTCTTTTTCCTTCAAGTTTTGCTCAATTTCGTCACTTTTCATCAGAGCACATTCTAATTTTTCTTTGTACTCTGCTATTTTAAGTTCGTTTTGTTCTTTATTTAATTTATTCTTCTTTTTATTTTTTAATTTCTGACTGTATTCGTGAAATATTTGTAGGAGCGTCGGTTCCGAGCTACTTATTTCGTATGAATGTTCGCCTATTAAAGAGCTTTCTTCTTGTATTTGTGACTTATTCATTATTCCACTTTTATTTTGGACTTTTTATAATCTATTATTTCGTGAGAATTATTTATTTAGTATATTTATATCTGAAAGTTATATTGTAACAGGATCGGGGAGCCACTAGGCCCCTGCCACACATCTTTGAAGGAAAGGGAAATAGATAGTTAAAAGCAAAAACCAGTGGTCGTAACCACCGAAAATGACTTAGAATAAAATTAAATTGCCAAATGGGGGGTAATTTTGAATTAAAAAAAAAAAAAAAAAGATAGTGATAGTAAAACCATTACTAATGGGAGAAAAGAGGGAAGTATGTGCTATTGCTCCCGTGCCACCAAGACCATACACTTAAATTATTAATTATCAGTTTAAGTGTATGTAATAAGTAATTATCAGTTACTACTCTTTTACCAATAACATTGTTCCCCTGTGAAAAATGCATTACTGCATGTATACATTATCTCACTATTTTTCACAGGAGTTGTAGCGTTAAATTTTGATGAGGAATTCGTAAATATGTACAATATAAAGAATTATATAATATAGTATATAATATAAAATGTAATTTAATTCAATTTTAAATAATAGACAAATTTACATATGTACATTTTTGATATTGATAATTTGTTATAAATCATTGAAAGTAATTTATTAGTACACAAATTTACATTTAATCACTCTTAATGTTGATCTGTTATGTACAACTTCAGCAATATTGTTCTAGTATGAGTATTGCACGTCGAGTCTCGATTTCCCATAAACGAACCAAAAAAGGAGTAAAAAAGGAGTAAAGGGAGTAATGGTAGATTGGGTGGACCTGTCAGATGGAAAACATTTGGAAAATATTTCTTAATGTATTGCAGTAGGAAAGCAAACAATACTCATCCAACACTACAAGGGTCCCGCCGACTTGCCTGTAAGATAATGTAAAACACAATATAACAGATTTAAACTTTAAAATTTAAATGTAAGTGCGCCAAAATCAGTGCAGGGACCTCCCAAGGACCAAGGAGGGTAAAATGAGACGGAGAGGATAATGCCAACAGCAATGTAGTGCTAAATGTAAAATAGTAAAGGGGAACAAGAATGTAGGACATGGTATGACTCAAATTTAATAATCGTTTACATTAAACCCAGTAATCAAAAAAGTTGCTAATAATAAGGAAATGAGTGCTAATTGTAGTAGTGATTAGTGGGAAAGAATATATGACGTATGGGAAATCCCAATGAAAAACAGAAGAATAACTCAAATAATAAAAAAAAGTAGTCAATGCTAAGCCAAGAAATGTGTGCAAGGTCAAATAATTAAAATGAGAATAAAACTGTTGGCAACCTCCAGTACATTCAAGAAAAAAACCAGACTAGTAATCCAGTAACAACAGAATGTATGTCATATGAGTAATCCCAATGATCAGTAGAATAACTCAAATAATAAAAAAGTAGTCAATGATAGGCAAAGAAATGTTTGTATGGTCAATTAATTATAATGGGAACAAAATTGTTGGCAACCTCCAGTACATTCCAGAAAGAACCAGAGAAATAACCCAATAAACAAAAAAGTTGCTATTGTTAAGGATAAAAAATATTAAATGTAAAAATGTATATTGGGATCAAGAAAATATGCCATATGAGTTATCCTAGTGAAAAAATCAGAAGAATAACTCAAATAATAAAAAAGTAGTCAATGTTAAGCTTAGAAATGAGTGCAAGGTCAAATAATTTTAGTGGGATCAATATTGTGTGCAACCCCTAGTACAATCAAGAAAAAACCGGAAAAATATCTTAATAATTGTAAAAGTTGCCAATGTTAAGGAAAAACCTTAACAACTTATAAAAAGTGTAAAATGTGACTTGGGACTGTTATAACAGTCGAAAATGAGTGTAAATTAGAAAAAACCATGTCTCTAGCCCAATTAGGAAAAAAGTAGCAACTGTTATAGATAAGGGAGGGAGGCAAAAAATGGTGCAAAAGATGGTGACAGTAGAAATAATAATGTAGTATATAAAAAAGTGTCAAAAATATAACAATAACAAAAATAAAAGCTATTATAATGAAGAGACACATTTGACCCCTCCCCGGCAGGCCCCTAATTGTGCTAGAGGTAAACGGAATAGTGGAAAAGACGGGGGGGAAAGTTCACTTAGGCTGCAAGCAGCTGATTTTGGCGCAGCAGAATACCCCTACGACCAATACTTTTCGAGTTATTTAGCTTTTTATACAATAATTCAAGTGTAAAATACGTCCATCAGAAACAAAATGGCGTGTTTTAGTGATTGGATGGCAAACCTAGTAGTTAATTATTGTGCTAAAAGTTGGAGAAGACCTTTCTATACATGTTGCCATTGAAAAAATAGTTAAGTGTTCATTATTAGTTTTTTATTATAATTAATTTATGTATTATTTTAAAGCGTTGAGAAATTTTTTGAGAAGGCAACCTACTTGAGTTTTCAATTATTTTAAAGCATTAATATTGGCTTGCCCTTACAGAACACGAATTGTGTGAGAGCAACCAGTGTCCACCCAACCGCTCCAAATCAAAAATTACCAATTTTAAAATTAAAATTAAAAATACTTCTAGGTATTCAGTATTAAAACAAATAGTACCGCTAAAAAGAGTAAAGATTCAACTTTCAGAATATGTAAATATGTAAAAGATCGGTACATAAATAGTAGTTAAAAAATTAAATTAAAAAAGTAAACAACCTAATACATTCCTATGGGAAATCGGAAAAGTTTCTTAAAAAAAATGACACTTTTTCAAAAATCAATTAAAAAATATCAAATTGACCTAGAGAGACACGGGTGGAGGCGGAGAAAAGCTAAAAGTTCAAAATATCGAGATCTGGCGTTAGTTTTTCAAAATAATAAAGAGATCATAAAAATTAAGCTATGTTAAAAGTATAGAATATGCCTCCAAAAACCCATGTTTCTCTATGGGAATGAGGGTTACTTCAGATATCAAAAATCACAAAAAAGAACACTTTTTAAAATAATCATTTGGCATAGTAAATATCAATATTTTTGGACACAATAGGTATCAAATTAAAGCTTATAGTCTTATCTAAGTGAAACATACAATATATTATCATTTTGAAGAGTTTTAGGTAGTTTTTAGGACAATAGAATTCCATTGTTTAACCCATGTTAAGTCTATGGGGAAAATGTTCAAAAAATGCAGTTTTTGATGTAAAGTTTAAAGGGTTAAAACTAACCGTTAACTTAAAACCAATGGTACTAAAATAATCTACGTACTTTAGTTAAGGTGAATGAAACAATAGATTTTAGTTATCTGAAAGATTTAGTTGTTTTTGAAGGAACTGAAAAATGTCAATTTTGAAAATGGCTCCAAAATTTTGAAAGTAATTTATAGAATTTATGTTAAAATTAATAGAAAGAATGACTTAGAGATACAAGATAGGACTTAGAAGAGAGCTAAGAAGATGGTGAAGGGCAAATGAGCCATGAAAAAAAACATTAGGTAACTTAATATGGTCAAAATTGCAATGGAATTCTATTGTTTTTTCCCATGTTATCTCTATGGGAGAAAAACATGAAAACTTCACTCTTTAAATTGGATATTTAAGGCTTAAAACTTGATGAAAACTCAATGAAAATAGTACCAAAATAATCTACAGAGTTTAATTGACACAAAATGTGCCATTTTATTGAGTTATCAATTAGTTGTGTGTAACTTGTAAGCATATTTAAAACACTTTAATTTGAAAATGGCTCGAAGTAAACATAAAGTGCATGGTCTTTAATGGGTTAATTTTATATAAAAAAAACTGTGCCCGGAAGGACAAACTAGGTATTAAAAAGATCACAACAGTATGTAGAATCTAAATTTATCAAGTTTCAGTAGTTTTGATATAGATAAGGGGGCACGAGAAGCATTTGAATAGGTGGCAAAACCTGGTTCAAGGAGAAAACGAAAGTAAAGAAGAAGAAAGTTTAACTACAGATTTATCCTGAACACCCCTACACATAACTGCACATACCATATATCATTTTAATCAGCATTTAAAGAGGAAGAGAAACATATATGACACAAGGCTCTAGCTTACCCCATTCCTTAAATATTTACATTTCCATCGGAGCAAAATTTGAGCGATGCGTAATCTTGAGTGTGGGCTACCAGCAACTCCGCGTTATTCTGACTGTAGGCTACCAGCAACACCGTGAAATTTTGACTGTGGGTTACCAGAAACTCGGCATCATAATCGGTCCGGTGAATAAGCAGGACAGCCACAGGTGGCTCTTCTTATATTCTGTTCATACCACTATTTAAAAAAATTTTCTCTTGCAAATGTTGTGAAAGCGTATGTTATAGATTTTTGTTTTGAAAAAGTGGTGCGAAATAGAATTAAAAAATAGTCGCCTGTGGCAGCCCTGATAAGCTACCAACTACTCCGGGAGTATTTACATTATTGCACGCGCGTTTCTGAGAAAGGTCAATAAAAGAACTCACATTCATTTTAAAGACATGTTTTAATAGCAAAAATACAATATAAAGAATATAACAATATGAAAAATAAAAATTATTTTTTGAAATTCTTCATTTTATGGTATCTTAAAAAACAATCTCCAAGCTTCATTCGTGGTTTATCAATACAAGTATCGCAGAGTTTTTAAAAAGTAGGCGTGAAAAAACATTATCGGACAGAACTCCCCGGTAGACATTTCATGCTTGTTATGTTTCATGATTCTTACTGTCAACCCGCCCTTTTTTTAGTTACAAATAAGATAATAACTTTAAATAAAATATGAGAAATAGTAAGCAAATAAAAAGTTGGGTGATTATTAAACTAAAATAAATTGTATTTCGGAAAAAAAAAATTAAGGAGACATATTGCAGTGCTGGAAAATTGGCGCAGAGGTGGAGGCTATTGACACCACTAAATTTCAGTGATATTTTTTGGCTTATCTAATGACAGAAATTGATAGTTTTTATTAAGGTGAAGAATACTATAAAAATTTAGTGGTGTCAATAGGCTCCTCCACTGCGCTGCATATTGAAATCAGACACATAGTATTTGTATAATCAATACAAATATCACGCCCACTCTCAACAAAAATAACCCAAGTAAATGAATTGCAAATTTCAATCCATTTCAAATCACCCAGGTGGTGTCTCTCGGCATTATTAATTTTTCTAATCTTTTAACCAAATTTTCTTCGTAGTTTTTGAGTTTAAAAACATGATTAAGTTTTTTTTTTTTTTTTTTTTTTTTTTTTTTTTTTTGTTCATATAGTTTTTTGGCGGTGGCCATTTTGAACAAGTTATACAGACATATTTTTTCGAAAAGCATGTTTTACGGAAAATGCTGTAACTGCTTTATTTTTATACCTGTCAAGGTGACTGAAAAACCAAAATGTTCAGCATAAAATTGTCTACATTTTATGTAATTATAAAATTTTCATTTGAGTTAAGGATCTAGGTCAAAAACATGTTTAAAAACCTGAGAAATAAAAGATCAAACAACACAGTTTCGCTGCCATTATTTTTTATGAAAGAGATCAGACCCACCTTAAATACATTATACTTACACAGACATGTTATAGGACTACTTATTTTTAAAATTTCAATCTTGAAAACCTTTTTCTTTTCTTTTTTTTTCTTTGTACAGCTCATCAAAAACTGCGTTATGACTGATTTTGGCAATTTTCGCTAATTAATATCTCAAAAGGGACTGAATAAAAAAATTCTGAAAATTTAGGATAATAAAAATCTTTGTAATGTAAAGTTAAATTGTAAATTTTATGTTTGAGAGCGAAGGACCCAAGGATTGGAACTACACGCCTTAACCACTTGGCCACTCAGACTTGATCAGGGGATAATTCTATGAGGTAATACGGGGAAAACATATCAATACGTAATGGTTTGTCGTTGAAGATATATGTTAGATGGAGAAATTAGAATTTAAGTGTTTTTATTTTATCTTTTTTTATTAATCATTCGGAAAAATGGATATTGTCCTCGGTCAGAGTAGGAAATCAAAAACATACCTGATGCGTTTTATTAGTTGAATCCCGCATTTTTTTTCGTTTTCTGATTGGTCTATGCAGTAATCTGTATTTTCCCTTTACTTTCAACAGAGGATACTTCTGTTGCCACTATGACAAAAAAGTAATAAAAACTACAAAAAATATTAATAACTCAGAAACAAATTGGGGTACAGCTTTCAAACAATCTGCAATTAAAAATGCATTTTTTTCTCTATACGACGATATAAAAAGTAATATTGTGGGATGTTTAGAAGTTTAAAAATGAAATTTCATTTAAAATTGGTCCAGGAATATTAATGTTTAATCCATGGCGTACATAATATATGACCAGCTCCGTAGAAGTTTAAAAATTTACAGTACCGAAAATTGTCTTACGCGTGTGTATTTAAAAATTAATTTAATATTTAAATGAATGAAATAAATATCTTAGTGAATTCGTTAAAGCAAGCGAATTTAAGAATAAATTTAAGAATAAATAAGATGTACATACAATTAAGAATAGATATAAATTTAAGAATAATTAAGTATTAAAAAAATATTTTTTGAGGTTTTGTACAGTTAATAAAATTTTCTTATTAGGAATTATAATGTAATTACACGGGTTGTGTTAATTTATAAAATATGTATTTTTAACATGGAAAAATTTATTTAATAAATAAAAAATTGGTAATTAATAACTTTTAATTGGAATAAGAATTCATTTTATGTCGTTTTAACGATTTAAAATAGAACATATATTTAATGAGTATGTTGCGATATTAATTTGTTACTTATCAATATTTTAAATTTAAAAATAAAAATATTAATTTATACTTTTTTTTTCTTTTGGGAGATAATTTTGAAATAGGGGATATTTCTGAATCTTTCTTATAAATTTAAGAATACTTATTATATAAAATAAGTGAATTTCAGAGGTTTCTCTTTAGGAATTATAATGTAATTAAATGTGTTAATTCAAGAAATATATATATTTGTAACATAGAAAAAATAATTTTAATAAAAAAATAAGTTGGTAATCACTTTTAATTTTTTAATTAGAATAAGACTTATTTTTTTGTCATTTGATGATTTAATGTCGAATATAATTTTAGTGATTATGTAGCAATAATGATTCTTTTACTTATCAGCATTTTTTAATCATCAAATAAAATAAAAATATTAATTTCTCTCTTTTTTTTTTTTTTTTTTTTTTTTTTTGTAAATAATTTTTTAGAAGTGGGAGACATCTGAATCTTTCTTTTAAATTTTAATGCTAAGAATTTGGGTAGTTTTTATTTAAATATTTTTATAGCTTGTAAAATAATTTTAAACACTTTTTTAATAATTTGATTTTTAAATAAAATAAGAAACATAGCTATTGCTTTGAAAATGAATATATAGTTAGAAAATAATTAATTTATGAACTTTTTATTTTCTTCGATTAAGTTTATAATGGATAATAATTTTAAGGAGCGATTAAAAAAATATTTCGATGATTCAAATAATTGTAAATCCTTTTTAAAATGAATTCAATAACAGCTTCTTTAAATAAATAAATATAGGCTATTTTTGACTTTTTTTTTTTTGTTTATCACTGTTAGAATTTTATATGAAATGCATGAAATATATATATCTTATCAAAACTCAAACTCAAACAAATTTAAGAAAAAGAAAAAAAAAATGTCGGCTAAGACTAAAAATTCCGAATTCGGGCCGATGTTGGCCAATCTAATCGGGCCACTATCAGAAATCACATATGGGTCCTGCGTCACTTGCCGGTGTAAGTCGCTTGCCGATATATAAACATAACGGGACCAATTACGATAACGGGCAATCGAAAAAGCAGATTCTTAAGTTTCAGTTGCCGATATGCTGCCGACACTTTACCGAAACTAGTGTGCCCATGCGACACTTAACCGACACTGCCGGCTGCGATCCGATAGTGTTCCGAAAGGTATGTGTTTGCTGTTATTATTCTAATTGATGGTGCAATTATTTTCTAAAATTATGAAATTTAACTCTTTTAAAAACACCGGCAAACACCAGTCAATTTTTGTGTCACAGCGAGGATATTTTCTCTACGCTAAAAGTGTCTAAACGCCCGTATTTTAACACAATCTTTTTAGAGGATTTCAATTGACCAGATCTACATCACCTACAACAATTTTAAAACGTTCGGACGGGTAGAAAAATTTTATAGAAAACAAAATCTGTGAAAATTGGACAAAAATATTAAAAACCAAGGAATTTCGACGTGGTTTCTCTCGATTTCGATAAAAGTTTTCACGCTTAAATATGCATATGTTGTTTATGAAATTTTAAAAAGGGCTTGGGTATAGTTATATTTACAGTCCATTGAAATTTCAGAGAATTCGGACGACAGTAACTATTTACCGTAATTTCCCGCGCATGCACTACGGCTAAGCACTGCGGTCTTTTTCAACCCGGAATAAAAAAAAAAAAAATGAAGTCAAATAAATGCTAAGCAAAAGCAAGTCACATTTTATTTAAAAGAAATTCTGGTAGGAAATTAAGTTATCTGAGTAGCGGTGGATACGCACGAAATTACGGTATTTTGTTATGCTAATGAAACAAATGAAAAAAAAAGTTTACGTATCGGTAGGGAACAGAATCTACATTTTAATAATTTCTTTTCGATCTCGCTAGATTAGTAGTAAAATGCAGAGGTCTTTTATACGAAAGGTTTCTATTTCGGAACAGGGTAAGACTGAGTTAAAATTTGGATTATGTTAAAAAATATATATATCGTACTTTATTGCACATTTAAGGATTTTATTCTTCTTTTAAGGGTATCTAAACCAAAAAGAAAAAAAAAGTTCCGCATTTGTATGTCAATGCATTAATGTGACAAAAATAATTAAATATATATAGTAATTATTGCTAACTTTAAAATAATCGAATTATTAAAAGGAAAGAAAAAACTACACATAAATGAATCGAATTATAAAAAAATACTATATTTTATTAAACTCATTGTTCAATACATTTATTTAAGAGATTTTTTTTTTTATTATTTTACAATTTTAAGGGTTTCTAATGATTCTTAATTTAAAAAAAAAATAATTATTTAATAGAAAAATTTCACTTTAATCGAATAATAGAAGCAGGGATGAGACGTCAGAATTTTTTGCATACGAGTATAATCTTAGAGAAAATGTTGTTCTGTTAAATTGCAAAAATGTTCCGATTAAATAAAATAACATTTTCTCTAAGATTATACTGGTATGCAAAAAGTCGGAAATCTCATCCCTGCAAAAAGAATTACTACATTTTACAAATTTCATTCTCCAAACTATTTAAATAAAAACATTTTGGTATTTGTTTGCAACTTTAAGGTTTTTTTTTTTTTTAATGTATACTAATATAAAAATTCTTTCACTTATAAACACCCTCGCTAGAGGGCATCAAAAAGCTGTCTAGAGATATAAAATTATGCAAACAGAGCCTTACAAAGTGTCTGTGCGTTCCGGTAATAATTCCAATACAGGTCCCCTACCATAGGTAAGATACAATAAAATTTGCTTAGACGAAGAACAATCGGCCAGTGATAACTTCAGTTTATGCAGGTTATTTAAATTTACAAAGCATAAGTCCCTTAATCATCGAATATTTTTTCCAACTGGATTAAATCATATTCAAGGCTAGAGTAGCACAGTTGAAGTTCATTCCAACAGAGCGAAAAATGTGCTATAGTTATAGCTCGGATGAATGAAACTAGTGCTGAAGTTCACAGCCAAGTCCAACAAATAAGAGAGTGAATTATGTCAGCCAGGTATCGTCCAGATAGCCTAACAGGTAAGGCATTGGCACCATACGCCAAGTAACCAGGTTCGATTGCTGGTCTGGTCATTTTTCGCTCTTTTGAAATAAACTTCAACTGTGCTACTGTAGCCTTGAATATGATATAACATAAGTCCTCCCCTTTGTTTGAGGGGAGGAGCTGGAGAATGTGTTTTTCCGTTTAATGCAGGGTTCCGTTATAAACTGGCTGTACTCATTCAGAAACTATGTCTGCTAGATAGTACCTTTTTTTAAAAATCTATATAGTAGTATTTTCTTAAAATTTTATTATTTCATTTACAGTATTACAGTTTATGATGTATTTGTAATTACTTTTTTATCTAAAGGTTTTAAGTGGGCGCAGAACCTTTAACACGTTCACGCCGGCGCGGTGGGTCACACTCGACTGTCACAGATCTGCAAAGTCTCTGGCTTTTTGGATACCAATATTTTAATATAGAAAATGTTGTTTTATTTAATTAGAACAATTGGGCGATTTAAAGGAATAACATTTTCTCTAAAATAATGGTGGTGAAAAAAAAAAAAGCCGGAGACATGAGAACTCTGAGACAGTCTAGTGTGACACACCGCGCCGGCGTGAACGTGTTAAATTTTCAAAAAATCAGTTTTCGGTTTTTGCTTAATTCTGAATGTTTAAAAATTTTTTAACAATATGCAAAAAACCGCATTAAAAAATTTGCATTATTTCTTGAGATATAATCGTTTCTATACGGTGAGTATAGTGAAAGATCCGTAGATATTGAAACTTTAAAAAGCGTTTTCTCAAATTAGCAAATTTGGAGTTTGAGCGCCCCAGCTAAAAATGAACTGCAGTTTTTTTTTTTTACAGAAATGAGGTATTTTTGAAGTTTCTCTACGGTCAACTGTAGTTTTTTTGTAGTGCAATATCAACAGTAAAAACACTTCAGTTATTTTTCAGTTATTGACAAGTATTTTTTAAACCCAAAATTAAAAAAAAATAGTAAGACTTTATGCCTACAGTAAAACGGCAGTGAATTTCAAGTGATTTTACAGTAATTAATTCACAAAAAATTTCGGTGATGTATCTGCAGTATGACTGCAGTTACTGAAGAACTTTACAGGTCTTAATTTTTGTAAGTATGATTACTATAATAGTAACTACAGCATAACAGCAGTTATTGTAAGATTCTTTTGCAAGACAGAAATCTAGTATGGTTGTGTGATATTTTCCGAAAGTTTCTAAAGTGTTTAAAAATGTTTTAATTTTGTGAGAGTTGCATGATATGAAACACACTTTTTAAATACTAATAATAATTAATACTCTTTCCAACACTTTTAAGGACATAATTAAAAGTCATATTCCTACCTAACGTAAAATTTTTAGCTCCTCTTTCACTTTAAGCTAAGAGAAAAAAATTAAATTTCACTATGATTTTCAAAATTAGAGAAAAAAATATAGTTAAATTTCAAAATCGAGGGAGGGGCAGTGGCATCAACCCACCTGTGCCCCTGCCCACAACAGAAAATTCTTAGTTTTTTTTTTTAATTTACTCTAATCGAATAAATTTTGCTATGTTTTTTTTCAAAATCGGAGAAAAAAATATTAATTAAATTTCAAAAGCCGGGGGGGGGGGCAATGGGCCTCTCATTTTTTTATTGTAAGTTACTCGAAAACTATACATCTTACTATGTTTTTGAAAATAGAAGAAAAGGAAATTTTAATTAATGAACTTTTGAATTTCAGGGAGGGGCAATATGTTTCTCCTACCCCCCTCCCTTATCCCTAACGGAAAATTCTTAATTCCTCTTTTATTCTAAAAATAAAAAAAAATAATAAAAATAAAAAAATTCAGTATGTTTTTGAAAAGCGAAGAAAATAGTTAAAATTTAAATTCAAGGGAGGGGCAATGGCTCAGCTATGCCCTTCCCCTAACAGAAAATTCTTAGTTTCTTTATTTTTAGTTACTCGAAAAGAATAAATTTTTCTACATTTTCAAAAGTGGAAAAAAATAATTTTTATTAGTTACATTTTAAAATCCAGGGAGGGGAGGAAATGAACCTCTCAACCCTCCCTCCCGTCTCTTAATGTAAAATTTCTTATTTTTCTATTCTAAGTTACTCGAAAAGTATAAACTTTACTATGTTTTTGAAAACAGAAGAAAAAGAAAATTTAATAAATTAATTTTTTTTTATTTAGGGAGGGGCAATAGCTCTCTTCTAACTTCGTTCCCCTAACAGAAAATTCTTAGTTATTCTTTTATTTTAAGATAAAAGAAAAGATCAAATTTCACTATGTTTTTCAAAAATCAGAGAAAAAAATTAGTTAAATTTCATAATCGAGGGAGGGGCAATGGCTCACCTATGCCCCCTTCCCCTAACGGAAAGTTCTTAGTTCCTTTATTTTAAGTTATTCGAAAAGAATAAATTTTATTATGTTTTTGTAAATTGGAGAAAAAAAATGCTAATTAAATTTCAAAATCAAGGGAGGGGCAATGAGTCTCACCCTCCCCCCCCACTCCCCACCCCTTAACTGAAAATTTCTTATTTATTTTCATTTTAAGTTACTCGAAAAATTTACATATTTTTTTAGAAAACAGAAGAAAAAAAATTCTAATTAATTGAATTTTAAAATCAAGGGAGGGGCAATAGGTCTCCCTTGCTCACTGCCCCACCATCTTCATAACTAGTTTTTAGTTCCTCTTTTATTTTAAATTACTCGAAAAAAATTTACTATGTATTTCAAAATCGAAGAAAAGGGAAATTTAATTAGATAAATTTCAAAATCGAGAGGGACAGTGGCCCTACCATTCTTTTTATGTCGCCCATGATTAGAGATTAGAAACACAGGTGTGTTTACTCATTGCAAATTGCATAAATTGTCTTTTTTCCATATCAGACATACACATAACTTCCAGTTTTCCACTTTTACTTCAAAAAACAAAGAAGAACAACAAAAGAATAGTGTAATTTTCTTCCTTTATTTTATTTAAAATTCTCATTTGGACATATGATTTATTTTTCAAGCACTTACAACTGAATGTCAGACCCCATGGTTTCATTGCAACTGCAGGAGAAGCATAAAAAAAACACCTCAACTCTCGGAAACGGCCGGCTTGTTTATGAAAATCGACGCGAGCGGCGCGGTAGACATTAGATGCAAACCCTGAAAATCACGAAATTGGCGCATGCGTACCTGCAGTCTTGACTTTCGTCTGCGACCGCCATCTACTGGCTAATCCTACAAAAATAACATGCTGAAGAGTTCTTAAAATTAATTTTACATTTCATTTTTGTTTTTATAATTGAATATTCTTAAAATAATAATAATAATAATAATAATTATTATTATTATATGTCCTTTCTGTGACTACTCATAAAATTTTCATTTTATTATATGACAGCATAAACTAGTGAATTTGAAATAAAAATTCTTTAAAGTTTAAAAAAGAGAGAGCGAGGGGAGGGGGGTACATATTTTAATATCCAATATTTAATTTATATGCTTTAACATTGAAGCTATATTTAAGTATTTGTATATTTCTAAACTTAGGACTAGCGTCTGTTAATACTAGCATGTTTTATTTATTTGTTATTTATTTATTTTATTTTATTAATTTAAGGAGTTTAAATAAAGGGAATTTATTTTTAGATTTACTGGTTTATGATATCATGCAGTAAATTGAAAAAATTACTGCTAGTCATAGAAATATCACATTTAAAAATTATTTAAGTAGGATTTAAGTAAGATTTAGCTAAATGTATTCAAAAGTAATTGATATCTAAAATTATTAGAAAGTAATTGTTAATATTAATTTTTTTCGTCTCTCTTTCTCTTTAAAAAGTATAAATTCAAAATATTATTATGAAAAATATGATCCTAGGGGTTTTGCAAATTAAGTTTTTCTTGTTTCTTAACAAGATTTCTTTTGTGTGAATTTGTCTTTTTTTAAATATAAAAATTTATTATTTATTTAAATAAGATTTAGCTAAAGCTATTGGAAAGTAATTGATAGCTAAAATTATTAGAAAATAATTGTAAATGTATTTTTTCTTCACCATTTCTCTTTTATTAAGGATAAATTCAAAATATTATTATGAAAAATATTATCCTAGGGGGTTCTTCAAATTAACCTTTTCTTGTTTCTTAACAAGATTTCTTTTGTATAAATCTGTCTTTTTCTATTTATAAAAATTTATTATTTGTTTTAAGTAAGATTTAGCTAAAGGATTGGAAAGTAATTGATAGCTAAAATTATTAGAAAATAATTGTTAATATTTTTTTTCAACCTTTTTCTTTTGCTAAGTATAAATTCAAAATATTATTATGAAAAATATTTTCCTAGGGGGTTTTTCAAATTAACATTTTCTTGTTAACAAAGGTGAAAAAAAAAAGTATCTTCTTTAAATTGTTAAATAATAATTATTAAATGTGATATTTCTATGACTAGCCGTAATTTTTTTAATTTACTGCATGATATCATAAACCAGTAAATCTGAAATAAATTTCCTGTAAATTAATAAAATAAATTAAATAAATAACAAATAAATAAAACATGCTAGTATTAACAGATGCTAGTCCTAAGTTTAGAAATATACATATACTTAAATATAGCTTCAATGTTAAAGCATATAAATTAAATATTGGGTATTAAAAAGATACCCCCTCCCCTCTCTCTCTCTTTTTTAAACTTTACTTTAAAGAATTTTCATTTCAAATTCACTAGCTTATGCTGTCATATAATAAAATGAAAATTTCATGGGTAGTCACAGAAAGGACATATTATTATATTAATAATAATCATTATTATTATTTTGAGAATATTCAATTATAAAAACAAAAATGAAATGTAAAATTAATTTAAACAACTCTTCAGCATGTTATTTTTCTAGGATTAGCCAGTAGATGGCGGTCGCAGACGAAAGTCAAGACTGCAGGTACGCATGCGCCAATATTCTGATTTTCAGGGTTTGCATCTAATATCTACCGAACGGCGCGAGTATCACACTTTTTGCTAAAAGAAGATCATTTATGTTGTAGTTTGGTGAAAAAAATCACCTCTGTTTATTGAAATAAAGTGGCTGTATGGGTAGGGTATTTTTGCATTCTCAATCGAATGAGATTAATTTCAGATCCCCAAGATTGAGTTAATTTCAATAAAGTGATAACGATTTATAAATCGTTTTAAACGTTATAAACCGTTAAAAAATTATGTATAATCATGTTTAGTATTTCAAATTTAGATGAGATTGTACTATTAACGGTTAACGCATGAAAAAAAAAAAAAATAGGTCCAATTCATATTAACAGGATTAATCTTTAAATAAGTTATTATTATTAAATTCAAATGTCATCCAAAACATTTGACAAAATTTTGTTTCTGACTATCCAGATAGTTATCCAGTTCGATTTTACTTGATTTAGTGCACTTTTCTATTTATAGTAATTAAAAGTGTTTTATTTCAGATTTACAGTTGCTTCAATCAGTTTATTCTTTTAGATTAAAAGTTTAAGAATTTTTAAATAATGTCTTACCAAAATATCTGTGCTTTCTATAAAGTATGTTTTGAT
This sequence comes from Maratus speciosus, assembly GCA_963932465.1. Classification (NCBI taxonomy): domain Eukaryota; kingdom Metazoa; phylum Arthropoda; class Arachnida; order Araneae; family Salticidae; genus Maratus; species Maratus speciosus. The sequence goes on along the minus strand of OZ010796.1, from coordinate 206,580,238 downwards.
GTTCAGTTACATAAAAAATCAATACTGAACTACAAATTTTAACTTGATACCTAGGATACCTACAATAAGTGCGTATAGAATAACATTTCTCAGGTAAGTAACTTATTTTCTTTTTAGGAATGAAACAGTTTTATGTATACAAAGCGGTTTGACACAGTGTGTTAATAACATAACATAGTGTTAATAATAATTTTTATTTATGAGTACGTACTCACTAGTCATGTAAAATATAAATTTTTTTAAATGAAGGAATCTTCTTTTACTGTCATATGAATTGTGTTATTGTAAAAAGAAAATTTACACGTCTGAACGGTAATAGGGCCAAATTAGTTTTTTTCGTCAATTATGGCACTTCTCAGAATCAAATAATAAAGGGGTAATAATAATAATCAAATCAGGAGTAATCAAATAATACAGTTAAAATCTCGCCCCGAGCCCGAATGAATTTCTATAAAACATTGATTTTTACGCCGATTTGGTTAAAAAGTTGTGTCGTATGAGAAATTCAGAACAGAAATATTTATCTTAACTTTTTTTTCATGTTTAATAATCTTCATTTTTATAGAAGTGCCGCAGGCTGCAATATTTATTTTTTTAAAGAATCTCTACTACTTGTACTTAAATGTTTCAGTTATCATTAATATTGTTAATCCATATTCCATGTATGTTAAAAATCTGAAAAATGCTATGAAGTAAAACCTTCTAAGTTGGAATTTCAAGCACAAAAAAATGCATTATAGACAAGTTCCCTTCTTAGTAATTGTAAATGTATTTTATTACTCTTTTCTTACGTATTAGTATATTAATTTTGCATGGATCAACACGTTTTTCAGTTTAAAGCAAAGTTCCGTTATATGCAGGTTCTTTTTCACACGTTTTACTAGATTTTAATTTAGTTATATTTTAAAAAGCATAGAAATCTACTACTCTTTAAAAAGAATAAATTTTAATGTTTAAGTGTAGAATAATGACAATTTTAAAAAATGCATGCATTTTTTGCAAAAATTTTTGGGGCCAGGCCTAATTTTACTGACCTTTGAATGGACCAGGCCACGTTGAGACAATGATTTTCATACGGGCTGGGTCAAAACCAGGACTGAAAATTTTTAGCCGTGGAGACTAGGAAGAAACCAGTCCCGGCTTTGTACAGAAATAATAAGTTAAGCCCGAGCCTTCTGAAAAAAGTGTGGCCCGGCCCGAGTGCCATGTAGGAAAATCGACCGCCGGTCTCGGGTCACGCAGTGTTGAATTCAGACACTTTTCTCCGGGAGGGATTTCTGTGGCTCCGGGGGGGGGGCATCATAGAGTTCTGGGGGGGGAAATTGCACTTTTTGACGATTGAAAACCTAAAATTTCAAATCTTCTAGGGGGGGGGGCATCTCATTTCTCCGGGGGGAATGTCCCCCCCCGGGCCACCCCCTGAAATCAACACTGGGGCCACGGGTCTGCCCATGCAAATCTCTAAGTCACGCATTCGGTGCCTGGGGACATATTTTGAAAAATGGGCTGCAGCCAAAGTTTTAAGGTAAATTTTTGATGAAAATCCCCGACTGAAGAATTTCTCGATTTTTTCCAACAATCAACTGTCAAATTTCGCGAATTTTTCTGGCGACTGAATGACAATTTTCAGGTTTTTTTCATGCAACTGATTGACAAATTTTGCAATATTGTATTTCTACTCACTGGTAAAATTTAGTTTTTTCTTGATACTGATTTGTGAAATTCGTGGGATCTTTATCATATGGTCAATGATTGAATTTCGACTTTAAGAGCACTTTTTCAGATTTTCCCTGCAAGCGATCGAAGAATTTTATTACTTTCTCCTGTTGACTTTTGGTGAATTTCCTGATTTATCCCCACGATTTACTGACAAAACTTGCAAGGATTGTTTTTATGCAATCGATAGAAGAATTAAGCGATTTCCCCCCCCCCCCCCCCCCCCCCCCGCAGACGACTCATTTTCTTTTTCTCACACGAGTTTTCATATGCGTTATGATTTTTCCATTTATTGTGTAGGATATTGAATGAGATTAGTACCAGGGTTGTGCAGAATTTTAATTAGATTAACGATTGAAAGTTAACGATTATTTTTTTAATCATGGTTAAAGATTGACCGATTAAGCTTAGTTTCAATCCTACTCATAGACTAACGATCAGTGATTATTTTAATGTAATCAATGCTTTGATTACGATTAAATCAATTCAATCCTACTCATAGACTAATGACCAATGATTATTTGGATGTAATCGCTTGCTTTTCTACGATTAAATCAATTCCCAATCTAAATAGTCAATTTAATTAGTCAATCTAATGAAGGATTTATGATTGAAAATTTCATGTATTGTTCTGGCTTTGGGACCTTTATTTGATCTTTTTTCAAGCTTCTTCTGGTTTAATCACTCTTGATCGCTGCCAAGGTCTTGCATCGGGCGTTGTCTTGGATCGGGTTCTCTTTAAATATTTTGGATATTTGGTTCGGCTTCGAGTAGGTTTTGACTCTTTCTGGTCGGGCTCGGTATGACTCGATTTTTTTTTAAAGTTCTGAATATTTTTCGAATGAAGAAAACTGTATATAAATACAATGAAGCCGAGGCAGGCCAATCATTATTTTATTTAGTCTTAATAATGTTGTCCTACATCAAAATTTTTTCTCGCAATTCTATGACCGAGTCACTTTTATTCACGACACCCGCTCTATAACAGTTGATACTTACAACTTGGAGTAAAGGTTATCTAAATAATACTAGATGATTAATAATTAAATACTAAGCATTGACTAAAAAACAGAGAAAATAATAAGTAATAAAAACTTCTTAAATTTAAGTTTTTGATATTATCCAACATTCCATATTCCAAGAGTACACAAAGGAGTAAAAAAAACTAAAAAAGGACAGGCAAATATTAATATTTAACTGATGTTACCGGTATCACAGACCACTGCTTTTTTCAATTTTCATAGTTTAACTTGTAACTTTCCGTTTAACTACAAATATCACCGAAATTTTGCTTCGTTTGGAACTTTAATTATGTACTTTAACCAGAGACTTTTGAATAAGGGAATTTTAATTATAACAGTGCTGCACAAAAGTTTTGTACAAAAACACTATCCTGAAACTTAATCGCGCCTTTATTCATCTTTCGATAGAGCGGTCTCACAGACCACTTCACAGTAGTTATGTGACAATTTATGTGACATCAGTTAAAGGTTAATTCAATATCGGCTGTTTATCAACTTCTTGTGTTGCATTTGTACAGTATAATTAAGACCTTTCAATTTTTTCTGGAAAAGGGAATCAGATTGTATTCCTCTTTTTACAACATTTATAATATTAATTATATATTTTTTATTACCTTTTAAGTAAGGAGTTAAATTTAAAAATTCAGATTAACTGAAAATTATGAAAATAACATTATACAAATTCTGTTACTTTGGTAAAATTATAGTAGAACGCCTTTTAAACAGAATACAGACATATAGGCAATACAATTTCAGAGAGAATTTTGGACAAAAACTTGTTAATCCTGGCATTATTTTAACCTCTTAACTGTTTTGCCCGAGTACCGCTCGGGGAAAAAGAATTTGCTATCTTCGGTACTAAAAGCTTTTGGGTACCACTTAATTTTAAGTGTAATTGGTTTCTTAAATGACACACCTTTTTCGAATGTACAAAGCCAAATATTTTAGTAAAAAATGTGGTGCCGGATATTTATTTTTAATTTATTGTGTCAAAAAAAAAAGAGTTAAGGAGTTTTAAACCTGGTATAGCTGGAGGTATCTCCAAGTTAATTTTCGTTTCCTCGACTAACTCGTCGAAGCGAATTCAACCAGACGAGAATAACCAAGTTCTAAAATGTGGATTGCTAAATTTTGGACAAAAACTTCTGACCTGAGCCAGCAAGCTGAGCATGTGCCTACGCTCTACTATAAAATATTTGTAATGCGCACTGTAAAAATATTTGTAAGCTTAATAAATAATATTTATAGATCATTTCTTTATATTTAATTAGATTAAAATTCCAAAAAAAATATGTATATATATTTTTTAATTTTGTTCGAAAGTTTAAATGAGTTGCAATTAAGGGAAATACACTTGGTACACAAATCTGAAGATTTTATTTTTAGTCATTAATAGTGTTTAATTCAGGCACTTTTCTCCGGGAGGGATTTTTGTGACTCCGGGGGAGGGGGGGGGGAATTCACTTTTTGACCATTGTAAATACGAAATCTCAAATCTTCCAGGGGGGTACATGTCATCGCTCAAAGGAGTGGGGTGTGTCATGTATGGTTAAATAAATATATGTATATATATACTTTTCCGTTAGGAGTTGCTACACTAGAAACTTATAAAAAAGTTGAGTTGAATCTTTTCTATTTTTAACTTGAAAATTATTGCCATTCAAGAAGGAACAAAAAGTACATTTTTATGAATTTTTCTTATATTTCCCGTTAAAGTCCCCCCTTTTTCTCCAACAGCTTTTTATATTTCAATTTAAAAATGTGTAAGGCGCAAATATTTTTGTCTTAAAAGTAGCAACCGTGTATAATTTCAAGTTTGTATCCTTAACATTTCGACAAAAATCGTAATTTTAAACTTTTTTTGAACGCTTTCGTCATTCATTTCAACCTTTTAAATATCTAAACTTTTTAACTGTTCTGTGAGACTAGTATTAAAAGTAACATCCACATCAAATTAAAATTTTATATCCTTAACAATTCTATTGAAATCGTAATTTAGGACGTTTTTAGAACAGTTTGTGTTGATTTCACCGTTTTAATTTTCGAATTTTTTAGAAACTGTTCTTACACTGTTAAAAAATTTTCTGTGAAATTACAGAGGATGTACGGGTAATTCATTATCTTAAGTCTTATGTAAAATTACAGATATTAGGAAAACAGAGATTTTGTTACATCACAGAGAAGTAATACGGTAAATTTACAGTAGACTCTGTAAATTAACATCTTTAAAAATACACAAGACTCCGTAAATTTATTTTTAATGATAATAATTTAATTTAGTGTTTTCAAAATTCGCAAAACAGCCAGTTCTTAGCGAGCTTCAAAGAAGTTTAAGCTTTCTAGTAAATTTGAACTGTTGTGTCATTTAATATTTACACGTCATTTAATATTTAATCAAACTTGCCTAAGAAAATATGGGTATTCAGTTCGCCGACCATTTGGGAGTCCTGTACATAAGAAACTTTATGAAAGATAAAAGCTAAAACACATCTGCAAATTTTTTTACATACAGTCGAAGAGACTAAAAAAAATATTTTAGTATTTTATAAATCCATATGTGCTTAACCCAAGCATATATAAAAATCATAAAGGGATTTTCTTTTACTCTATTTGAAATAAAATAGGAGTGGAGTGGCCAACTGTAGCACGCTCTACACTACTAAAATTTTATAGTAATCATTGCCTTATCTAATCATCGAATCTCTGCGATTCACGAAGTCGACTTTTTCTGTAAAATTTCAGTAGTATCCGGCGTGCCACAATTGGGCGCCCCTAAAATACAAAGATAACTGTGAAAAATAGCAAAAATGACAAAATAGACAAGTTTAACCATAAATATAGAATATATTCTAGTAAAAATAAGGAAACTTTTGCGTACATCATTAACCCTTTTGATTCGAGAGTTGGCTCTCACAGACCATTAGTGTTGCCAGGTGTCCCGCGTAATTCCGGGCTCCAAATATTCTGGACACAGCAAATTCTTTACAGTTTATTTCGACATCTTTAATTGCAGGTAATCCTGCCATTAGAAAAGGCGAATAAAACAACTTTAAAATACTGGGGTACAGAGCATTTAGAGCCCCGATTTCCGAGGGACACATGGCAAAACTAGTGGTGAGTGGTGAGTGACCTGTGTAATGCAAACGGTTAACAGGGGAAACATTAAAAATGTTATCGGCTATAGTATTTCTGTTAACAAAAGAAATTTTTACTAAGCGTATACATTTAACTCTAGAACCGCCATAACGGTCATTTTGACCGGTATCAAATAAAAATATTTCGATTCGAGTCAGAAATTTATTTCTAAAATATGTTAAATATGTACCATAGTGAAATAAGTTAAACAAATAAGTTAAATTGTTTTAAATAAAAATTCTGGTGTAAAATATTTTTATAACACTTGAGTAAAATTTCTGGCGGTTCTAGTGTTAATTCCTAACCCATTTGCATCATTAGCACATAAAAGCGTCCATTTCAGAATTTTTAAATCCATACCAAAAACTCCGAAAGAAGAACTTTAAGTAATCACGAAACTTCTGCCATTAAATAAATTTAAAAAATAACTATTTAGAAATTCTGGTATGAAATCTGAGTTTCTGAATAAAAAAGAATTTTCGAAAAAAAAAAAAAAAAAAAACCCACAAAGCAAAAGGCAGAGGTTCCAAGCTCATCTTCCGAGATATGTGGGTTAATTTAACACAGGTTCAGTACATTTCGCACCAGAAAAGTTTTTAGCAAAAAAAAAAAAAAAATAAAATAAAATAAAATAAAATAAAAAAATAAAAGGTCCATGTCGAAACCTTAAAAGAGATACAGATTTTCGTGAAATAAATTTCCAGGATCGAAACGTTGTTAAAATTTTCAAGGGCGGTGGTTCATTTTTGAACCACCTAATTTTAATCTATGAATGCCACGGTGGCACCAGAATATTGAAATGAAATTTTTCCTTTTATTAGGTGAGTGAGCAAAAGCTTTTGCTTATAATGAAGAGAACGAATATTATTTTCCAACTGTATTAAATCACATTCAAGGCTGGAGTAGCATAGTTGAAGTTTTTTTCCAATTTCGCGAAAAATTTCCAGACCAGGATTCGAACCTGGATACTTGGCGTGTTGTGCCAATGCTTTACCTGTTAAGCTATCCGGACGATACATGGCTGACATAATTCACTCTTATTTATTGTACATGGCTGCGAATTGCAGCGCTAGTTTCATTCATCCGAGCTATACCTATAGCAATTACATGATGAAAGGGTGTTTTAACACGAAACCTCATGTATACCTGTATACCACGGTGCTTCCGTGTTAAAACACACTTTCATCATGTAAATGCTATAGTTATATCTCGGATGAATGAAATTAGCGCTGGAGTTCGCTGCCATATCTAACAAATAAGAGTGAATTATGTCAGTCAGGCATTATCCGGATAGCTTAACAGGTAAAGCATTGGCATGGCACGCCAAGTATCCAGGTTCGATTCCTGGTCTGGACATTTTTTGCTCTATTGGAATAAACTTCAACTGTGCTACTCCAGCCTTGAATATAACAAGCTTTTGGTTATTTTGAAATAAATTTATTTGTAAATTCAGGTGTCATTCCCTCATTTCAGCATTTTGCAAATAGAAGAACCTTACCTCTGAAAGGGTTAATCTGGGTCAAATTAATCCACATAATACGGATGACTAGCGGGAGCTATTCACTTTTGAAAGTTGTTAAAATATGAAAAAATAGATATTGGGTATTTCATGACAGTATTCTCTACGCGGCCCACATGCTACAAAGTTATCAATTTTTTACCTAACTGATATAGAAATAAATCCTTAAATGTTCTTAATTTGATCAATATGTGACACGACAACAACTGATGATCATAATATTCCGGCGAATTCAACAATTTTTTATGTTTCGAATGGGTAGTAATTAAGTAATTATTAATCGTACATTTAATTTTTTGTTTTCTTTTTAATTTTAATTTTTAAACAGTTGCGTTTAGAAAATCTAAGAATGAATTTATTATGCATGCGATTTTGAACATTACGTTATGAATACACTCTGTCTATGAAAACCTGAAATAGTAGAGCACACTTTGTCTTCTAAGATTACAATGGCTTTACTCTACAATCTATCATTCAGAATTCCAAGACTGTTACAGAAATGCATTCAGTTACTTTTAAATTGAAAATATTCATACTATGTGAAACAATTGTGAATGTAATTTGCTTTTCTCAAACAATATCCATTTGGATGCTATCCAAATGTGCTGAAAAATATTTTATAGTATTCCGGACTATTTGTGTAAATTTTATTTCTATCTTACGCTTATATATTTCTTAAGAATACTTTCTAACTAAAATACTTTAAAATAATTGAAAATGCCGTCGACCTGTATATAAATAACATATATATAGATGTATCAGATTAATTTCACAACGAGAAATATCTGAAAGTAGGGAATATACACTTTTAAAAAATATATGTAGTGGAGATTCATTTTATTTTTAGTAACATATGATTTTAGTTCAAAATACCCCAATTTTAAATTCTATAACATATATAGGAAATACGTTTTACATCTAATAAGAGGATTTTTAAATGTATTGCAGAAGAATGGAGACCTACTTTAGAAAAGTATAGAAGGAAAACATACATTACTTTTATTGAAAACAACAAGCACAATGTGGTTTAACACTAGAACTGCCGGAATTTTTACTCAAGTGTTATCAAAATATTTTACACCTGAATATTCATTTAAAATTATATAACTTATTTGTTTGACGTCACTTAATTTCAGATAGATGAAACTTATTTAAAAAAAAAAAGTTCTGGTTCGAATCAAAACATTTTTACTTAGTGCCGGTCAAAATGCCCGCTATGGCGGTTCTAGTGTTAAATTTCTGTGGAAGTAAAAATTTTTAATAAATGAAATTTCTAGATCTAGATAAGCAACGATGATCTACAGAAAACAATATAACGTCATTTGCAGTCTTTAGTAAATTTCTTGGGGGAAAAAACACATTTTAAATTTTTATTGAGATGTGCGCTACGCGATACTAAATTTTTTTGCTTAAAATTAGCTCCATAATTAACGATATTAATATAATTTACGGATAATAATTAATAGTTAATTACATAGCTGCCAACATCTTACGCTTTTTTGTATCAAAATATTTAATAGAAATTTTTTCTTTATTTAATCGCAGATTACGACAATTTAAGAAGGTAAAATTTACTATTAAATTTTTGCGGTACAGAAAAGCGTAAGAGTTGGAAGCTATGGCTGATTATTTTGTAAAAACACAAACACAAACAGCGCGTGAAATATTATGGAATATGGGTGGGTCATGGAATAAGGGCAAACGCCACTAAATATTAGGCAATCGCGCTCAAATAAAAATCGCGGCATTCGTAGGCCGATTTTTTTTCAGCATTTGTACAATCATTGAAATAACATACCAGTAAATTTTTAAAGTATTCTACGTCATCTTTTTCTGAAATAATTTAAGGTGAAGAATATAATTGATATCAAAATTTGAGGGATCGACAAACTTTAAAAAAAAAAAAAAAAAAAAAAAAAATCCGCTACCATAGCGTCTATTTTTATGTCAACGCGTAGGCTTAGTATTCAGGAGGCTATGGAACGGCTTCCAGTGACTTCATAGACGACATTTCTCCCCATTCTGTCCTACTAGAATCAGAGCGCTGTGTTCAAGAACAATGGTTCAACGAAATTCCTAAGGTATTCAAGGCTCCCATATGTTCCAATTATTAATAACAGAATTTCCCCAGAAAATATCTCGTTTGAACTTTCAACAACATTTGCAATATACATTATCTGTAAAAATGTACCCAGAATTGTTAAATAAAACACAAAAATAATATTTTTTTACAAAATTATTTTTGACGCATTCAATGTAGACCCCATCGAGTTCAATAAACCTATGCTAGCGTAGGACCAGCAACTTCCATGCATTATAGGTAGGCAGATTTTATTATGGCCGTTAACCCCTTCTATAAAATTACTTTTTATGGCAACAATTGACTTCAAACATTCAGCTTCTTGAACGAAAAAAGTCACACGTGGCCATAGCTGATGAGTAAGGCCCGGTTGATGACAGTTGCGATTTTTGGTCATAAAATCTTGCAGAACAAGAGGAGAAAATTGAGTTCTTCCAAAACCAGTGGTTGGGCGATCCGTTTCATGTCCAAAAAATTAGTCATAACGTTATTAACGTACTTAAAAGATATGTAAGATATCTTAAGCCAACTGTTACGATTTAAAGCACCAGATTCTTGGTTTTATTGATGTTTCAGCCAGTGTTGCTATTGGACTACTTTTTTAAAATTGAAATTTCTTGATTGGCACTACTTTTATTAAATAGTAAAATTGCCCTGTTTTTCGCCTTAATTTGTCATTAAATAAGGCGAATTTTACTCTTTCAGAAAAGTGGTGCCAATCAAGAAATCTGAATTTTTTAAAAGTGTAAACCACTGGCAACGCTGTTTCAGTCGTTAGTATACCTTGAAGGTCGAGCAGAATGAGTGAAATCAACTACCACTTCTCGATCCTACTTGCATGCTTTATACTATTCATATGCCTGTATTTTTGCATGCATGATTTACCGTAGGTCTTGTGCAACATTTTCAGTTATTCGGCACACGAAATTTTGTTTGAAACATAAATTTAAGGCAGTCAGTTTGTTGAACTAATTTTTCCATTCTAAAAATCGCAGAGTTATCAGAAGTACCGTAACTTCCGGTGTATAATCGGCGGATCAAACAATCATGTTTGGACCCAGAAATTTTATTTAATAATTTAAGTCGAATATTTACCACTATCTAATAAGAAACATTTTACAAATAAAATTCCTGGGTCTAAATATGATTGTTTGATCCGTGAATTATATGTCGGAAATTTCGGTATGTAAAAAAAAAAAAAAACAGCTGCTGTCAACACACTAAGTAAGAGATGGTGCTGAAACTCCGCATCTGTGTTGCCAGCGGGCTGCTTTTTTTAAATTCAGATTTCTTGATTGCCACCACTTATTTGAAACGGTAAAATTCCCCTTGTTTTCACCTTAATTAATATGTCATTAATTAAGGCGCATTTTACAATTTCAAAAAAGTGGGGCCAATCAAGAATATGAATTTAAAAAAGTAGCCCGTCTGGCAACACTGCTCCGCATTGTAACTCGGCACATCGGTCTCAAATTACAGAAAACAATTCCGTGATATCTTTTACGAGCGTCCTTTAAATGATAAAGTCCGGTTCATTTTACGCAGAATGTATATACCATAATTTACGGCGTATAATCCGCCGATCAAACAATCTCTTTTCGATCCATAAAATTTTAAAAATAAAGTGTAACTTTTTAGATCGCGGTATATATTTGGCTTCAATTACTAAATAAAATTTCTGGATCCAAACAGAATTGTTTGATCCACGATTACACGCCGGAAATTAGGGTATATAAAATTTGCAACAAAAATCTACAAAGAAGATTTTCTCATGAAGAAAGTGGTAATCAAAATAATTTGGGAGCACTGCACACTCTATAAAAATCTAAAACATAACATTCGGATGAGTGTTGGACTAAAATTTTCTGGTATAGGGCAAATACACCTCACTTTAATGGTAGTTTCCCAATAATATATATCAAGGAATGTTAAATTAAGGTCGCATTACAGAATTAAGTGTATTGAAGAAAATACTGCAGCTTGTACTTAAATCTGCGCGCACCGATCATTTTTATTGCTTGAGAAAAAGTAACTGCAACCAAATGCAACAAAGCATATACTCCAGCGTATTTGCAACTACTGTTAATAAATGAACGATCCATGTTATCGTTTCAAATAGTACTCCGCTCCATGCGTCCATTATTATTCGGTCGAACTTCGTATTCCCATTTAGCAACTACTAGCGATATGATTATAAAATAATTCTCTATCAGAGAGAAAAGAAATATTCTTTCTGTTTAGTATTTTTTAAACCCAATTGTGAATAATAATAAATAAAGTCATAAAAAGGTGAGAGTAGTACACAGTGAGACGAAAATTATTATTACTTAATGAATGGCGACGATTTCTATTCTTTTGAAAAAAAAAATTGCTACATCTTTAAAGCTACACCAATACGCTACATGTTAATGTATAAATGGTTTTTAAAAAGTTATTTATAAAAGCACAGAAGCAGCATAACGGAGTATCGGAGATTGTCTCACTGTGTACCACAAGTGGTACACAGTGCGACAAATATATATTTTCATAAATCATACATTTTACACTATCAATAATTTTCTGCAGTTTATGATTTCTAATTAAAAATTCTATATTTTCAAAATATTAAAAATATGAGCCTCGGGTGGACAATGGCAGACCTTGGGCTACCTTCATGCAAATTTTCAGCCTCTAACGTGTAAGTAGATTTCCCTAGCTATAGCACACCACCACCACCACCACCACCACCACCACCACTACACACACACAGAGAGAGAGAGGGGGGAAACCTTCTTTTATTAAATAATAACATTTTTAACATCAGAACCACATAGTAGGTACACAGTGAGACACGTCTCACTGTGTACTTTTGTTACGTTGTAACAAAATGGATGCCACATCTGTTACATCAATTCATCGCTTTAAAAATTTTATGTCGTTTTGTCGAAATAGTCTATTATTAGATATAGCTAGATTTGATTATGTAAATATGTGTCATATTGAAGGAAATAAATTTTAAATTAGACGTTTATGTAACTTTAACCACTGTAAAATAAATAATTACTTACTATTTTGTCGGACGAGTAACTGAAGTGCCGAAACTACATCCACGTGTTACATAAGAAGAGGTCGTTATGTGTGTGTGCCAGCTTGGAGAAAAAGTTACAACTATATGACAAAATGGCTGCTGTCTCACTGTGTACTACTCTCCTCTGTTCATTTTCATGATTTTTAATTTTAGTTGAATCCCTCGTAAACTATAGTGGGTAGCTAAATATTACAAAAATTCAATTTTTTAAATTAAAGTCTTTTAAAAATATGTTCAAGCTAAAACCCATGATTTGATTGAGAGGTACGTTTTAGATAAATACCTGGATAATCAATATTCCGTTGCAGTCATTTTATTAAAAATAACTTAAAGCCAGAATGAGAAAAATTTCTATTAGAGATTTCAACCGCCACGGCGAGCGGCCTCTTTCTGTCCGCAGCCCTTTATTCTACTCTTATTCCGACTCTTTTCCGGAAGCCATGTTCGAGGGTCCCCAGCCACGTCCCGAGTATAAGAGATTATAGCGGAAGCCAGGTTGAAAAAAAATCAAAAATTGAAAACGGACAAATTTGAAAAAGGAAATTACACATAATTTATTTACATTACATTTATTTAATTTACACATAATTCCTCGTAATTTATGTGTTATTCAACAGAAAGCATTTTCCCCCATCATTTTCGTATGAAAACATGCGAATCAGAGTAGGAAAAAAATTTATGCACAATATAACTTAAGTTGTCCTTTACAAAACACTATTTAGTCATAATTATTATTGTTTAAAATAAATTTTAAGATTAAATACTATCCATAAATTCCATCAGATAAATTGTGTTGTTTTTAGAGGTTTTAATAACTTAAGTTGCACAACATAAACTGATTAATTTCGTTTTCGTCTTTAATCCTTTTGAGACAGCATCCCTTGCACAAATTTTATTGGTCTGGCACCGCTTTTTTTAACAGTACCCTTTACTTGTGAAATACCAAACAATACCCGAATTAGAAAAAAAAATAACTTTGTTTATTAATGGTACCAAAAACAATTTTCACATGCACCTTTTGACGATGCATATATGCATCACTTGTCTCGCAAGGGTTAATTCTACCTTTCACAGAAATAGCATCCTAATTATACTCTCACCATACATGCCAACATCTCCTTATTATTCCGGAGTCTGATCCAAGAAAAACATGTTTCCAACAGGAATTTTTATTTAATAAACGATTTTTAAATTAGTACCTTGTTGAACGAAGACCCATTTTCTTATAAACACTTTCCGGTTTTAAACTTATTTGTCTTCGATCAGACTCCATAATAATTAAGAGGTGTTTACATATGTGTATCAATAGCAAATCCAGATATAAATTTGTATTTCAGGAATTTTTTAGATAAATTCTGTACGGAATTTTTTATGCATTTTGATAAATATACATACATTTGATTGATAAATATGCGCTTTCTCATATGAAACAGTCATTAGGAAAATTCTCGTGCTAATTGTAGATTTTAACCCATTACCTGCTAGTATTGTGCTTTCACAACGAAAAGTATAAATTTAAATTAAATTTGTAGGTACCACTATTTTAAAATTTAAAAAACTGCCTTGGTTATTTACAGAAAGACACACATAATTAAGTGCCTTAGACATAATTAACTGCCTTAGATAAAGTGAAGATTATCATTCAATATTTCTGGTGGCAAATGCAAAAATGTTCAAGACCCCTATCATACAGTTTCGGCAGTTAATGCATTAACCCTTTATGTACTGAAGAAATTAGAAGGATTAATTAAGTTTAAATTTATAGGGATTTTGTGCAATATTTATAGCCTCACTCGAATCTATTTTAAATATTTTCCTTAGTATTTCGTAGAATAAGGAAATGTACAAATATAATGTTCTTACAATAGAAATATTTTAATTGAAGAATCACCCCCCCCCCCTCTCCCCAACGCCAAGAAAGCTGAAAAGATGCAAAGACAAAAGAAATCATCCTTTTAAAAATATTTTCGTTTTGTGTGACCAATAATGCTTTTTTGAACAAGATAAAGTAATGTACCTATAACACATTCTAAACTGTATCACTACTAATCGATGTATTAAATGAATTTTATAACAATTTATTTTAATGGTACTTATAAGTGCCGTCAGTAGATAAAGGGTTAAGTCATGGGTGACCAACTGTGGCACGCTGGGCAGCACTAAAATTTTATAGAAATCATTGCCTTATCTAAACATCGATCTCTGCGATTAAATAAGACGACGTTTTCTGTAAAGTTTTAGTGGTAACCTGCGTGCCACAGTTGGCCACACCTGGATTATGCGAAAAGTATTTTACTGACTCAGACGCTTAGCTATGAATTGTGATGCCAGATGCCTAGCGTAATTCGGGGATTCATATGCTCCGGACACCAGTATTTTAAACTAATTTACTTCGTCTTATCTAATGGCAGAATTATCTGCGATTAAAAATAGCTATATAATGTGTAAGAAATTAGTGGTGTCCAGAGCGTTTGGTGTCCGAATTTACACGGAACACCTGTTAAATCTAGCTATGAATAAGGCAAAATTTGAATTTCAGATAATTCAAATTATGCGCTTGTTATTTTCTATGAATAGAATTGATTGATGGGATCTAAAAGCACAATGTTCTATCTGGCAAATGTAGCGCCAAATTTAGATTCACATATTCATACGATATATACAAATGAATATTTCTGAAATTTTTGCGAGAAAAAGGTTTCCTCCGGAATTATATTTATTTGCATATATGATGCCGGGAGTAGTCTCGCCAATGTAACCTATCCGGCTCGTAAAGGCTGCATGCAGTTTTTACAATTGTCACTACTTTTCTTCCAAAAGTAATCTTCAACTTAACCCTTTCAGGGGCGCCGTTTGGAAACGGCTAATTTTAATGCTCAAACTGCCAAATGGACCAGTAATATTTTAGTACAATTTCGAACTCATAATATGCGTAAAGAAAAGCTTTTGATAATTTTAAAATAAATTTGTTCAAAAATGGCGGTGTAAATCAATTATTTGAACAATTTTGGAGAAGAAATGCCTTGCCCCTGAAAGGGTTAATTTACTGCAGACGTTGTAACAATTGTCTCCGACTAAGTAAGGTAACAATTATTTTTTTGCATTTATTGGTGATAAAGTAAAACCCTTTCATACACTGGATTTGGGCGATTTCTCCTTGGTTAACCCTCCGTCTACCAGACGGGTCCAATGGGCCCGATGGGTACATTCGAAATATTTATTCTAACCAGAAATTTCTTTAAAATAAACTAAATGTGTAAACCAGACAATAATGAGTTAAGTAAATAAGTTCCATAGTTTTAAATAAGAATTCTGATGTGCAATATTTTTATAAAACTTGAGTAAAATTTTCGGTAGTTCTAGGGTTAAAACAAAACAACGTTCGTGATTTGGGCCTCCCTTCTGGAATTATTTGTTGAATAAAAGTAATCCTGTGAGGGACAACTTACTTCTACTAAAATATTGAAATTGCTGGATGGCACCAGTATTTTCATAAGTATATATTTATATATATATATTTTCTTCATCTACCACATTAAAGCAAAATTTTATTTCACATTTCTTGTGCCAATGTGGCATTTAGGTATAAAAATTAAGTTGGATATATTATATACTACTACCCTTCAATGGAATTAAAGAGAAAATGAGTTCCTCTACGAACATTAATTATTTATCAGGTTTACATTGGAAGAAAATTGTTACCTTGTGAAACGTTTCCGATGCAGCATAATGAACTCCTTTTCAGTTCTTAAAACATTAACCCCTTAATTCTCGCTCCCCTAATAATCACGGGCTGTGTCTTTTATTCAGACTGTTTGATTCCCACCAGTTTTATAAAATATTGCAATCTTCTTTATTATGGTATCATTTTACCTGTCATTGAATAAGCTGAACATTTCTTTTTCAAAGAAGTGGTGCCAATAAGCAATTTGAATTTTTAAACCGTAATTTAATGCGACCGTTAAGGGGTAAAAGACTGACGTTGCCTTTTCGCAACATTATATTTGTGGGGTATTTTTTTTATACCAGTAAAAGAGAAAAGTAAAATTTTCCTTCTTTAACTAACAGATTTCAGTCATCCTTGACACTAGAACGCCGGGAAGGAGTCGATTCGACTTCGATCAAATGTTAAATATATTGTTAAATAATCTTCGGCTCCAATGGATAATTTAGATTACACTGGACCAGAAATGCGCTAAATAAATCAGTCAAATATTTATTAATAAAAAATCTGGTATAAGTATTTTTATGAAACTTAAGTAAAATTTCCGAGCGTTCTACTGTTAAAGAAAAAGAAAGTGCTTAAAAAAAGTGGTGTGAACGGAATAAAATTCCTGTAAATCATGCTCGTTCTTAATGGGTTAAATAATGCCGCCAGTAGCTGCTCGTTAGAGAGTTCATAAAATCTTTCTACCATAATTTTCTTTTAATAAATTTGACCTTATCTAATCGTGGATTAGCCGACGAATTGACAGTGACAAATATCGTTTTAGGGGGCACAGTAGCTTAAAAATGACAAAATAAGGATACTTTTTTTTGTTTAACCCCTTGAGGGGTGGTGGGATATATTATATCCCACCTAAATTTAATTAATATTTGCACCGGAAACTTTTAAATAAATTTTATTTTTATAACGTTGGTGGAAAAATGTTGTAAAATTGCTTTTCCTTATTTTGAAATGAAGATTTTCGAAGATTCCGCAGTAAATTCAACATTACAGGATCACAATCACTTGCCCCTCAAAGGGTTAACCCCTTCAATGTAGGTGGTTCAATTTTTGGCCACTTAATTTTAATTCCTAAATGCCACATTGACACCAGCATATTGGAATGAAAATTTTCCTTTTATTAAGAGCCATTATTTTGAAATTCAGACAAAAAAGTGATATTTTGATTGTTGCATTTTTTGTTTTGCTTGATTTATTTTATGAAATAGATCATATTTATCGAATAATGTGCAGTTTTGAAGCCCTGAAAAAATTTCCTGTATCCTGTAGAAAATGTCAAAGTTCAAGACCATGAATCCCATTTGTCATGAAAATTTAAATGCCAGTATGTTTGAATTGCTATCTCTCTGGAAAGCAACAACATCCAAAAATTCTTTTGTCATAAACTGTTAGTATAACACTACATGCTTAGAAAATTTATTTGGTTCCATGGGGCATTGTTAATTTTCATTGTTATGTTGCCACAAAAGGCAATCAAAATGACGTTTTTGTCATTTTTTTGAACATATTATCTCGGTTAAGCAATAGTACCCCAAAATGTTTCTGATAGAATATGAAAGTTTACTATTAGGAGAAGCTAAGTAATATAGAACTTTACCGGGATATCGATGCTGTTAGCAGATATAATCTGTTAAATATTCAAAAGTTTCAAAATCTGCAATTTTTGAATTAGTCCTATCTCAAAACAGCATCACAGTTGAATGAAACAAAATATATCAGGTGGTACTTGAACATATGTACAAAAACATGGAAGCGAAAAATAAGTGGGGTCTCATGCTATTTTCAGAAAAAAATGACAAACGTTACAAAAAGGCAGTGTCAATATCGGGCTTTTTCCCTATAAGAAAACGATTAATCCCGTTTCTCTTTCCCTTTCCTATGTTTTTCCATATGAGGAAACGTAACATCCCTTTCTTCTTTCTTCTTCTAGGGGAAAAGCTAGATTATTTCACTGCCTTTTTGTAACGTTTGTCATTTTTTTTCTTCTGAAAATAGCATGAGACCCGAATTATTTTTCGTTTCCATGTTTTTGTACATATGTTCAACTACTAACTGATATATTTTGTTTTACTCAACTGTGATGCTATTTTGAGATAGGACTAATTGTGAAGTTGCATGATTTTGAAACTTTTGAATATTTAACAGATTATATCTGCTAACAGCATCGATATCCTGGTAAAGTTCTATATTACTTAGCTTGTCCTAATAGTAAACATTCATATTCTATAAGAAAAAATTATGGGTACTATTGCTTAACGAAGATAATAAGTGCAGAAAACGGACAAAAACGCCATTTTGATTGCATTTTGTGGAAACACAACAATGAAAATTAACAATGCCCCATGGAACTAAGTAAATTTTACTAAGCGTGTAGTGTTGTACTAACAGTTTATGACAAAAGAATTTTGGGATGTTGTTGCTTTCCAGAGATATAGCAATCCAAACATACTGACATTTCAATTTTCATGAAAAATGGGATTCATGACATTTTCTACAGGATACAGGAAATTTTTTTAGAGCTTAAAAATTGCACATTATTCATTAAATATGATCTACTTCAACATAAAACAAATCAAGCAAAATGAAAAATACAACTATCGCACTCTGTCTGATTTTCAAAATAATGCCTCTTAAGTACGGGAAAACAAGGTTTTGCTTACTTTATGGAAAAAATGTTTCAAGATTCTGGCGTCAGTGACTCATTTTAGCATTTTACGAATAGAAGTACCTTGCGCCTCAAAAGAGTAAAGCATAACTACATCTTTTAAAAATATACTTTGTAACTTTCAAAGGTGCATCTTTAATAATAAAGACGTTATTGAACATTTTATGCTCGTTGGCAGAAGTTAAACGAACACCGCGTTCACTCAGCAATCCTGGCTAATTTAGATCACTATTGAAGAAACCGAAGAGCAGAGCGAATTTTTTTTTCCACGGCAAAAATTCAGGGTATGAATTAACCATAACAGTTTGAATTAATTTGGCTATGTGAAAAGATTTCAGGCGTATGAACCAAAGAAAGAGTAAACAAATATAGTATAACAATTAGCAAAGGGAAAAAAATTAAGCTTGCTCGTAACGCAGAGATGACTGAAAAAATGAAAAAGGGGGGGGGGGGTTACGTATAAGGCTGGCTGTTTTGAAATTTTCATACTAAATGTATATGAAACGTATTAATGTTCGCGCTTGATAGATATTATTAGTAAGTAATATTTTATATAAATAAGGACAAATGAGACAATTTTCTCATTTTTAATTTTTTCTTGGTTAACCTTCTCGCTGCGCAACTCGAGATTTTCTCGGGGATGCATTTTCCGTCTAATTAATCCCTTTTGATTATTCCCACCAGTTATTATTATTATTATTATTATTATTATTATTATTATTTTAATTTTGCTTTATGTAATCGGAGCATTTCCCCGATTAAATTAGGCAAAAATTTTTATTTTGAAAAACCGGTGACAAAAGAAGCTATTTTAATTATTTTGAAGGTATTTTAATAAAACAATTACACAGCGAGAGGGTTAATGATTTTAAAACATTACCTCATATATAATATGCCACTAATGTTTATGCTAGTGTTTATATCAGGGACGGCCAACTGTGGCACGCGGGAAACCACTAAAATTTTATAGAAAAAATCGACTTCTTGAATCGCAGAGATTCTATGATTAGATAAGGCAATTATTACTAGAAAATTTTAGTGGTGTCGAGTGTACAACAGTTGGCCACCCCTGGCTTATATATACTTTAATTTATGTGTTTTATAAAATTGTGCATGAACTTCACAAAAGTTAGATGTTGAAACATGTTATTTTTGCAAATGGTAACTTTAGATGATAACTCATGTTTTTTGCTAATTCCGATATACGTTATAATTTTTTTACTTGCTTTTATAGTGTATTTAAAATTCCTGTGCATGTATTTAACCTTCAAGTTTACAGTTATCTTTTTTAATATTTACATTATGAATTTGTTGAATTTCCTTTATGTTTTACTATAAACAAAAGGAAAAAAAAATAAAGTAATATCCTATACATCTAATAATATATGTATAGTTTTATGTAAGGAATTCTAAGGGATATGGAAAAAAAAATTGAAGCTAAAATAAGCATATTTAAAAAAAGTAGTAAGGATTTCAAAAAAGTTAATTTTTTAAAAATAAAATTTAAAATTTTTTAATTACTCTGTTCTATAATATTTTCGAAAAAAATATTTGCCTTTTATTATTAAATATTACAGTATTATTCAAAACTTTAAAAAAAAGTTTAAACCAGGGGTGACAAACAGTGACACGAAAGATACCGGTAACATTTTACAGAAAATGTCGGCTTCTTGAATTTCAGAGATTCGATGATTAGATAAGGCAATGATTACTTTAAAATTTTAGTGGTGTCGAGCGTGCCACAGTTAGCTACCCCTGATTTAAAAGGTACTGTGTCCCCTTAACTATTTTGACTCTGGCGTCACTTACACAAATTTTATTCATTGTCACCACTTATTAGTGGTTGATACCAATTTTAAAAAGAAGTTTCCTCCAAGTACACAATTTCAAAAATGCTCTAAGTAAATAAAGGAAATTTTATTTTTCTTTGTTACTGGCGCCAAAAACAAATTTTGCAAAGAAATGTGGTGTCTAGTCAGATTGGAATACCAGTACAAAGGGTTAAGAAAATACTGGTGGTAAAAAGATTGTGAACCCTCATGACGAACCGGTGTTAAATAACGCTATCGGAAATCCTTACTATGAGGTCCAATGTAACCAACCTTCCCATGCATGATAATGAAAATCGTGAAACAGTCGAGAGATATGAGAATATATTAGGGCGACATATGAAGCGAGTTCCTGCTTGAGTAGAATATCTCCATGCGGAGGGTGTAGAACATAGATGTCAAACTATGGCCCGCCGGATACAACTAAAATTTTATTGTTATCTTTTCCTTATCTAATCATCGAATCTCTGCGATTCAACTTTTCGACAATTTCTTTACAAAAAATAGTGCTATCCGGTGGGCCACACTTTGTAGAAGGTATAAATCAGCTTACAAGCTGTTTTCCAGTTTGAGAAAATGCTGCATAGCAGTGTACGGATAATTAATTGTGCGAAAGTTTTTACGTTTTTATCCGTAGAAAATCAAGCACATTCCCCTGTTGTTTTAAATGGTCACTAAGATTAGTACGGCCGATAAATTTAATCGTATGGCTGTAGATCGACAAATAATTGAGCATACAATGCCACTTTAACCCTCTAAGCGTTTGGGGCGTAATATTCCGTTCACTAAGCTCCAGGTTTCACAGCAATACAAGCAATATTTAAAATACCGGGTTGTCCTAAAAAGGACTGACTGATTTTAAAATTCAATAACTTGCAAACGGTGACAGATATTTAAAAAATTCTTGCAGGAGGGTCATGCATAATGTCAAAGGTTTTTTTACAGTGATTTTCGATTTTAGTTCGAATTACAAAAAAAAAGATGGCGCTGCCATCAACAGACGCTAAATTCAGCCTCGATTTTTGGCACTTCGGGACCCACTCAATACATTTTCATCTCCTTTTTCCGCATGGAAGAACAGAAAGACTAAAAATTCGAGCCTGTATTTAGCGCCTACTGCTTACAGCGCCATCTATTTTTTGTAATTCGAAATAAAATCAAAAATCACTGTAAAAAAACTTTTGACCTCATGCATGACCCTCCTGCAAGAATTTTTTTAAACAGTTTGCAAGTTATTGAATTTTAAAATCAGTCAGTCCTTTTTACGACACCCGGTAATATAATTCTATAGATTTAATGAATGTTAAATACATTGAAGAATGATTAACACTCTCAAGTATTACATTCATATTTGCAATTGAGTTTTTTTTTTTTTTTTATAATGTTGAAAGAATAATATTTTCTTAGCATTTAAAAAAAAATGCAAAGAAAGCAACATTACAATTTTACCCTTTTGCAAGACGCTCGGGGTGTTAAACTAAAGAGCAAATTTAATACGCACAATGAAAAACTCTTGCACTTTCTACGAATCATTCTTAAAGCTTGAAAAGTGAAAATATATGATTTATAAAGGCCATGTTTATCATAAGATCTTATTTATCTATTTTCTTTGCAGTCTTCTTAATAAATTAAAATACGTTCTGTAAGAATACAGCGTTATATAGAATATAGAGTAATATCTGAACTGGAGTGTTTGCTTTCCGGACATAACTTTTATGCGGGATAGGGTACCTGCGAAAACAATATGAATAGTACAAAATTAACTCTTTCAGGGGCAAAGCACTTATGTTGCTAAAATATTGAAACGAATGAATGACACTTGAATTTATGAAAAAAAATATTTAAAAATTTTAAAAATAGCTACATTTCAGATACATAATAAACCGATATTTTTTTCTCCAGATTTCTGGTGCCATTGTAGAATTTGTGGATTAAAATCAAGTGGTTTCATAAACATGCCACCGCCCCTGTAAGGGTTAAGACAGTATTTACGGCTGCCCTGTTTGCATTTTTCCGGTTTCATTATTTATCGAGTACTTTGCATTTTTAATCGTCCTATTTCACAGCATGTGGCTCGTGAGGAGGTTTTGTAATAAACAACGCAAGTCGAAGGTTCGCACGTTCTAAAAGGATGAATGTATCATCATTAATATATAAATCTTTTATTTAAAAAAGTTCTGTCTTTTAAAATGTCTAAGCTAATTCATAATGTTCTTGATTGTTTCAGTGTTATCTTGGAACAGTTTTTGCACTTGTATGGAAAATATGACCAAATATGGGTAGAGTATCATTTGAATGTTTGTTGATTGACAAGAACTAAATGCACAATAACGTATAAACCCAACGTAGAGTCAGGGAAAGCTAAATCACTTTGCTATCAGATTGTTTTTAGATTAAATTTGTCCTTACTTAATCGTACTGTTTAAAGATTAAATAAGGTCAAATTTAGTATGTAAATATACTGGTAGTAAATTTATCCTGCGTTTCCTGAAACAAAGCCGCTGGTATAAACTGCCTCCGAAGTGAAATAATCTAGTTCCATTAAGCCACAAAACCTACCGTTTTTTTCGGCTTATAATCCGCGGATCGAACAATCATGTTTCGACCAAAATATTTTGTAACAAAATGCAACTTATTAGATTGCGATAAATATTTTACTTCAATTATTAAATAGAATTTCTTGGTGAAACATGATTGTTTGATCCGCGGATTATGCGCCAGAAATTACAGTAGTTCTCTATTTCCTCATCGAATCAATTTCTTTAACGATTGACTTATTTCACTGTTTACATTTAAGGAATAGTTGCCCTCTATTCACGATAAAAAACACTAAGAAGAGGACTACGCAGGGCTCCCACTAGTCCGTTTTTAGAAAAACAGTATTATTTTAATGAAAAATTCGCGATAGGTTTTAGCAACAATGGAAATAAAAACACGTTTAGATGTGTTTCAACGAAAATTATAAAGGAGATTTTTCGCTGAAAAAATGTTATGTTCAAAAAACGGACCGAGCGGGCTCGGTGGGATGCTTTTTTAAAATTCAGATTTGATGATGGGCACCACTTTTTTTGAAATAGTAAAATTCACCTTATTTAATGACATATTAATTAAGGCGAAAACAAGGGGAATTTTACCATTTCAGAAAAGTGGTGCAAATCAAAAAATCTTAATTTAAAAAAATAGCCAAATGGCAACACTGTGTGGGAGACCTGAGTGCTCAGTGATAAAAATGCTACATTATCATTTTTTCGTGCTAACGTTTTATATTCACGAATAGGTATTGCTTTCAGCTTATATTTTGAAAACAAAATGTGTTTTTTAAAAGCAATTTGACAAAAATATTTTTTTTTTCAAGGCAGATTATGTAAATGCTGCTTTTTTCTAACTAATCTCAGTTAATTTATTTTAATCTGTAATATATATTACTAGTTATTACTTTCATTTAATTTAATTCCTTTCAATCTAGTTTTAATATATTTATGTTATAATTCAAAACATATTAAGTTCAATTTTTGTAATAAAGTATTCATAACGAAAAAGAACATCAAAACCACATTTTAAAATCGCTTAGAAAAAAAGCTTCCTCCCTTTCATAACTCATTAAAGGACGTCTCATTCAGAAAAGCACGAGTGGCTTAAAAATTGAACCAATAAAATGTAGATGAATCTAATCGCAAATTTTACCGAAGTATATCATTAAAAAACTTCTTGTAAGACAAGTTTCATGTGAAAATGACATTGAAAGTAGCTGCACTATTTTCAAGTTTTAATAAAATATTACAAGATATCTTGAGTAAAGAATATTTCTTTCAAAGAAAATGTCTTTACATACAACGTACTTGAAAGAATGTTTCCTTATAAAACTTCGAGTGTGTATTTATTCAAAAACTTCTGGTTTTTTCTAAAGGATCCTCATATTCAATCTTATGCAAATTTTAGATGTTAAAACACAAAGGCTGCGCTTCGAAGTCTACGGCTTTTTGGATATCGGTATATTGGTATAGAAAATGTTGTTTTGTTTCATCGGAGCATTCTGCAATTTAAAATAGCAACATTTTCTCTCAGAAAATTCTGGTATGCAAAACGTTGGCTACTTGACAACTCTTCTCAAAGACATTTTTAGAATAATTATTGAGATGAAATGCTTTTAACACATTTGTCTAAAATCTGAGACGCTATTTTTATTGAATTTTATTATTAAAGTTTGAAAATAGATCATGGTAATTAAAAAAAAGCATTACTTAATTTCAAATTAAGAAAATACATAATATATCAGGGTTCGTACGCTTCAAGGACTTTCAAGCAACTTTTAGCAGATTTTTTGCAAAATATTTGACTTATTTAATGAAAAAATTTCCATGTTCATATATAGCGATCAGTACTTTTCGAAATTTCTGATACTATAACAATTAAATTCCTTTGAAGCGTACAAAACCTGTATATTGACGTGATATTCTAGTACAGAGATGGCTAACACGTGTGTCAGCTGCCTTCACATTTTCAGAAAAATATTCTTTGACTTATTTAATGAAATATATTTCGTGATTGAAGAAAGCGAAGAAAAGTATTCAGAAAAAAATGGTTGATATCCGCCTTCTGGAACGCGGGTTTGCCGCACTGGTTAGTGTATTATGAGAGTAATTAAAATTATAAATTGCTGTTATTTCTAGCATATATACCGTGTATCAAATAATCATGTTTGGATCCAGAAATTAAAAAAAAATAATTATACGATCGCGGTAAATATTTGACATCAATTATTAAACAAAATTTCTGGGTTCAAGCACGATAGCTTTATCCAAAGAATAAACGCCGACGGTAAACGAGACATCATAAGGTTACAGCATTAATATGATATTTAATCTGTGGCTATCAACCTACAAAATTTTTCATATAAAAAATTTGACCTTCTTTAATGAGAGAAATTTTGTATTTAATAAACGGGAAGATTTTCTTTAAAAGCTAAAATATTTAACAAAGATTTTACGCACAAATAACGATCAGACGCGACAACGAAATTCCACATGATCGTTTCGAGGATTCCCGGATCCCCTTCCTCAGTCAGAAAAAATAGAGAATTAAAATGGGTTCGAAGAACCCCTCGGTTTTAGCCCCGAGTACTGACTTATGGACTGATTGAAAAGGCGAAAACAAGAGTTTATAAATCATAAAGGAATGACGTAATGTACATGTACAAGAACCAACTGAAAAAAAAACGATTCACTGTGCAGGATCCCTCCACACCGGCAAAAGAAAAGGGGTTCTGGTCATATCATTCACTAAGGAGGAAGTATGTTTATGAATATAGTGAAATTTGTAAAAATCCAGATCAAAAACTGAGTTACATTTTAAGATAATTTTATCCTCTGGATAATTAAACTGATAGTTGGAATTCCGACAATGTTTCGCTATTGTAGATTTCTCAAAGTCCTGCTTTTTAACATATATCTGGTGTTCTTTCAGCCTAATTCGAAGTGCACTTAGTCTGCCCAATGTAAGAGAGGCCGCACTCACAAAAAATTTTGTAAATGCCCCAGGACTTATGGTCGCCAATAGGATCTTTAAGATTGGACAAAGAAATTTTATTGGTTGGAGAGAAAACAACATTAAAACTAAACCTATTGAGAATACGAGAAATTTGTGTACTGATTTTAGGAAAAATGTCAAGACAATAACATTTTAAAATTCTTCATTTGCTGGAATAGAATCAGTGATTATCGGAGGTTTAAATAAAATACGATTAATGATATTCAAACTAAATCCACGATCGACGACAACTGCTTTTATATAGTTAATTTCACTATTAAATAACTCAGAATTTGAACAAATTTTACGTGCACGCATAGCTACCAACTTTTACGCTTTTTTGCTACCACTAAAATTTAATAGAAATTTTCACCTTGTTTAATCGTGCAATTGCGACGATTAAATAAGATAATATTTATTATAAAGTTTTAGTGGTAATAAGAAAGCGTAAAAGTTGGCAGCTATGCGTGCACGGAAAATAAGAATATTGAAAGCTGCAATTTTTTTATGTGGGAGATGACTGGACTTATAATAAGGAGATAAACTTACAGCAAAAGGTTTTTGGTAAACTGTCCTCAAGAACTCACACTTATTACGAATTACCAGGACATCCAGAAAAGCTAGACGTTGTTGAGTTTCAATTTCAAAAGTAAACTCTATACAAGTATCAATTGAAATAAATAAAACAAGAAAAGTTTTAATATTATGTTTAGACAAATCAGGTAAAGCAAAAGAATCATCAACGTAACGTGTATAAAATGGTAATTGTATTAATTTTATTGTATTATTTTTGTTTGATCATTATCATAAAATAAGTCTGGAAAAGAAATTTTCAAAATTGTCTCAAAGTTTTACTCCCAGGATCCCTGAAAATTTACCTATAGTAAACAATCAAACCTCAATTATTTGTCTGACTTTGAATTGAATGATAATCATATTAATGCTTTAAAATTATACAACAATTTTGCAGTTAAAAAAAATCCTGTGATTCCAAAAATAATTGCTCCAATTGAAAAGGCTTTCAAGTTCAGTGCTTTGTCTCCCATGGAAAAAGATTCCATTAGGCATCTTATTAAAAATAATGCTGATTTCAAAGTAAAGCTGGATCTGACTAATTTGAATAATTCAGCAAAAAATTCCCTCAATCTCTTAAATCTAATCCAGATATCATTATAACTAAAGCAAACAAAGGAGGCCAATTTGTAGTACTGAATAAAACTGGCTATGTTCAAATCGTCTGCTCATTATCATCAATTAAGTATGGAAAAGAAATTTGCAAAATTGTCTGAACGTTTTACTCCCAGGATCCCTGAAAATTTATCTATACTAAACAATCAAACTGTGGTTAATTTGTCTGATTTTGAATTTAATGTTAAAACTGATAAACAATACATTTTTTCTTTGAAAATTTTAACAAATTTCGGTAACCATACCCTTGGGAATTTAGGAAATATTCACAAAAACATGAATTTGGTTTCCGTTTCAGAGATATCTGTATTTAAATATGTTTCATTATGTCATTTTATTGCCTTTTAAAGTACTTTATTTCTACTGTTTAATGACCTTGAAAGTAAACAAATATCTGCTACTTATAATGCATCTAGGTGCCAATAAGATATGTTTCGTCAGACATTGTTGTGCCATGAAGATTTTTCTTTGATCTCTGTATGAAATTGATCAGTGTATCATTTAATTAGCTGTTGAATGGGTGCTTTTAAAATGTCTCATAAGTGTGTTAGTTCCAGTAATAGTTTTTGCTATATTTATGGCGAATTTATGTGCACTACTCGCAGAAAAAACATTACTTCTTTAATTAAAATTGCCTATAAACATTATTTTGGATGCCAAATTGGCGATAAGGTTAAGCCACAGAGTTCGTACGGATACCCTTATTTTCAAGGCGAAATATCAGAATTTGTTTATAGAAAAATAAATCTAGTTTAAACTGACGAAATTTCGCCTTATTTCAGAAGAGATTTTCCATAAGAAAATAATGGTACCGAAGAATTTCTTAGTCTGGAAATTCAAGCCCCCGTACGAACCCTGAAGCCAGGGGCACCACACATTTATTGTTTGCGCTGTTGAGAGTGGATTAAGGTAAAGGGGATTTCAGTTCCTTTCGCCACACCAATGATCTGGGAGAACCTATAGATCATTTAGAAGATTGCTATTTTTTATGACACACACAGCAAAAATAATTAATTTTAAGAAGCAGAAAGCATATTCAGTGTCCCAACATCGATTCTGCTACTAGGCCAGTACCTGACAGCGATATGCTTCCTATGCCTGGGCAGAGTGTAAACAACAGTCTTTCAGTTGATGAAGAATGCATGCCGTCTTGTAGTCATGAAAGAGAAACAGAAATGGATTACATTCGACCACAGAAATATTTGAAGCCTCATATGATAACGCAAGTAGAGTTGAATGTCCTTGTGCGTGATTTGGGGTTAAGCAAGAATAAAGCCGAATTTCTAGGATCAAGACTTCAGGCGTGGAATGTATTGGCTAGTGATGTACGTATTTGTATACATCGTGACAAGCATAAAAACTTCGCAAGTTTTTATGAAAAAAATGGTGAAAAGATGGAAATAAGCTTTCGCAACGACATTCCAAGCTTTATGGCATCTTTAGATCTATGTCATAAACTAGAGAAATGGCGACTTTTTATTGATGCGGCTAAGGTGAGTCTAAAAGTAGTACTCCTTCACATTGGAAATAAATATATCGCCATTTCTGTACGATATGCTGCAAGGGGAAAAGAAACATATGATACCCTGAAGAAAATATTACTTGTGTTGAAGTACAGTGATTTTAGGTGGAAAATCTGTGCTGACTTGAAAGTCATTTCCATTTTGCTGGGAATGCAACAAGGTTACACGAAATATTAATGCTTTATCAGCAAATGGCATAGTCGTGCAAGAAAAAAGCATTATTGTGTACAAACGTGGCTTTCTCGGAAGTCTCTAGAGCAGGGATGGCCAACTGTGGCACGCCCGACACCACTAAAATTTTACAGTAATCATTGCCTTATCTAATCATCGAATCTCTGCTATTCAAGATATCTACTTTTTCTGTAAAATTTTAGTGGTATCCGGCGTGCCACAGTTGGCCACCCCTGCTCTAGAGCCTGGTGATAAAAATGTAATTAACCAACTTCTTGTAGCATCAGTGGAGAAATTACTCCCACCACTCCATATCAAGTTGGGATTGATAAAAATTTTCGTGAAAGCTCTTAATTGGGACGGTAAAGCACTGCGTTTATCCGAAACTTGTTCCCCTCAATGTCAGATGCCAAAATAAAAGAAAGCATATTTGTAGGTCCAGACATTCGGAAAATTATGGAAAACGACTAGTTTGAAAGTATTCTTACGGCTGTAGAAAAAGACGCATAGCTTTCATTCAAGGATTTTGTGCATAATATCTTAGGGAATAACAAAGCTACAAATTACAAGTGTATAGTTCAAAATATGGTAAACAATTTAAAAAAGCTAAATTGTCACATGTCATTAAATCTTCATTTCTTGCACTCTCATATTGACTTTTTCCCAGATAATATGGGAGCAATTAGCGACAAGCATGGTGAACGATTTCACCAACAAATTTCTGCTATGGAGTCTCGTTATCGATCGCACTGGAATGCACCAATGCTTGCCGATTACTCTTGGTTCATCAAGAGAGAAGATACGGAATATAAATATAAACTCAAAAATAGGTACTAATGTACTCAAATAAACTCGAATTGTGTTCAACAGCGTAAAATGTGTGTAAAATATGTAAAACATCTTTATAAACAGTGTACAAGTATTCTGCTGGTAAATTTAATATTTATGTATTATGATTATTATGCATTATTGCACGATCTCCTAAATTGTGATATCGTAATAATCTATAAATAAATATACTTCGTTTAAAAAAAAATAAGAACCAAGTAAATATTTCTAATATTATTTTTATTTACTCGAGTGTGTATATAATTGGAATATTAGCTTTAAATTTAAGAAAAAAATAAAAATTCAATTTCTGTTTATCAGTGTAATCATATTAATGCTTTAAAACTAATCAACAATTTTGCAGTTAATAAAAATCCTGAGATTCCAAAAGTAATTGCTCCAATCAAATTGCTTTCAAGTTCAGTGCTTTCTCTCCTACGGAAAAAGATTACATTAGGCATCTTATTAACACTAGAATGCCTGCAAGGAGTCGAATCGACTCTGACCATATGATTAAATTTCAATTGGAATCAGAAATTTTTTCATAAAATAAGCTAAATTTAGACCACGCAAACATACGTTAAACAAATCAATTAAATAATCATAAATAAAAATTCTGTTGTCAAGTATTTTTATGAAACTTGAGCAAAATTTCCGGGTGTTCTAGTGTTAAAAATAATGTTGATTTCAATGCAAAGTTGGGTCAGACTAATTTGAATAATTCAGCGAAAAATTCCCTCAAAACTCTTAAATCTCATTTAGATATCATAACTAAAGCAGACAAAGGAGGCCAAATTGTAGTATTAAATAAAACTTACTATGTTCAAAATGCTATAAAATTAATAAATGAGTTGCCTTGCATCAATATTAAAAAAGAGCCATCTACCTCTGAATTTAAAAACATAAAATCTGCGGTGAATTCCTCCACCATTATTACTCATTCTAGCAAATACTCTGTCATACCTTCTGTGGCAAACTGTGCCCGTTTATATGATTTACCTAAGGATCATAAACCTGATATTCCGTTTCGCCCTATCGTTTCCAATATTGGTACTGCGTCCTATAAGCTTGCAAAACATTTAGTTTCCAAGTTTTCAATCTCATGATTAACAATATTTATGGGAACGTCCACGGCAAAAGAAAATTTTTGCTGAAGAAATATTTTAAACGGAAATATAAGTGTAATACATCAATTTAAAGCTAAAGAGTTACAGTATATGAATTTGAAAATTTAATTTCATAAGAATAAGTCTACACCGAAATTGCTCTGGAAACTTACAGTATTAAAATTCATTTACTTTTGAGCATAAAAATCCACTTATTGAGTTGTATAGTTTTTATTACTTCTGTTCATTAAATGAAATTATTATGGATTGAAAATAACAAGACAATATTTTATCCGTTACATCTATATAGTTAAAAGATTTCATCTAAGATATTCAATGCAATTTTGACTTTATTTATTAGCCGATAATTAAATGTCACAAAAGTAACAGGAAACATCTTAAAGTTTTAATTTTATAAAAACAACTTAAAATTTTTACCCAAAACTTCTAACTCTCTGATTTCGAGGTATAATAACAATTTTACATTAAATATTTTGCTTATGCTATGCATGGAATAGCAGTGGTGGAAAATTGGCACAGAGGTGGAGCCTATTGACACCACAAATATTTTATAGTATTATTCCCTTTAATAAAAACTCAGAAATTCTATCATTAGATAAGCCGAAAAATAGTACTAAAATTTAGTGATGTCAATAGGCTCCTCCTCTGCGCCAATTTTCCACCACTGGAATAGGCTCTGTGGTGTTGTCACAAGGGTAACAAATGTCTGTGTTACAAGAGTAACACCTACTACTTGTGTCCATAGTTTGACATAAAACTACGTTACAACCCAAACAGACAAAATTTTTAAAGTTTAGTTGTTTTCTCCGTTATATTAGAACAGTTCTTGAAATTGTTTTAGCCGTAATTAAGTATATTTTCTAAATGTTTAGTAAGATAAATTATCTTTATTAGTGTTTTTTTTTAATGGGTGGATTTATTTTTATTCATTTTTTGTTATTACTTAATATTATAAAATAATAAGGACAAGTAATTAAAGATAGATTAAAACAACTCAACTCGTCTCCTTTTAGTTTGAAGATCATGGACTTTGATTAGATATTTTATAGGCTTTGTAAAGCTTCTTTTACTAAATTCTGCTGTATGACCTACAGAAATTCTTACAGTAACTCTTATGTAAAGGATTCTGATAGTATATTTTAAAGGAAATATTTTAATATTGCTTCTTTTATACGACATTGTTTTTAAAGAACAAGAAAAATTCTGCTAAGCGCCAAAAATTGTAGAGAAAAATAAGAATGAAATTGAATATATTGATGTGAGGAATAAACAAAACAAAATATACTATGATACAGTGAAGAAAATTATTAGAGTCAACAAAAGCTTCAGGAAGAGAATGAAAATATTAAGAAAAGGAAAAAGTAGAGAACTAGCTAACCTCAGATTATGTAACGGAACAAAATCTAACTCCACGGCTTTGGGGAATTGTATGTCGATGGAGATTTAAGAAAAGGTCATTCTTCAGCTAAATCTGCATTAGTTAGGGATGAAAAAGGTCACATGATTTCCTCAATCCTAGGTGACATTCACTAAGAGAATAAGTATTTGTTTAAAGAAGCTTTCGTAAATTGGAAAATTTGGCGATTCATTTGCACCTTTAACCCCTTAACCTACAATGACGGGCATAACACGCGTACGATGATCGAGTCAAATGTAAATTCTTTTTTCCACTAAATTTTCACAGTAAATATAGTTTAATTTAATCGTCGAAATTCCATGATTAAATAAGGCGAAAATCTCTATTAAATTTTAGTGGTAGCTATGGATTTGCCAAACTGTGGAGCTGTTGAGACATAAATCGTAGGTTAAGGGGTAAAAGCCTAGTTTCATAATACAATAGAGAATCTTTATTCAGAACATCTGCATTTGTGATTGTCACGAAAACATTCAATCAATTCATAATGCAGTGACTGGTGTATTTTCTGCATTAAACATTCCTGTGAAAAATGTAATGACATTGTTCGCTGAGATACATCATAATTAGAATGTATGAATTCAGAATGTCTAATTTGCGAAGATAACATCGAAGAATTATTTGAAAAGGAAGTCCATAATACAGAACATCTTATAAGTTATTGTAAATACCAAATCGCTGAGAAACATTTCGTTATTGACAAAACGTTTATCAAAGTTTTGTCAATACTGTTTTTTTCTCAAAACGTTGATAAACATTTTGAAAAAATACAGATTAAGAAACCATTTCTCATTAATTACAAAATTT
The DNA here is from genome assembly GCA_963932465.1 of Maratus speciosus. Lineage (NCBI taxonomy): Eukaryota > Metazoa > Arthropoda > Arachnida > Araneae > Salticidae > Maratus > Maratus speciosus. The sequence goes on along the minus strand of OZ010796.1, from coordinate 206,546,894 downwards.
TAGAAATCAATTAAATCCCTTTCTGTGCACACATTCATTCAAACTTGTACGCAGGATTATTTTGATAATGCCAAAATAATAACCGTTTTCTCACAGAATCGTTATGTCAGTGGATTTTCTGAAAGCTGTACATTTTTATGTCCAGACGAAATTTTGGTACGAAATACTGCATTACTGGTCAAATGCACAAGCAACTCTATTTCCAGCCATTATATAGTACGATTGCAATAAAGTAAAATCTTATGCTATTGTTTCAGACAATGTAATTCACAATCAATTTTCTGTAAATGGTCTCGTAAGATGATATATGTGAAATGCAGTGCGTGCTAAAGAGCAATTCTAATTAATACTGCTTATTTCGTCAAAATTGTTCATGAAAAAAACAAAAGTTAGCTTACTCCATACATCAGATGATGAAATAAAGCAATAATATTTCATTACTTGCAAGAAAATGCCAACAGTGAAGGGCATTCTACAAAAACAATTCGTTAAAACCATTAAAAATGGCACTATCTACTGCAAATCATATACTAACATGATTCGTACAAAGAATTTGTGTTTCATTACGGAGATAATGATACAGGAGGTGTTGCAAGTGATAGTATTGATAATGAAGACAATGATTTATTTTGTTCAGTAGCAGAAACTGAGAAGTTGTTATGTGGTTATAGTGAGGGATTCTAAAATATGATGATTTAAAGATTCGTGGTTGTACTATTGAAGTAGTAAACAAAAATTATCAAGTAATGTGCTAAGAGCTATGAAAAGCATAAGAAATGCTCAAGTTTGAATCTGATGACCTCAATATTTAGCAAAACATTAGGCAAAAAAGAACCAAATTGTGGCTGACATTAATGCTCCCAGATTGATAAACTATCGAGGATTTTACAAACTTTAATTTATTTTGGAATTTTTTATATTCTTTTATGTAATTTTAAAATTTAACCATCATTAAAAGTAGTTTTCTATGAAAAGGTAATTTTTTAAAAACTCATTTTAACTATTAGGTTGGCAACTGAGTTCCCGCAGTTTTTTTTAAATAGATGTTTTCTACCGGAATTTATATTTTATTTTTTGGATAGAGTTAATTTTTGTTAAAACTCAGTTCAATGAAATGGAGTGTCATGTTGAGGAAAAGGAGCATTTTCGGCACCCTCTCCTCCTTTCTTTGAATCAAGGTTGTAAGGCCGCACAAGCTGCTCGTGACGTTTTGTGCTGTGTGTGGCGAGGGTGTAATAGCTGAAAGAGCTGCATATGTTTGATATGCCAAGTTCAAAAATGGAAACTTTGGCATCAAAGACATACCTCGTTCTGGCCGTCCAGTTGAATTCGATGAGGAGCGATTAAACCAACTTTTGCACCAAGATTCGCGTCAAACGACAAGAGAACTCGCAGAGAAAAGGAAATTCTCCCACACTGCTATAGACAAGCATCTTCACTCGATGGGAAAGGTTCAGAAGTTTGGATCATGGGTTCCTCATACGTTACGTGGCAAAAACAGAAGACAACGAGCCACAATCTCTGCTTGTTTGCTCGCTTGTCACCGCTCAACTCATGGAAACAAGCAACGATTTCTTTACCGAATCGTTACTGGCGACGAAAAATGGTGCCTGTACATTAATTTGAAGCAACTCAAGGAATGGCTAAGCCCCGGTAAATTACCAACACCGCGTGTGAAACAAGATCTTCATCCACGTAAAACGATGTTGTGCGTATGGTGGGACTGGGAAGGGATTATCCATTACGAATTGCTTGAACGGAACGAAACAGTCTACGCGGAACTCTATGTTCGACAAATGGAACGGCTATTCAAGAGAAAAGACCTAATCGACCACATGGAGTCCTTTTTCTGCACGACATCGCCCGCCCTCATATCGCCACTATGACCAAGGAAGCCATTCAAACGCAGGGCTGGGAAGTTCTGCCGCACCCACCATACTCTTCTGATTTGGCACCAACGGATTTCCACCTCTTTTGATCACTATCAAATGCTATGCGCGGAGTTTCGTTCAATACTAATGCAGAATTGAGAGCTTGGTTGGATGAATTTTTCAAGTCGATACGTCGTTGGGATTTCTACCAACGAGGTATTGAAAATCTTGTTGAGAAGTTGTAAGCAACAAGGGAGAATACATTGTTGATTAATTATTTGTTATTTTTTATTGAAAAATAAACTTTTAAATAATTAAAAAAAACGGCGTAAACTTAGTTGCCAACCCAGTTGGAATTCCTTAGTTGACATTCCATTTAAACGCTTTCGACTCGCGCGTCTCTTACACAAATTCTATTAGGTTTATACCACTTTTAAAGCGAAGTTTCCTTCAAGTACACAATCTCAAAAATGCTGTAATTAAATAAGGCAAATTTTATTTTCTTTTATTACTGGTGCCAAAAACAAATTTTGCAAAGAAAGACGATGTCCAGTCAGGCTGACATACCAATGCAAAGAGTTAAGGATATGAAATTTAACTCGATCAAAAAAAACGTAAATTCGGAAGAAAAAATGCATTTAAAAACACGGCGAGAACTTAGTTGCCAACCCACTTGGTATTTTATAAATGACATTACATTTTAATAATCTGAAATTTAACATAAATTAACTCCATCAAAAACTCCATCTTTTGTTGTTAATTTGCGCATAACAACGCAACTTTCACAAATTTCCCAGAAATTTTTGCTCAAACTAGTATGTTCAACTGCTTTAGAAAATTTGGTCTGGACGGTGGGCATGATAGCGCCTTGTAGAATTATCTGAATCAAAAAAATAATTTTTTTTAGTAAACTTCGTGAGTATAACTTGTAGTTAAATTAAAGGAACCCATAAATTTATTTAAAAGAAGTTATGTAATGGCTGATTTAAAAAAAAATTGTTAAAAAAAAATTCGTTCTTATTTGTTAATAACATTTTTTATAATTTTAATAAAAGCTTTAGTTCATATCGAAGGCAATTAAATAAGCTTTAAAAAAAATCAAGATGATCCATTGAGTATTTTTTTTTATATCTTACCCACCGTGTCAAAAAATGTGGTTGAACATATTTTCTTATAACTTAGAGTAAAAGCAAGAAAATCTAATAAAAAATTATTGTGTATATCTTGAGATATGTACAATAAACTGTTAAATTTTCAAAAAGATCCATCATGCAGTTTTCTGACACAAAAAATCATAAAAAAAGTGCTTTTTTGTCTCCTAATGTAGAAGATACCCTTAAGAATCAAGCCGTGTCCATGCTCTATAGATAATTTAGAAAGCCTTGATCCGCGTCACGAAAACGTCACGCAAAGCAATGAAAACAAAGTAAAAAAATCGAACAACTTTCATGTTTCGTTTCCTTTGGCTCGTGGAATTATTAATTGCTATTAGAAAATAAGAATTCAGAGTCAAGGCTTTCCCCCTTATCTATGAGGCGTTGGCAGGGTTAACCTTGCAAATGTCTGGAGTCTCTGAACATGCAGAATAACAGTTCATGCACTGGCAAACGTTCCGGCCTTCAATATTCCATAAATATTGGATATGAAATCTACGTTTTAATTTCAAATATTTTCAATGTAAAACATTTAGTTACGTAATATTTGCATTTAATTTTGAATAGTTCTTATGCAAAATGCATTTTATTGAACAGAATTGCAATGATAACGATATTAGCGCAATGTTGGATCACAATATATCGAAAAAAATGTCGGTTTCTGCTACAGTTTTTATATATCAAGAAAATAAATAAACATCAGTAAAATTAAAATGTACTATAAATACTTCCATTTTGGAGATAACAGCACATTTCGTCATTTATCGAAATCCTTTTTTCATGTAGCTTTTCATAAGAAATTAGAGTAAGATAAAAATCAAAATGTCGTTTTTCTACTTTGGAACAGATCTGAAACAGTTTTATAAATTATAGTTAACTCATGTAGAAATGAGACTTACTTACTTCAGATTAATGATGAAGTCTATTTTTTAACATTAATGTTTCAATATTGCTTAAATATATAAATTTTCTTAGCATTTGAGAAATATTTTTTAAGAAAAAAGGTTACGTGAAAGCTTACATGATTAATATAATGGAAATTGAGAATAGAATAAAACACTATTTCTTTATATTTATGGTTGGATATATTTTGTTACATGGGGATTTCAGCATGATCATTAGAATTCCATGATTAATGCACAAATGTATTTTCTTAAGAATATGTTAGTGTCTTTATATTTATAAAATTAAAAAAACAATTTCAAATTAACTCTTTACACTCTAAAGTTGGGAGGAGTGAAAAGTTCACTTTTTGAAAGAGTGACAGGCATTTTTACTCTTTTTGGAGTGAGTTTTATAAAAATACACTCCTTAAAGAGTGGAGTTTTCCACTCTATAGAAAGGAGTGAGATGTCTCACTCCTGAAAGAAGAGTGACTTACGTGTGCATTGCTTATTAACCAATCACAGCAGCAAGGCGACACCACCCTTTAAAGATAAGAAAAATGATCACTTTTTCGTCCGCCATTTAACAGATTAGGATATCATTAAAATTTTTCTTTGGAATACATAAAATGAAGGTAAGTCTTGTTTAATTTTAAGCATTTATCCGTGTAGATATGTGGAATGTCCAGATTATGAGCTAAATAGTTGTATGTTTGTATAGCAAAATTGATCGTGGAGTATTCATAAGTGATTGTGAGATTTCTTCATGTAGCGATCTGAAATGTAATTGTTTTAAGGGGACCGGGAAAGCCGTATCTCCGCCATGTTAAATTCATCAACTTTATGTACCTTTTTCTCAGAAATGGTGAAAGATAGAGGTCTAGATTTTTTAGAGTAGTTTGAATAACATGTTTTACGTTTTTTAACTGACCATTTTCGTTCTAAAGTGATTGTGAGATTTCTTCATGTAGCGGACTGAAATGTAATTGTTTTAAAGGGACCGGGAAAGCCGTATCTCCGCCATGTTAAATTCAGCAAATTTATGTACATTTTTCTCAGAAATGGTGAAAGATAGAGGTCTAGATTTTTTAGAGTAGTGTGAATAACATGTTTTACATATTTTAACAGACCATTTTCGTTCTAGGTAAAATTCAAAATTAATTATTTATTATTTATTGAAAGTCATTTTTAAATTAGCACTTTTTGGTAAGATTTCACTGCCTAAAATAAATAATTCTCAACAAATCATTAAATCCCTGTGTATACAATATAACATAGTAAAAGTATTAAATAAAATCTGAGTTCTTATGTTTAATAGATATTGAAACAAGTTGGAAATTGCTCACCAAACGTGGCAAATGAGGTGCGTTCGTACTATAACTAGTTTTAGAAATATTTTTTGCACCGCATATTGTACTGAATATATATTTTAGTGAAATACATAAGTTCATATCCATTTCATTCTGTTCTGAAAGGCTGTAACATCATTAAAATGCACTTAAAATATTTTTTTTCCCATTGGCCGTCATGTAACGGAAAACTTTTGACTGTCCTTATAATTAAACTATGCATCCGATTTTCCTGAAATTTGAAATGAGTCTACAAAATTTTGCAACAAATATATATTTAAAATTTTAGATCATTCGGAAGGCTGTAACATCATTGAAATGGACTTGAAATAATTTTTTCCCATTAGCCGTAATGCAACGGAAAACTTTTGACTGTCCCTGTAATTAAACTTTACATCCGATTTTTATGAAATTTGAAATGACTCGACAAAAGTTTGCAACAATTATATATTTAAAATTTCAGACCATTCGGTTGGGTAGTTTTTGCTCTGTTATATGCGGGTGTTGAATTCAGACCCTTATCTCCGGGAGGGATTTCTGTGGTTCCGGAGGGGGGGGACATTATAGAGTTCCGGGGGGGGGGATTGCTCTTTTTGACCATTGAAAACACAAAATCTCAAATCTTCCGGAGGGGAAATCCCCCCCCCGGGCCACCCCCTGAAATCAACACTGACAGACAGACTAAACGACGAATATAGGGGCTACGTATTTATATAATTACGAACGCACCTAAAAAAGGAACATAAACATGAAAAATCCAAGTTTTGAGAAAAAGTCGATTAAAGATTTATTGCCATTAAGCTGTGAAGTACTCTTAGAAAGAATGATTATTTTTTACATATATTTTTTACATATATAAACTTATTGTTTACATATATAAACATGTGTGACACATCGTTGGAAAGACAAAAGTTTAAACTATTTAATGATATAAAAAAATAAAAATCGCTTTTTAGGTGCGTTCGTAGTTATATAAATACGTAGCACCTATAGTCGTCGTTCAGTCCGTCTGCCCGCATATAACAGCGCAAAAACTACCCAACCGAATCGTTTGAAATTTAAAATATATAATTGTTGTATAATTCTGTCGCGTCATTTCAAATTTTATGAAAATCGGATGTACAGTTTAATTACAGGGACAGTCAAATTTTTCTGTTACATTACGGCCAATGGAAAAAATTATTGCAAGTGCATTTTAATGTTGTTCTTCGTTTAATTAATTTATATATTATTTATTTTCTTGCAAAATTTGAATGCTTTTGTTTGAGTAGCAATAGAAAACTTTGAATTTTATATACTAACGGTCATTTACGAAATTTCATTTATTTTTAAGGTTTTAAGAGAGGGTGTCTATTACTAGAAAGGTTAATTAGTCATTTTCCACCAAAACTTTTTAAATAGCTGCTTTTAAGTTAGTTTATGTGATTAATAAAATTTCAATATTTTATTCTTTTTTTATGTATATATACTTTGCTATTTTAAAATCTGGCAATCAAACCAGCTAGGTAGTAGAAAATATTGTTTAAGAGCACAGCCAAAGACGGGCTCAAAGGGTTTAATACCTCTCCTTTTAAATAAAAGGAATTAAGTTACAGAAGCTATTAAAAATCTATTTTCTGTGTTAAATGTTTGGTTATTCTTATCTGAAAAAAAAAAGAAGAAAAAAAAAAGGTAATATTCCTTAATTTATAGGCTATATTCATGAAACTGGTAAATCTGCAGATCAGTGGCCTCAAACATCAGTTCTACTGTTTTATTTTGAAATTATTTTACTTAGCATTTAAAATATTCAACTCACAATATCATTTCTTTCATATTTGCAATATTAATTATTATAAATGATATATCAAATAGTCTCTGGAAGATTAATTGTTAAAAATAGCGAGACAAAACTAAACATCACTAACATTCCAAAACTTTTTTTTATTATTATTACCTTTTAAATCCCCCACTGTTTCAATAATTTAATAGCTGTAATTGCCTGATATTTAGTATTTTAAACTATCCATCTAAAATAATTAAAACATTGATCGCCTGATAATTACAATAATTGATGCAAACAGTAAATGATCATCACAAATATTTTATTAATTACTGGTATCTTTATTGTTAAATTTATTTGAAAATAACCATTTTGTTTCATTAGTACGTTTTCATTAAATTCTGGTTCTAAATACAGTCATAAAAACAATTATATTTATTACTTTTTATGGGATGTCCATTACTGGGCCAGAGGGTGTCCATTACTGGGCTTTTGGGTGTTTTGGTATATTTCTGTTATTTAAAATTAAATTTCGATTCACACTGGGAAATGAGACTATAAGAATGGTTAAATATTGTTGATAGATTAATATAATATTGAAAAAACTGGAATATAATAATTATAACTATTAATAAAAAAATAATTTTAAAAGAAATTCCTTAAGAGTGTCCATTACTGCCACATCTATCCTATTTAATTGTTGCAAAATTTTGTCGAGTCGTTTCAAATTTTATGAAAATCGGATGTACAGTTTAATTACAGGGAGTCAAAAGCTTTCCGTTAACTTTAAGGTCAATGGAAAAAAATTATTTCAAGTGCATTTTAATGATGTTACAGTCTTTTGAACAGAATGAAATTGATATGCACTTATAAAGTTCACCAAAATATACATTCAGCACAATATGCGGTGCAAAAAATATTTATAAAATTAGTTATAGTACGAACGCACTTCATTTGCCACGTTTGACGAGCAATATCCAACCTGTTTCTATTTCCGAGGTCAATCTTTTCCTATAAAACATATAAAATCTATTTTGCTCATATTCACAAAATACAATATCTACGCGAATAGAAAAAATTAAATTAAACATGGCTTATTGCGTCATTTCATTAATAAGTATTGTATTAATTTCATTTTTCAGCAATGACGGACGAAAATTAGAAATCATGATTAAGTTAAGGAATATGTTTAAAAGAAAAATATATACTTATTCCAGAGAACTTAAAAGTTTAACTTTAGACTCCATGTTCATATTAAATAAAACAAAAGCAAATGACAGCGGATATATATATATATATATATATATATATATATATATATATATATATATATATATATATATATATATATATATATATATATATATATATATACATTCTTAATATTTAAATCATGCTTAGAACTTATTTAAAAAAGATGTGAGTTTATAAGTATTGTTTTTTAAATGAAAAAATTAAAAATATTTTAGAACAATAGGACTTTGCAAAAATAGCAATAATTTAAAGAAAAAGTCCGGTTTTATATTTAAAACAAAAATTAAAATCAAACCAAACATTGTTAAACATATAACATCCGCTGATTAAAAAGTTATTAATAAAACTTTAAAAGTAATATCTTTATAGAGCATGCAATAAAAGCAAACACAAAGGATAAGATTGGAATAAAATATTTTAGTTTATTACTATTAGTAATCTAATTTAAATTCGTATGTAACTTTAACTGAATTTTTCCCTAAAAGTTCAATTAGTATTACAAATTATGAATTAAATAAATATTGCTAATAAAGTATTTTATTCCAATCTTTACTACGCTTGTATCTATTTTCATTGCATGCTGTAAAAGATGTGATTCTTTTAAAATGACCATAGAAGCGAAAAAAAAAACAAAAACGACTACATAAAAAATGAACATTCACTTTTATGAAAGAGTGTCTATTCACTCCTACCAGGGGTGAAAAACCGCACTCCTTTAGCAAGAGTGAATAGTCACTCCTCCGAAAAAGTGATTATCCACCCGTGTGTAGAGTGAATATTCACTTTCCAGGAGTGACTATTCACACTTTCAGAGAGTCAAATATTTCACTTTTGCTCAGAGTGAATAGTCACTCTAAAGAGGTTGGGCATATTTTGACTCTGCGATAGAGTGACTATTCACTCCTCCGGAGTGAATAGTCACTCCTTTTTATTTAGAGTGTAGTGCGGAGTTTTGCATATATGGAAACAGTGTTTTGAATTTAACAGATTTTGTTTATTCGTATATACCTAATTCACACCAGAAAATTAAAGTAGCAATATTTGCTTTAATTAATAACAGACATTCCGTATTTAAATATAGCGAAATTAACCATTGAAACTTTCTGCTTTAAGGTCAGATTATCTGAAATATGTAATTTCAAGAACGTAATCTATCATGAGAATTAAAGGGTTAAAAGTTTTATAAAATAAATAATTATATAAAATAAGATATTTGGAGCGGCACTTCTCAAAATATTTACTAATTTGCAATATTTTAGCTTAAAACAGCTACACGACAGTAGTTTTTACTTGTATTGCAGATGTGCGACAGAAGAAAAGATTGACTTAATATATGAAAAATGTATCTCTGATTTTTTTCATTATTTTTCCTCTTAATAAACCTTTCAGAGAATCATATATAATTTTTTCGAAACAAAATATAAAACCGCGTATTTAAGGGTTAAATTTATGCCAAAAATCTACAAATAATACAAGAATAAATTAATGATCATTAATTTAGATCAGGTGTGGCAATCTGTGGCACGCCGGATACCACTAATTTTTTAAAGAAATAGTCGAGTTCTTGAATCGCAGAGATTTGATGCTTAGATAAGGCAATATTTACTAGAAAATTTTACTGGTGTACGGCGAGCCACAGTTAACCACATCTGATTTAGATAATGGGAAGTGGAATTTTTCTGTGACACTTAGATGAATACTTGATGATACATTTAGATGGACGAAATCTATCTCTGCATAGTTTTCATGTGCTAAGGATTTATTTTAAAAATCTGCACGAAAAGTTGACTATAGACAACGCTTTGTATCAATTAAAACATGATTTGCATAAATAGAGCCTCAGCGTATCATATGCAGATAAAAATATATAAAAGAGAAAAAAGACGTAGCAAAAACCGTGCAGTGAGGTTTTCAAATACATAATACCGCAGTTAACACTATATTTCACGAAGTTTACGTTCGAAAGTATGTATTTTACACACATTATTAGGGTTTGATACCAAAAAGATTAATAAGTAATACTTTGCTTTTTTAATAGCAGATACATGCATACATATGCATAAATAATACATACAGACATACACTAGGGGACTCAGCCCCCCTGCGAGCTTCGGCCGCCAACCCACATTCAAGCTTCGCAGCCTCTGAAAACATATTCTAATGGGAGCTGTTAAAAAAAATATATATATATATTACCTACTGCAGATTGAATTATATTATTAGTATAATATTGCGGTTATTTTCTGTAATCGCGTTGACATGATTTTTAGCTTGAATGGGCATTTTTCGGTTTCCTTGGCCTCATCCATCACTGTCGTAATAAATGACTGCAGTTTTTTGGGGATTGATAAGTAAAATCAATTAAACATTTGAAAATCAGCTTATATAAAATGGTTAAGTTAAAAATGACGGTAGTTTCCTGAGTTTTATAATGACGCTGCGGATAATATTCTTCCTTTAGGTTTGAGGTTAAAAAACTGGAATGGGTTTCAGATCCACGCACGGTGGGACGTTATCTGGTGTGAAATATTTAAAACTTGAATGACATTTTCAATATATTCTGTGTTGAAATTCATTTAGCTGTTTGACACTAAACATACGACGGGTGGTTGTATCATTTGACCTATGTATTAGATTTTCAAAATTCTACTAGTATTTATCTCCATTATGTTAGTTTAGAAGACTGCATTTTATTTAATTACAGAGAAAATGGCAGATTTTTGCGACCGGATTTGGCTAAGCTTTTTTTTTTTCGAAATTAGTGATGACAAACAGTCGAAGAATGTTGTATGTACATTGTAAAAAAACGGACTAAAATACGGAAATTGTACTGCCAATCGAGACGCCAGTACTATTTCCGTATTTTAACGGAAAATTTCCCCCGTAAATTCCAGAAAAAATAAATTTTTCTGTAATTTAGAGGGAAATTTTCCGTTAAAGTACGGAAATAGCACTGGCGTCTCGATTACCAGTAAATTTTCGTTTTTTAGTCCGTTTTTTTACAGTGTATGCACGTAACGTACTAGATGTTTCTGGTTGTTTCAGTTACGGTCGAACTTTTCTCGCAGAGAGAATGATGCTACTAAAATTTTAAACACCACTAAATTCATGCAAAAACCTTTGTCAAACTTTTGTTTTTTTCAACATTTGAAATAGAAATATACCACAGAGTTTACTGCTTGGAAATACTGGTGTTAGTCTTCTGATTCTATTTCTTCCACGATAAACCTTCAACAAGATTTAACTGTTATGATTACACTAATAGATCATACTAATATTAAGAAAATACTTCTATTACATGTTGATTGTGTTAAATATTTGCTTTAGCAAATCAACATTTTGAGTAAATGAGCGATGTGAAAAAGTTTGAAATTAAAAAATGTATTTTTTTAGCAAAATTTTTCCAATTTTGTTGAAAGAAAAAGATTACCAAACCAATCAATAGGTCAGGTACCAGATTAGGGACGGTTGCCAACGTAGGAGGTTCATTGTCACCACTTTAATGGATTTCTTCTACCTTCTTTAACCCCAGAACTGCAGAAAATTTTACTCAAGATTTATCATATTTCACAATAGAATTTTTATTTCAACCTATTTTGCTTATTTGTTAGTGTCTGGTTTATATATTTAGTTTATTTTAAAGAAATTTCTGGTTTGAATAAATATTTTAAATCGGCTTGTCTGGTCAATTGGGCCCGTCTGGTAGGCGGAGGGTTAATCTCAGAATTTCTGTCAATTAATTAGTGAAAAAATATTGACCTTAAAAAGTGGTGGCAATTAGCTTTCTGTCACGCAGTTTTATTGTCCCTCCAATAGATGGGTCGTTGCCATCAAAATACTCAAGGCCTGAGGATAAGAGTTGTGACGTCATCACTAATCGAACGATTTCTGACTAGTGTTGGAATTCACACCGGAAAATTTTGAATAGCAATTTTCTTTTATTTTATTTGTGCAATATCTAGAATCTTATAAAACAATAATAGCCATGTAAACTTACTGGTGAGAATTTGGAATTCCCCAATAAAAAATCATCTAGAAGCAGCAACATTGTGGCATTCCGCATCTGGCTGAATTTTTATTTTGGGATTCCGAATTGTCACCAGTAAGTTTAACCCCTTGAGGGGCAAGTGATTGCGTTCCTGTAATGTTGAACTCACACCGGAATCTTTGAAAATTTCTATTTCAAAATAAGTAAAAGCAGTTTTTCGGCTTTTCCCTCGAAGTTAGAAAAGTAAAATTTAATAAAATTTTTCTGGTGTAAAACTTCATTAATCGTAGGTGGTGTATAATATATACCGGCGCCCATCAAGGGTTTAAATAGTTTTTTTTTTTTTTTACGATGATAGATATTCCACAAATAAAATAAAAGAAAATTGCTATTCAAAATTTTCTGGTGTGAATATCAACATTAGTAAGAAGTCGGTAGATTAGTTAGTGATGACGTCAGAACTCTTGTCCTCAGGCCTTGTGTATTTCCATGGCAACGGCTGGGTTCGTACGGGTATTTAAGTGATTTGAATATAGTTTTCCAGATTGGGGAATTTTTGTCCCTAGATCGTTGATTGTCATCGCTTTCTTGGAACAGAAATCTTCGACCTATTTAAAATAGATTTAAAATTCTGAAAAATAAGCGAATTATACTATTTTGAGACCGTGGTGATAGTCAAATAATCTGTATTAAAAAAAGTCCGCAATTTGGGAACGCTGTTTGAATATCTGAATTTTCGCGATGCTCGCATTTAACCCCTTAAGTGCAAGACACATTTTGAATTTAGATTGTATGATTGCCATCTTTTTTTTTTGAAGTAGAAGTATTCACCTTATCCATGAAAATAAAATGATTCGAGAATAAAGGCTACTTTTAAAAACTGGTGGGAATCAAACAATTTGAATTAAAAAAAAAAAAAAAAAAAAAAAAAAAACTAGCCTATACTGCCCGTGAATGTCACGGGCGCGAGAATTAAGGGATTAAATACAGAATTGTTTTCATTAAAAAGCAAAATATTACTTTTCGAAAAAAAAATGTTTGCGTCTCCTGGAAGCGTACGAACCCTCAATAGATGATTTGGCAACTAGTAAATTATTTTTTCCCGATTAGTAATATGCTCATTTTTCAATTGCAGATTTATGAGACTTGTGCAAAGATTAATATTCGGAAACAATGATGGCAAAATTCGTTATGCACGAATATGGTTAATACGCAGATATGCTTTTATTGCTACAAATATTTCTGAAAATTTTATTGATGGTGGTGTAAAATTTCAAATTTTAATTAAAAAATTGAGGTTTACGGATGGAAAAAAAATAGGATGTTTAAAATTAAAATATTTACCAGAAGAAAACTCTAAACATTTCTCCGGGCAAATATAAATAATTCAATCTGTTTTTCCGTTTGATATTTTTGACAGTAAAATAAATCATAAAACCTACACATTGCGTCATACAGTTTTTTTAAATTCGCGAAAGTATAATAGAGTAATACGCCTTTTATATTTAACCATTTTAGGTGTCACATGAATTTAATATTACCATCCTCAAATTTTTAACTCTGATAATCTCAAAAAGACTTAACAATTTATATATTTTTCCGTACTAATTTGAACTTAGGAAGAGTATTGCCAGAGAGCTACTTTTTTAAAATTCAGATTTCTTGACTGGCACATTTTTTAAATGGTAAAATTCCCGTTATTTTCGTCTTAATTAATTTGTCATTAAATAGTACGCATATTGCCATTTCAAAAATCTGTGCCAATCAAGAAATTTGAATTAAAAAGAAATAGCCCACTGGCAACACGTTTTAGGAACACGAATAAAACGCGATGCGTTCGAAAAATCGTAGTAGGTTCAATTTTTAATATATAGACGACTTTATTTCGTAATTTTCACTCATACATGGTGTTCTAAAATTCAATGTACAAATTAAGGGGGGTGATAGGATCAAGAGGATGAAAAAATTACCATAGAACATGGGGTCACAAACCACGTATTTAGTCACAAATGCAGAGTGTTTCATCCTACCTGAACTTGAGCTGGCGGTAATAATTTTGAGAAAAATCAAAACATTACAATGAAAATACAATGACATTACTTTGTGTGAAATGTTATAACATCACAAAAAGTTCTGGAAAAACAGGGTTCTCTAGCAGTCGATGAAAGAGTATGAACTGGCAAGCGCAGTCCAAAATGTTGAGCGTCAAGTGCATAATGCTAGAGCACATAATCATTGTATTTTTTAATCTCGTAATTTATACGGCGAATATTACTATTAAAATGAAATAGTGGTTATAAAAATATCATCCAGAAACAGAATCACTAGGAGATTTTGCATCAGGTGCATTTTTTGTAAAGTTAACATTACTGAACTTATTGCATTTCTTTAATATCAAATCAATTTTCATATTTTTCTTCTTTGAAATGCAGCAATATTACAAACACAAAAGAATATTCTATTGCTATAATTGATTGAAAGTAGGGTTTATTTTTATAACTTTTACGTATTACAAAAAAAATGAAATATGTAAATTTTATCAACCGAAGGGAAAATTTAAACATTGGGAAAAAATCCATATCGGGGATAATGAATACAAGAAAACTTAGTTAAATGTTTTGATTCTCACTTCAGCCAAACGTATTTACACTTTCACACTTAAAATATTACGAGTACAGTAAAAACTCCCTAAAGCAACCGCGTTCCGTTCCAATAAAAATTGGTCGCTCCGAGAGGTATTCTGTTAATGGAGGTCATATTTAAATCTAGATTTTAATTGTTGAAAAAAGGTAACAATTAACGTTACTAAAATTTATTTTTCACCTCAGGAAAAAAATATAAAAATTTAAGTATTAAAATAAAAGTTAATTACATAAGTTAATTATACCCCACTAATAGAAAGCGCCCTAAATACTCGCTTTTGCTTAACGATGAAGACTGAGTTTCCCTCACGTTCTGCTCTACTTAACCTTTCTGTGTGATCTGTCCTGTCTATAGTACATAAAAAAAAGATTTTCTGCTAGTTTTTTAGCATGGTATTATGTTTTACAAATGTATGGTCTCTGTAAAGAGTCTTTTTTTTATGGGGCACTCCCCGGTAGCTTTTTCGTCTTTTCATTCTTTTTTGGAACTAATGGATTTTTTTTCTTTATTATACTAAATTTTTTTTCTTTCTTTTTTTTTTTCTTTTTTAAATATGTTATACTAGTACTTATGTAATTTGTCACATTTTGTTATTCTTTTCTTTTTCTTAGAAGTAAATTTAATTTTGTGGGTACCAGCGGTGTCTAAACATTATTTTTTTTAAGGCTCCCCAATGCCCTTGCAACACAATCACCTTTCCACTGGATGTAAAGATGTAACGCGACTAGGTAATCCATTCAGCTGCTAACATTGTTCCATTGTTCCAAGATAATTACTGCGGAGTTTAGAAAATGAATAAATTGACGTTTGCTTTTATTTTACGGTTTTATCTTTTATAACTTTTATTTCTAAGTCCTTTCGCAGTTCAGTAAATACATTCAATTTTTTGGGGGGACGGAAACAAATAATGACGATTTCATTAATTTATCTATTTCTTTTAGAGTTTCCTGACACAATAGGGCAGGGGAGTTTATTGACTGTCATCATTAATTTATCACCAGAGTTAAATACATTGCCTAAAAAGGCAGAAGGGAGTCTCTAAACACTTAAACGTTACCGGAATAATAAAAAATTCTAAACTTAGTTTAGAAGTTTGATTAATAATGCGCTCTCCGAAATTACTTTTCTAATAAAACCTTCTTCAAGCGACCGGGAAAAAAATTGTTTCCTTTACTTCAAAGAAATGAGTTGTTCATGGAAGGAGTTCAACAGGGATTGTCCCTGAATGGAAGTAAAATTAGTATTGAGCCTATGTGAATAAATTTTGTTCCATGAAAAAATAGTCTTTCAAAGAGGTGGTCGCACAGAGAGGTTTCATTGTATTAGGATTAGAATAATTTTTTTTACAACATGAAGATTATACATAACAAAACTAAATGTTTTTAAATATTTTATATCTCACACCAGAAAAATATACGGAAAACTACCAGTGTCCAATCCGAACCGAGCAGGTGTTGCGAATATGCCTGCGGCGGTAATCAACCATTTCGAAAGCGGTTACAGTTGAAGCTTCACTATTTTGAGGATGTATCAGTTCTTCCTTAATAGTACTTCCACGGTTGCAATTGTTAACACATATCGGAAGTTACTTTTTATACATGATTTTATTTTTATATTCGCTTCGCACCACTATATTTTAAAAATAAATAATGGTCTACATTTATCATACACATATTGACAAAGTACAAGGAAAATTGTTTCTTAAAAGAAAGTGGTGCCAACCGATTAAAATTAGTGTAAGAAATGCTGATCCCGATATCCCGTGGGAAGTGACAAATGAACGATAAGGGTTAATATGTAGACGACTGCTAAAAAAAAAAAAAAAAAAAAAAAAAAAAAAAAAAAAAAAAAAAAAAAACAATCATTTAATTCTGAAAAGAGAGAACATTTGTGTCTAATGACACCTTTGTTTAGATTTATCGTAACAATTCTACGAATAAAGCAAGGTGTATATTTTTTTCATACTGACCGTGCAAAGAAGACTGCAGTTAGAGATTATCCGTTGTCGTTTGTTTCATTCCGTTCACCTTCGCATACAGGGCGGATGCATTGGAACCAACAGGTACAGTCAATATATATATTCAATACAGAAATTGGTTTAAAGCAAACTAAATGTATAAATCAGACAAGAATAGGTTAAATAAATAAGTTTAAAAAATTTCAATAAAAATTCATGTGTATGAAAGTTTCATAAATGTTGAGCAAAATTCCCGGTCGTTCTAGTGTTAAAGTTAAAAGTGTGTCCTAATTTCTACCCGAAAAATCTCATCATGTGATACAAGGTGGTTCAGAACTATGTGTCAAAAATATAAAGGCAGGTATAAGGGACCTAAATAAGCAGATTTCTTATAGGAATGTAGATGCGGAAATGCAGTGTTGAGGCAGTAGAGGGCGCTGTTAAGTTCAGGGGGTAAAGGCATTTCGCTGGCTTGAATAGTCATTCTCCGCACAGATTTCGATCAGCATACGTTGTTACACGAATGCGGAGATTGCTTACAGACAAGGTAATGCAGCGGCTGCTCAGGGGATGCATACGGAATGATTCCCGTTTAGAATTCCGCTCGATCGCGGTAGCATTTGAGCGTTTTCATGAGGAGCTGTGTGCGAGTAAATCGTTTTATGCTTCGAGGCGTGATACAGTCCCTGGAAGATATCGCAGAATTCTTGCTCTGAAAGAAACAGTATTACGCATAGTAGAGGATAGTCCTTCAACAGGCACGAGAGCTGTTAGACGTTGAGTGTGTGATAGCCATTTCCTTGTGCAGCCCCATACATAAGAGGCATGTCGGGAAGCTCCGTATTGGTGTAATGATGCATATTGCTTGAAACGTTACCCGCGGGATTGCACTTCCACCCTAAAGCCTTGTGCTGGGTTTCCCGCGGTGGTTCATCCTGTTGCTCAAAATCCCTGTGGGGAATGACGATTCAAAGCGTCACCAAAGCGCTTTCATTCGCCGAAATCAACAGCGCCCACTACTGCCACAACGCTGCATTTCCTCACCCATATTCCTATACGAAATCTGCTTATTTAGGTCTCCTCTACCTGCCTTTATATTTTTGAAATATAGTTCTGAACCAAACTGTATAGCCTGTAAAATTATGGAACGATCTCAGAGCTATTTTAAAAACTCACGTTTTTTTATTAAATGAACATTAAAAAATTGGTACTTCTGATTGTACTTAACACTAAAACGCCAGGAGTTATTATTTTGTTACGGTCACATAGCCTGATGTAGGGAGTGCGGGTGTAGGATCATTAACCATATGCGCTCCGGCGTCTCTTACACAAATTTTATTCGATCGGCACCATTTTTTTTTACAAAGAAGTTTCCTTCAATTACAGAATTACAAAAATGCCCTGATTAAATAAGGTAAATTTTATTTCCCTTTATTACTGGTGCCAAAAACAAATTTTGCCAAGAAAGAGGATTTCTCCGCAGCGGAGCCAACGGAGTTGTAAGGGTTAATATATTCTTACAGCGAAATAACTCCCATAAGTTGAAATCTAGGAATAATAGACAATCTTTTTTTTTTTTTTTTTTTTTTTTTTTTTTTTTTTTTTTTTTTTTTTTGTATTGACAAAAGGAAAGTACAAGGAAAAATGCTTACTGACAGTTTTTTCATCTACAAATAGTTTACCTTTAAGTGAAATAAAAACATTTTTTGTCATTTAAATTACTTTAAAATGGAAAATGCATTGACTGAAAGAGATTGCTACAAAATATGCTTTTTCGAATATGGAATACGTTTAAATTAAAGTTTGACAAAATCATTCGTTCTTCAAAATTAAAAATAAAATAAGTTTCAATTTCCTGGAGTAAAATGAATTTTCAAAATTCAATTTAAGATTTTTCAAATATATTGAAGATTTAATCGTAGAAGATTTTAGGAAGTTTTATCGTGATAATTAAAATCAGTATACTTTCTCTCAATAGTATAATGAGAAAATAAACTAAAGATTTATTTTTATTTTCTGCCTAGTAATAATATCGAAATAATGTTGTTGAAAAAGTAATTTTTCCCATACCTGCCAACAGATACGATTGTTTGGCAAAGCCATTTCAAAATTATTATTTTCACATTATTTATGCATAAATAATCTAAGATTAAATAAAGCAAGGCTTTCTATTCAGAAACAGTTGAGACAAAAATCATAGCAGCTGGAAGATATGTATTCAGGGAATGTTGAAAATATATGATAAATGATTAACATATAATACATAAGTTTATACAGTTTAATACATAATACATAAGTTAAAGTATCTATTTCGAAATTATTAATTTCGTATTACTTATTCGTAAATGATTCCTATTTAGAAATATTTGTGACAAAAATCGCAGCAGCTGATAGATATGTATTCAGGAAAAGTTGTGCATATATGAAATATGAATAATATTTAATACATGTTTAAATAATACCATTTATATAAATAATTTAAAGAACAGACTAAAAAGAACTGTATGGTGAATGGTTGCCAGTTTGTCCTCCAATGTTAATTCGGAATTTCAATTTCACACCGGAAATTTTGAAAGAAAAATTTTCACTTTATGTGATCGCTAAATGTATCTCATTAAGTAAAGCATGAAATACTATTCTTTATTTCGACTATGAACTCTACATTCCTGGATAAAAATGGACAATACTATTCTTTATTTCGACTATGAACTCTACATTCCTGGATAAAAATGGATCCCAACCTGCCAACCCTTGTACGGAGCAGTGTTGTCAGATTGGTGACTGGCACCAGTTTTTTAAAATAGTATAATTCGCCTTATTTTTCAGAATGTTTGATCTATTTTTAAATAGGACGAATATTTCTATTTCATAAAAGTGGTGATAATCAAATAATCTGAATTTTAATAAACAACCCAATCTGGCAACACTGGTATGGGGTCTTCTCACTTTTTGGCCTTATCCCAGATAGCATGAACATTAGAAGCAAGTTTGATTTTTACTTATATTATCTTGCCGTGACAAATTTGAATTGAGAAATTCGCTGTAAATCTCCCGCAAGTTATACCATCTCCCACTTGCATGAGTAGTTTATTCTGAAACTGATGACAAGACTGTCTTTAACTCATGAAAGTGACGAAAGCAAAAAATCCCTCTGTTGAGAGAATAGACAATCATCAGATACGCAGAAATTGCAGAGATTTTATTAGGTTGGCACCGCTTTCTTTAAACGCTATACTTATCAAATACAAAAAAAAGGCTCGATATGAAAAATGCAAGTATTTCCCTAACTTGTTTATGGAGGTAAAAACGATGCATGCATTTTAACCCCTTGAGGGGCAAGCAATTACGTTTGTGAAATGCTGAATTCCCACCGGAATCTTTGAAAAATTCTACTTCATAATAAGTAAATGCAATTTTACGGCTTTTTTCCACCAAAGTTAGAAAAGTAAAATTTAATAAAATTTTTCTGGTGTAAAACTTCATTAATCGTAGGTGGTAAATAATATATACCGGTGCCCTTCAAGGGGTTAACGGTGCATATGCAACATTAGACCTGATCAGGTCTATGGACCCCTTCGAAGGGGTTAAACTTCTAGTGTAACTGTTGTAAATAGCTAATTTGGCATGGAAAGAATACTACTTTGCAGTAAGTTTGCAGTTAATTTGCGATAAATTTGATACAGCATGAATTTAACTTGCACGGCAAGTTAGCTGTATGTTCCAAGTGTGACTTTGGCGTTTGCGTTATCTTGTTACAGTCTTGTTATGAACTTTCAGTCTTGTCATGCTGACCTTGCTGTAACTTTGCAGGTTTTCAAAGCAAGACTTCTGCAAAATTTCTGCAAATTTTGAATGCTATGTGGGGTTATTCTTACTATAATTAAGGTTTTTATCTTTTAAGATGAGAAATGTGTAGATCGTGAAACAGGATTCGTACGGGTACCGTTATTTTCAAGGCCCTATATCAGAAATTTTTTTTTTTTAAGAAAATTAAATCTAGTTTGAATGAACTAAATTTCGCCTTATTTCAGGAGAGATTTGCCATAAGAAAATACTGGTACCGAAGAATTTCTTAGTCATGAAATTCAAGCACCCGTACGAACCCTGGTGAAATAAATGTTAATATTTTTTCTCCTTGCTTTATTCTTCGTTACTAAATAACGTTGAATATATTCACACCGGAAGTGAGCATGATTCTCATTGGTCTTTAAAATTTTCTCAGGCAAATCCTAGAAACTTTTACATTGACATGATGAGTGCTATCTCTTTTTTCTTTCTGTTTTTGATTAACGAAATATGTTCTTTTGCAATTACCATTTGGAATGTAACTATTAATTTAGCTTACTTTCAGTCTGTACACTAGTGTTTCCATAACAGTGAATCATACACATCTGAATACAATGTGAGGCAGGACACGCATTTCGGTAGTGGCGTATTTCTAAGAAACAATCCCAGAACTTTTTTTTTTGGAATGGGAGGCTATTTTGTCAAAGCGTTTTGTCATAGACCGATTAAACGCTTAATATATAACGTGTAATCTTCATACTGATATTGTATGAAACATTAACATTTTCGAAAGAACACACAATTTTGACAACATATTTTGATTCTTTAGAGAACATTAAATTAAAGTACGAAACGAAAAATCATTCGGTGGTGAAGTTTATTGCTTATAAAAATTAAAATGTCGAACTTCTAATTCCAATAACCCTTAGATAATGGGCCAGGTCCGGCGAATTATTTTTTATCCAATTGTATCATACTTTACAAGCCTTTTTTCTTTGCACTAAATTTTCCATAAAACTTTCTTAGTATAAGTTTATGTCAGGGATTTTTTAATGTGGTACAAACAGAAAGCAATAGTGAACTGGCATGTGTATATCCTGACCCGTAGTCAGATGTTTAATCATTTGCGTCGAGAGTCGGTAAATGGCAGCCCAAGCTTTGTATGCATCATTCTATTTTTATATTCTATTTGCACCACTACATTTTAAAAGTACATTTTCTAGTAAATTTCCCTTTCACATGTTGTCAAAGTTGAAGCAAAAATATTCCTTAAAAAAAGGGGGGTGCTAACCGAATAAATTTGTGTAAGGTATGGCTATGCCTGGGAAGAGAACTTCGACAGCAAAGTATTAATATATTCCAAACGAAGTGCAATCCATGTATATTTTTTAACAATAGCTCAAAACCTACTTGACAGAATTAGATGTCGTTTTAATTTCGGTATTTCTAGAATTTATAAACATATTTTTGTTAAAAATTTACAAGTTATATTTTCTACTTTTCTCGAAAATTAATTTCGAATATACAGACTACTGAATGTTTCACTACCAGACCGACAAACTTGCAGGAGGTGTAGGGGTACAGAGACGACTCGGAATTACATAGGAATGAAGGGTAGAAAAGGCCGTAGTTTCGAGGTATCGGTCAAAGAAGAAGGGAATAAGAACAGAAAGAGCAACACATTAATGGGGCAGAAAATATCTGAAAGGTTTTACTGAAAACTTTTACTACAGAAAGGGTTCGAAATTACGACCAGGAGTTGTCAGGCAGTCTTGACAGCTGACCCCTGTTCCTTCAGTTGAAGGCATCCTCACAGGAATATCTGTAGAGTCCTGGAGGATACGCGACACGCCAGGAATCTTCCAGAATGTAAGGAATATAATGCGGTGTTCTGTCTAGCCTGCCTGACGACTTCTAGTTGTAATTTTAACCCTTTCCGGCACACTGTGCCCGGGTCGGTATACCTAATTTTAATTCCAAACTTACGAACGGCACCAAAAATATTGTAGTAAAATTTTGCTTTTACAATGAACATTAAAAGTAATATGTTTTTAATTTCCAAAAAAGTCGTTTTAAAATTTCGATGTCAGTCAATCATTTTATCATTTTACAACAAAAATTGCCTGTGCCGGAAAGGGTTAAACACCTTCTGTAGTACAACCTTTCAATAAAATGTTTTCCGTCCCATTTATATCTTGCTGTTTGTGTTATTTTCCTCTGCTTCCTTGCACCATAGCCCGCTATTACGGGATATTCGACCCTACATCGCCATGTGAATCCGAGTCCAGGGTTGCCACAGGCGACAATTTTTCTATTCTATTTGCACCACTATTTAAAAAAAAATAGATTTTGTAGTATATTCCTCTTGCAAATTTTCTTGAACAGCATGTCAATAACTTTTGTTTTGAGAAATTGGTGTGAGGTAGAATTAAAAAATAGTCGCCTGTGGTAGCCCTGCGAGACGTCTCTGTTCTTCCTATACCACCTGCAAGTTTGTCGAATGGAGTTATGAATAAAGAGGAGGAGAGATGTGGTGTATGGTCTACCAGTTGCGAGTGAAGTAACTGAGGATGTTGTCGCAAGATGTCGACCGTTTTTTACATCGGATTAACAGTTTCTGATCACGAAAGTATCAAACTTCCACCAATAAACTTTGAATAAAAAAAATTACCTTATTTTAGACACTTATTTATGCCAAATTTCTCTCACAAATATTTTTAAATTTCTATTTGTTTTTACTGGTGACAGTTTGCCGAGGATTATATACCATACTTGCCAACCTCCCGCTTTTTTAAAATCAACAAAACATATTTTAAACCAGTAATTTTATTTAAAAATTTCAATCAGTTATGTTACAAATGACTTCCACCTAGAAGCAAGTAATATTAATTTAATAAATTTTCTGGTTGAAAGCCTGCTTTTTCATTTAAAAAAAGCGGGAGGTTGGCAAGTATGATATACTTTTTTCGTTGACTCTAACAGGAGGTTTTCGAAGTTGTCACAATATGGTGGAAACGTAAGTCCTGACTAACTCGAATGTAAACTTCCTCCAGTAAAAATAAAAATCTGATTTTGTCGTTATTTATGACTGAAATTTCGCATTAATAAAGCGTTTAAATAAGGATAATATTTCTATTTAAATTTACAGGTGGAAGTTCTAAGCGGCGGTAATCAATCCCTTCGAAAGCGGTTACAGTTGAAGCTTCACTAATTTAAGGATATGTTAGTTCCTCTTTATTAATAGTTCCATGGTTTGCCGGTTTGGTAGTGAAACACCCTGCATATATTTATATACATTATGTAAATTTCAGTTACCTTAATTTTCGATGTATAGCCCGTGGATCAAACAATCGTGTTTCGACCCAGAAATTTTTAAAAATAAAATGTAACTTTCTAGATCAGGGTAAATATTGGGCTTCAAATACTGAATAAAATTTCTGGGTCCAAACCGAATTGTTTGATCAGCGGGCTATACACCGGAAATTACGGTATATATTCATATACGAGGGGTATCGTAAAGATTCAATTACAGGCGAATACTTTTTAACGTCAACGCGCACCACTTTTTCAAAACTGAAATCTTTCACATGCGATTTGAAAACATTTGTGAAATATGCTACGAAATGCATTTTTTTATAAATAGCGGTGCGAATAGAATATAAAAATTGTCACCTGTAATTGAAACTTTAGGATACTCCCTCGCATAGTTAATTTTTTTCCGAAAGGGCATAGCCGGATAAGCATTGGAAACATGCCTTTTAATCAAATTTCCTGATTTTTTTCCTAGACGTAGCTACATATCTGACTATTTATTTCCCCTATTGTCACCCGATAAATATTGATATTTAACGAGATAAAAATGATTTTTCGATTTTTTAAAAAACGGATTTTCTCAAAAACTGCTGCACGAAATTTAATGACATTAATTGAGGATATGTAGATACCAAAGATTCATAAGTGATAATTTTTGTATACTTTTATGTTTATAAAAACTATGCGAAATAGCGAAATAAAAATTTCAAAAAATAAAAATCATATCTTATGGTTATTCGAAAATTACCATTTTCTTGTAAAAATATTCCCCATATGTGCCCGTATATTTTGTATAAATGTCGAGAGTTTGCGTTGGGTACTACATATAAATATTTACAAAAATGTATATTAAAATTATTGAAATTCAGTTTAAGGCGTTATTTTGGGTGGTGCTACTCAACTTCCACACCCGAAATTTTTTTGGAATAAACAGTTACAGATTTGCTGTATTTTAAATTTTAATGAACACATGAGCAACATTATCAACACTGTCGATATCAAAAAGAACATGATGTTGAAAAGCATGGCTTATATGCTTAATGGAATCTAAAATACATAAGTTGACATATTGTCTGCTGACTTTCTTCCAAAAATTCTTCGGATGTTGAAGTTAAGTAGCTCCGCCCCAAATAACGCCTTAAAATGAATTTCAATAATTTTAATATACATTTTCCTGTATACATACATGTTCCTAAAATATTTCCCTTTGACACCACTATTTTAAAACGATCATCTTTTATGTAAATTCCTATTGCCGATGTTAAAGAAATCTAGAGGAATACTTTTGATTTAAAATAATAGTAGTAATTGCAGAAAAATTCAGGAACGCTGTTAAACCTTATCGGTCCTATGTCACTTCCAACGTGACATCGAGATCAACATCTCCTACAATAGCTCAAAGGTAAGTTTCGCATCCTACTACACTATTTTTATGCGCATTTTACACTTCAACATTTGCATTAAAATGCTGTTTAAAATGCTCTTAGAAAACCATCTTTTAATAGTTGTATTTTTAAAATCAATTATGATTGTAAAAATCAAATGTTTATGAAATTATATTATGCATTTTAGTAATATATGAAAATTAGCAACATTATTGATCTGTAATAAAAATTATAATATTAATCCGAAAGTTTATAAATTTGGTAAAAATTTATAGATCATGAAATATAATTTTGAAAGTGCAGTATTTTTTTTTAAATGTTTTGTATTTATCTTTGAATTACATTATAATAAAAAAAAATATTATAGATTATAAAAAGTGAAAAAAATGAGAAATGCCAAAATATTATAAATTTGGTACATTAACCCTATCGCTGCGCAACCTGAGATTTCGTCGGGCAACGTAAAAGTAGCAAAATTTACACAACCCGAGATTTCCTCGGGGATTCAGTTTCTCCACTGGCAACTTTTTTTTAAATTCAACTCGGACCACCTCTTAAATGCAAAAAATTCCATATAGACTTCAACAACATCTTCAAGAGACACAAACTGCAAAATTGATTTTCTTAAAATAGTGGTGCGAGAATATAAAAATAGTCTCCAGTCACTTCCCTGATTTAGTCTGATTTAAATGTTTAATTATTGATTCAGGTTTGGATTAAAAAAAACTCTGTTACAAAAATGTTTACATATTTAAACCCTATAATATATATACATTTGAAATAAGTAATAAAAAATTCCGCGATTTTTTAACCTATTTTGATAAAAAAAAATTACGCAGCGAGAAGGTTAAAGCATATAAGACGAAAAAATAAAATATTAAGTTTTTACGCTTGATTTTGTGCTGTTTGGTAAGGTTCGACTCTCAAAATTTTAAATCTGAAACATAAAATGTTACCAGTAATGCAGTGAAAATCATATTAAAATATGACAGTAGGAAATTATAACGGAGCATTTAATTCAATGATAAGATGTTTATTAAATCAACGAAGTTTTTTAAACAGAGTAATGTATGAAAAAATATTAATATGAATAGTATTATTAACTAATAGAATTCTATTTAATGTTTGAATGGTACCATAATTCCCGGTGTATTAGCCGCGGCTCAGACAATTATTTTTTCTACCAGAATTTTTTTAAATAAAATGTTTCTTGCTTCTTTAACATTTATTAAACTTCCTTTTTTGAATAAAATTTCATCTTTGAAACAACCCTTACGAAAATAGTTCATAGAGCTGTATAGAATGCTATAGAATTCTTTACAAGTTCTATAGAATAGACTTTCTATAGCATACTGTTTTGAAGAGTTCTATAGAATACTTTTTCTAAAGAAAATATTTCTATAGAATTCGTCAGAATTTTTTTCTATAGAACAGTTTTTCTATACAACGTTATAAATTTTATAGAAGTTCTATAGACTAATGATTCTATAGAATTCGTTAGATTTTTTTTCTATAGAACATTTTTTCTATACAGCGCTATAAATCTTATAGAAGTTCTATAGACTAATGATTCTATAGATTTCTTTTTAAATAAAAAGCATATTTTTTGGTCCTTTACAATTTATGTGTACTAATTTATCTACACATACATACATATTAAATAATAGTAATAATTATTTTTGTAATACATCAGTTTAATATAATAGTACTCCATAGATTTAATATCATTATAATTTAATTCATAATTCTAATACATTATGATTCATTTGTTAATGTGATAATATATTAATTGAACTACACTGATTTAAATTATTTTTAATTAATATATTGTTTTATGATTAATTAATTTTTCGTTTTTTTTGTAATCATTTATTAATTTGCTCTTAATTTCATAAAAGCATTCATCTGCTTTAATAAACTTTATTCACTAATGGTAATATATCTAATTTAATAAACTTTATTCATAACTGTAATTTTTATAAATTTTTTTTTATCTGAAGCATAAAATTATTTAAACAATTACATTTCAAGTTTAATAAATAATAATTTATTAGACTTTTAAATATTTTTTCATATATATATTAAAATGCGAGTTATTTTTATCACCCCGCATCCGATGCCGCCATATTAATGAATTTTAACAGAAATGAGAAATCTGAAATAAATATCTTAGCACGATTTAAGCTGCTAAGCTCACTTGAAACTGTAAATAATATAGCACTACTGCCACCAACAAAATAAATAAGTAAATGAATAAATAAATAAATTCTTTATTTTAAAGGACTTTTTCTTTCTGCTTAATTCTGGTTTTCTAATTTAGAAATGATTTCGGATTTCATAATTTACACAGTTGAGAATGAATCATTGTATAAAATATATGATTTCTATACAATACAATAATTTCTGAACAAATTTGATCATTGGGAATGCAAATCATAAAAGAAAAAAACTTGAAATAGTACAATGAGAGCGGGAAAACCGTGAGCCGGCGTAGAGTGCGCTGAAAGTACTGGTTCACGTCCGATCGCAAAAGCCAAACAGCATCGAGCATGGTTAGAACTTCGGAGGGTGAGCACATGGAAACTTCGGCTAGCGCTGTTTTTTTTTTTTTTTTTTTTTCTTTTTATAGAATATATTCGAATATTTGTATAGAACATTTTATAGAATATATTCGAATATTTTTATAGAATATTTTCGTATATTTTTATGGAATATATTCGAATATTTTATAGAAAATCTATAGCCATTTCTATTGAATATCTACAGATATTTCTATAGCTTTTGGTGAAACTAGCTTATAGAAAGACGGGCCATAATTCTATAAGATTCTATAATACTTTTTCTATAATTTTTTTTAATAGAATTCTAAAAGAAATTTTTGTAAGGGAGACTTAAATTACCCGCGGCTTATACACCAGAAATTATGGTAGTTAATTTTAATCCCATTAAACGTATATCCCAATACCGCCAAAAATATTATTATTTTTATTTTCAAAAGTAAAAAAAAGTTATTAAGTTTAAAAAAAAAATTCAGGCTACGTAGAGTTCTGCCAAAATGGTTAATTTTTTTTTTTTTTTTTGCTATATTTAATCAAGTAAATTACTTTAAACTACGTGAATAAAGGAGTCAATTTTAAAATCTGCGATTCAATTATCAGAAAGAAAATTTGATATAATAAATAGTATGCAAGACTACTTGGAATTTCCAAAGAACCTTGTTAAATCAACATATTGTTGCATAAAAGGCCAACAGTTATCGTTTTATTTTATAAAATAATATGCTCAGATAAATAAATTATCATATACAAATTGTGTACAAAAACACATAAATATCCTTTATCGGAAAACAATCTTCTAATTCGAGTTTAGTATCTGTATTTAATCATTATTTACCCAGAAGATCCTATTGAACTATTGTATGATCCACTTTCTTAAACACTTATATTATCTACAAAAGAAAAGCACTTCGGTTGTCACCAAACTTGTTAAGCAAGTGCCTGTCAGAAACACTTACGCAGCATTTGTTCAAAGTTTTGATATTTAATGATATGCTTTCCGAAATTTCTCGTAGGTTGTGCATGGAGGTTTTCGTAAATAGAATGTAAGAATTACTTATTTGAAAATATACAAAGTGTGAGTAATTTGAATTGAAGTTAATATGCAGTTCTTATGAATGGTTTAATAATGTTTTATTTAGAGTAATATTTTTATTAAATTGTTCTCAAACCAAAATTATCACTTGTTTCATATTTTTAAAGAAATATTTTCTTTAAACTACGAATAGATTATTAATATTTATACTGATACGAGAAAATGCAATGTAACAAACTCGAGACATTTTAATGACAAAAGTTCTAACGCCGCATTTGACCCAAAAACCTGGCCAAAAATGCAAAAATTAAAATTTCGTCAACAATTGTAAAAATCATATTTTTTAATAGGTAACTAATTGGTGCATCGATCTATGTCTGTTTTAGTAACCTCATTTATAATCGGTGGCTCCTGGCCTCAGCTGAAGAGGATGTTTCTTCCTGAGAAGACATGTTTTTTTGTTGTTTTTTGGCATTGTTGTTATGTTTAAATATAATTTCTTTGTGGCTCAATCAATTGTTGAATGAAAACTAAACAGGGCTTACGTTTTTAACAAAGGTCAGAGCTTAGTGTTAAACTCTGTGTTAATTTAAATAGTTTCGTTTTTAATGTAATAAAAAAACATAAAATGTGTAAAAGGGTTATTTTTAAAGCGTTTTTGCCCTAATTTATACATATCGAAAGCTTTTTAAATATGAGCCGCGCTTTGTCCCGTCATATTTGAATTATAATCGTATTAGATATAGTCTTGAGATTTCTGCAAAAAAATCTTCCGCATATTGTTGCCATTTTTTTATATTTTTTTTGGGATGACTAATTAAATACTCTGTTTTGAGGCCACCGAATTGAAGAGATAAGAACTATATATTTACTGTCATATTGCAGTTTTTAGCTCACAGGATATTACCGGAGAGCTTTTGCACCTACATATTTTGTCTGTATGTACGTAAATACATACATATGTACGTATGTAGGTACGTTCATGCGCACGCAACTCGATATCTTTTGAAAGAAATATCCGATCGCCTTCAAATTGTATATACTTATTTATTGAAAAAGGGTTCCCTAATTAGTTCTTGGGGCTCATGTGTGTAACATAAGGAGTGAAAGGAGAGAATTAACCCTTTCGAGGTCGGTGTCCTTAAAAAGGGACACCTAATGTTAATTCCAAAACTGACAAACGGCACAAAGAAAATTTAATTAAAATTTTCCTTTTATAATGTACGTGAAAATAACCAACTTCATATTTTATAATAACTCCGTTTATCAACTAAAAAGAGCAAGCCATACAGTAGCGAGACCCTACAACTTCTTCTTACAGCAAGGTCTGATGGTAGTCCCGATAAATGCCAAGAAGAAAGTAATGAAGAAGATGAAGAAGAGTTCTAAAGAATCATTTTGAAACTGGTAATATTAAATACATTCAAATACTAGCAATCTATACAATATAGAGTCCACTTTACTGAACCTACTATTAAATATAACACTATTAAATATAAATTAAATGCAATAATTTTTATTAAATGTAATTTAAATGTAATAAGCATTATTAAATGTAAATAATAAGTTTTATATATAGTAAAATTAAATACATTTAATTAAACATTAATAGTGAATAAGACAAATCTATCAACAATTAATTTCCTCTTAAAAGCAGTAAATAGTTAAGGTTACAAGTCGCTCAACTTCCGAACTCCCTTCGGTAATTTTAAGTCAATGGATATGTGATTTATGCGTATTTTTAAGATATCTACTTAGTAAATTAATATTTTAACTTCTTTTTTCTTTGTGCTCTTCTTAAATGAAGAATCTTTTTTTTTCTTAATTGTCAAAATATTTATAAAATGTATATTCATTATTATGTTGTGTTAAAATCTTACTTACACTTAGTCAGCATTTAAGATATAAAATATTAAACTAAGCTATGGATTTGTATGTATACTTCACAGTATGCTAAAAGTTAGTTCAGTGAAACGCACAGTTATAGCACAGGAATAGCACAATTAAAAATGTCCATTCAGTCATTTCCGTGAATAAATGGAAATGTACTTGAGAACTTTTGTGCAGCCCTGTATATGATCTATAGAATGTATCCACACCAAGTAATATTTAAAAAAATTGTTCTATTTTAAAACGCCTATCACAACTACAAACGCACTTCCAGCAATTATTGGTCATAGACTTCACTAGCTAAATTTATTCTTCAGACATATTCTTTTGTGGGTTCCTCTAAATGAACGATATACTCTATGCACACCATATTTTAAATAAGTGCCTTAGTACACCTTAGTGATGTATTCAAATTTCAGTACGTTTAAAAGTATGATATCATTAAAATACCGAGCAAACGATTTTCCCCCATAGACCATAATGTAAGGGAATTCTTTTTTGTGTTTCTGTAAATGAACCGTAAAGACTATAGACTTCATTTACAATACCAAACACGGAATAGTGATACCCAATAACACCGAAGAATTTCAAACCAACTAGATTATATTTACATCGAAAAATATTTTTGACCAGGATTTCGGGTCAAATACGTAAGGCATGGTGACGTCACGGCGACGTCGTTCTGATGTCACACTGTGATTATGTGACCGTCGATGTGATTTCATAGTGACTAGAATGCGAAGTCGATATGGCCGTTTTAGAGGTCGTTTGTGACGTCACATTGTGACTACTCTGTGAAGTCACGGTGTGACAAATTTGTGAAAAGTGTGTCATTTGTGACTATTGTGGCATTAACTTTGTGACGAACCTGTGACGACAGTGACAATGCTTTGAAGTCACATTGTGAATAATTTGTGAAATATGTGTCACTTGTGACTAACTTGTCATAAAAACTGTGATGATTTCAAATGAAAACCAAATTTCAAATTAATTGCTTAAAAGGGCAAAGGCCAACATAGAGAAAAAGATTCCAAACTGGGACTCGAATCCGGGCCATCAGTGTAGCGCACTGACATTCTACAGACTAAACCACATGGAACGAGACCCAGCCTGGAAAATTTCTTACTCGTACATGTTGGCAAGCGCAGCACAAAATGGAATATTTATCGTGAGCGGCTAACACGGGGGTAAACAGGAAACTTAATTAAATCCAGCATCGATTGAAACTATATAAATACTTGGAATTTTTCCCTTAATTAATTGCTTAAAAGGCAATTTTAATTTGAAATTTGATTTTCATGTGAAATATTGTATGCAAGGCGAATGTTTCTCTCTGGAAATTTTTCCAAGTATTTATATAGTTTGAATCGCTGCTGGATTTAATTAAGTTTCGTGTTTGCCCCATGTCGGTGGCTCATGATAAATATTCCATCTTGTGCTGCGTTTGTAGCCTAGCCAACATGTAATAGTAAGACATTTTCCAGGCTGGGTCTCGTTCCATGTGTTTTAGTCGGTAGAATGTCAGTGCGCTATACTGATGGCCCAGATTCAAGTACCGTTATGGAATTTTTTTCACTATGTTGGCTTTTCGCCTTTTAAGCAATTAATTTGAAATTTGATTTTCATTTGAAATATTGTTTGCAAGGCGAATTTTTCTCTCTGGAAAAATTTCCAAGCATTAAAACTGTGATGATTCTTGTTATAAACACTGTGATGAATTTTAAAATAAAGTTTTGTTTGAAATATACAATATTATCTTTTTACCGCACTTTTTAGCAAAGTATCGCTATTTTGGAGTCCTTTTCTTCTAAAATACTTTTAATTTTTCTACTTAAAAAAACAATGCTTATCAACTGGCATCCTTTTTTATTAAGTTCTAAGCTTGATATTGGGTTCAAGCTTTATATTAAGAATGTGTAAGTTTTTATGTGTTGTGATTTGTTATTGTTTTATTAAATACGAACATGAACTCTAACGGATATCAATACATTTCCTATTTAAAGAACAATAAGACAAGCCATATTTATTTAAAATTTTTATTCCCGTGTATATTGTATTTTGTTAATATGAGCTAAATAGATTTGGTATGATTTATAGGAAATGACTGATCTGGGAAATAGAAAAGCAAGTAAGAAAAATCATGCGTTAAGCATAGATTATAAAGCACTTTCCAACGCTTCCTGAATGCTTTAACTAGACATCGTAATTTAAGGAAATAACGTAAATAAGATAACTAAGAAAATATTTTAGAAAACGCATAAAACATTTGAAAAACTGATTTCAGCAGTTACCGTCCGTAGAAAATATATTTTCCAATTCTTTTGAATAGTCCTGTATTTAATCTGTAGATTGATATATACTAGTATATGATGTGAAAATTTAGTTTAGCAAGAAAACGCATAACAGGTTGAAATTCTCATTCAGCAATTCATACTAATATATGAAAACATACTTGAATACTTTTTACAACCCTGTAGTTTACCTAGAACCTTTATTACACGCCACTATTTAGTTAAAATTTAATTCAAATTAAAACACTCTTAAAACTGCTGAAATCACATTTCCAGAAATTATAATTTATAGACGGCCATATATCCATTTCCTTGCGCGACCCTGTGTATCATTTTATCCATATTCTGCAAGCATTTCTTAGTAAATTAAATGCAGTTCAACATAAAATTCCATAACTCATCTAAAAAACACCTTTAAGCAATTTGCGCCCATAGTGTAGCCCTGTATATGAATTATAGCTTTTATATACACCATATACTATGCATAAATATAGGGAATCATAAAAGCGCATATTATAATTAAAAATGCATTTCCAGCAATTATCGCTAATGAACAGTACAATATCAACTTTTATAAATATCATAAATTATAAATATTTTTTTATAAATATTATAAATATCAAATTCTAAAAAGTATACTAAAGCAGTTTAATCTATAAACTTGTTATCAGGCATGAAAAACACTTTTTTTCAATGCTTAAATGTCATATTTTATTTTTTAATGCGAATAATTACGTGTATCGAAAACGTAGAAAATGAGTTTACAATCGAAGAAAATTTAATAACTGATTCTGAATGTCTACAATTAAATGTTTGATTAAAATCACAAACAGTAAAAACGTGCTTACATACAATTTAAAATTAAATATACTAATTTGAAAAACACTAAATAATTAGTATTTATAATTGTACTATTAAACAACAACAAACTATAATAGATGCATTAAATGTATTATTAGATTTAACAATTTCTCAAAAATCCCTCCATACGTTATAAGGAATTCCTATTATTTTATAATTTTGGCAAATGTTAAATCTGAAAACATTGATATGAAGATTTAGGATTTTAAATAATAATTTAAAATATTATTAGCAATGAAAAACAGTCTTTCAAAAGTTTCACTACTATAGTATGTAAAACGACATTTCCCATTCAGTATAATGTTACACTGTTAAAAATATTTCTGTAAAACAACAGAAAATTTCTGGCAGCAAAAAGTTGCCTGAAAATATCTGTTTTCAGAAAATATCTGTTAACGAAAGAATGCGCTATCAGACGACAGAAATACTTAGACATACAGGCACTTCGTGTTGACAATTGACGTTTTTCCCAACAGTCAAAATCTGTAGGTCGATTCCTGTTGACGAGAGGGGGGGGGGGGGATCTATTTAACAGAAGAATCGCGTATTATAGGTTAGGTTGGAAATTTCTATTTACTGATCGATTTTTTTTATATTAATAATAATAAATATTTATAGGAATTTCTCCTCCAAACTTTTATAAAATTAATTTAAATAGCTTATTCGCAATAAAATATTTAAACAGTTGAATTTATATAGATTTGTGTATTAAGTACATTAAAGACTGGAATAAGTGAAAGGAGATATCTTAAACCCCCCCCCCCCCCCAAGAATAGTAATATATATATATATATATATATATATATATATATACGATATAAGGTAACTCCACCCACCCCTATAAAAATATTTATTAATAAAATAAATATATGTATTGAATGTGATTTGTAATTAAAAGAACGTTAATGTTTATTCATGCAATATTTTTGAAAATTGATTAGGTTAAATCAGTGACTTTGGTTAATTATGTAAATAATACCCTACCAAGTTTTATAATTTTTTCGAATAGAAAGCTTTGTATATATAAATGTGTAAAAGTTGACAGCTATGAGCAAAGATGAGAAATGAAAAAGAAGAGCCACTAAAATCTATATAAACATCATCACCATAAAAAAATATTTCATTTCAGCTAAAGTGATAAAATGAGTTTTCATCCTTCTTAACAATTTACAATGTTTTTCCGTATAAAGTAAATGATCATCAACTAAACAAGAAAAAATATTACAATATAATTTAAATTAAAATGTTAAACACAATTAAACTTGCTGATTCTATAAAATGAATGGTTAAAGCTTAAATAGGAATTATTTTCAAAATAATTCACACATTATTTTCAAAATAATTCACACAGTTGTAGCTCAAAAATTATTTCATTAAATGGAGTGAATAAAATTCGCAAATTTTAACTTAACCACTACAGTTAACTCTAAGATTGTACTAAAAAAAACCATTTTTTCAGAATCAACATATGGAACGATTAACCTTCCGTCTACCAGACGGGTCCATTGGACCCGACATGTACATTCAAAATATTTATTCAAACCAGAAATTTCTTCAAAACAAACTAAATGTATAAATCAGACAATAATAAGTTAAATAAACAAATTAAATAGTTTTAAGTAAAAATTCTGGTGTAGAATGTTTTTATAAAACTTGAGTAAAATTTCCGGTAGTTCTAGGGTTAAACAAAATATCAATCACTCCATTTTAAACAACATAGTAAATAGTAGGAAATGTGATAAATTCAGTGGTGGAAAATTGGCGCGGAGGTGCAACCTATCGATACCACTAAATTATAGTAGTATTTACCCTCTTATCTAATGATCAAATTTCTGAGTTTTTATTAAACTTAATAATACCATAAAATTTTAGTGGTATCAATAGGCTCCACCCCTGCGCCAATTTTCCACCAGTGTAAATTTAAACAATAAAAATATATGAACAGCATCAGATCTAATAAATATTATTCTGGTTAATGTTAAACGAAAATATCAGTTATGTATAACTATAATAATTAATGCAGCTACTCCGTGTTTATTATTAAAACTATCACTCCAAAACTAATCATGTATGTCAATTGATGACAAAATTAATTTAAAATCTGAATCAAAATTTCTATAACTAATACATATGAAGTAAAATTAAATTCTTAGTCATAAAAAAGTCAAATATAATAAGTAATCATTCTACAGCTATGTAAAAATTCAAGATTTGTAGACTAATCATAAACTTAAGATTATTTATTTAATTTAAAATAAACAACTGATCAAAAATAATCTCCAGTTATTAACAGAATTAGATCAACTAAGTTACTAATGTGCATAAATAATAAAGTATAAAATAATACTAATAATTTAAGTAAATCATACATTATAAAATAATAATAATAATAAATAGTATTGCTTAATTAAGATTTTTAGTAAATAGGAAATACTTTTAATTTTTATTCTTACGTTTCGGAGAAACATTGTTACATATTTAAAAGAAGGATGAAAACATACCTTGCTATGTTTGTTTTCTAGTATTCGATCGGTAAATCCTACTTATTGAAGAAAACCACTCCATTAACCCCTTAACCTACAATGACGGGCATAGCAGGCATACGATGATCGAGCCAAATGTAAATTCTTCTTACCACTAAAATTTCACAGTAAATATAGTTTAATTTAATCGTCGAAATTCCATGGTTAAACAAGGCGAAAATCTCTATTAAATTTTAGTGGTAGCTATGGATTTGCCAAACCGTGGAGCTGCTAAAAGTAAATCGTAGGTTAAGGGGTTAATGCGGTTCTGATGTCAGAGGTGTGTGTCGCCGGTTCCAATGGTGAAATTGATTCTTAATTTTCTGTTAAAAATTCT
Organism: Maratus speciosus; assembly: GCA_963932465.1. Classification (NCBI taxonomy): domain Eukaryota; kingdom Metazoa; phylum Arthropoda; class Arachnida; order Araneae; family Salticidae; genus Maratus; species Maratus speciosus. Next base: position 206,510,057 of record OZ010796.1, on the reverse strand, counting down.
TTATATATTATTATTTTTCAATTAGATGAACGTGCTTTATTGAACAAACTACCATGTTCAACACCACACAAGAGACAAGACGCAACAAATATTTCAAGTTAGGAGAGACACCTTAGCGTGGGGTGTATCATAAACAATACAAATTGGTCATTCTAAATGACCTCGTAGACGTCATAGGGGGTGACCTCCCGTTCTTCTATTATCCAACATATTATCCTGTCGCAGTGAAAACTGATGGCAAAGAAAACACAATTTTTTGTTGTTTGACATGAAAATAAGCGATATGAGGATGGAATGACATAAGAAGTCTGTTAACGTAATTTTTACTGTCGGAATTCGAAGATTTTTTTCTGTTGTTTTAAGATTTTTTTTTACAGTGTAATTTCTAATCTGAAAAACAAGTCCAGATCAGTCTCTTTCTATAGGTATAATATAAAATTATTTAACTCATCACCAAATATACAAAACAGGAATAAACAATTTAAATTAAATAAGACTTACTTTTTAAGCTCCATAAATTATTAATATCCGTGTTTATCCGAAAATGGCGACGTCTTTTTCTTCCATTAAAAAAAGCACACGCAAAAGCTTACATTGCAGACTAGTAACTTACCGCGTCTGTTAGAACAAAAAGTTCTGTGTTTAAACTGCGGTATCGTGGGCAGACGATTTTGGGCCTGTTTTTTTATTTGCTTTTGTATAAACAGATTTGGAACTTACAAGTGCAATCATTTTATGAGACTGTCTGTATTTAAATTTTTGTATTTGAAGAATTTTCCAATGTATTTTACCTTTTCTTTTTATTAGTTTTAACCACCTCCCCTCCCTTTTCCTAAGTAAAGATTGTTTCACACATAATAAATACAAAATATCTTCCTAAAAAATAAAAAGATATAAATAAATATCGAGGATAAAAAATTTTCTTTGTCAATCTGTCATTCTTTTCATGTTAATTTTCTGTAGAATAAAACAATTCGTAAAATAACTTTTTTTAGAATCATATCTCAAAAACACACATTTGAAATACGAATAATAAATTATATCATGGGTTTTGCATAATTTTTATTCGGATTTTTTATTCGGAAAATGCTAATTTTATTTTAAAAGTCTGAAAGAAGTAGAATTTTTAAAAAAAATAGTTACTTAAAATAGGTACACTAACAGGAAAAAATATGACTTGAATGCAAATTATAAAGCAAGAAATGTATGTATGACTAAACTCTGAAGATTCTTTCTACGTGCTCATTAAAAGCTGCAGACTTAACTATAATAGAAATTTTTTAGTTCGAAGCCACAAAACTGTTTCGAATACCAGGTAAAAAAAAAAAATAAATAAAAATTTTTCCTTATTGCAAACTAAATATGTAAAGTGTATATATTTAATATTCCTAATTCTAAATATGTTATCCGAATTGCTCCAGCACGTACCATTTTTCCGAGAAACACTTTTATAAAAATAAGAATAAGTGAAGGAATATTATATTAAATTGCAATACTAGATAAAATTGAAATCAGGAAAAAAGTATATTTTCACTCTCTTAGATATCAAATTCATAAGATATAGCCTGAAAATCTAGTTTGTTGATACCTGTACCGTGCATTTTCATTTATATGCCCCCACCCCCCCCCTTCATCTTTTCGTGTCTGAATTTACTATTTGCTATCCACTAATATATTTTAATTCCTTATGCCGCTGTAACTCGGACCTTTTTAAAACATTTCTCTTCATTTTCAAAGATTTTCAAATTTCTCTTCATTTTCAAAGTTCATATTTTTCTCACACTGTGACTTACAATATGGTGGGGGTTTTTTGTGAGTGTGACGTGACGTACGTTACATGCAGTGACGTAACAATTCTTTTTTATTGCCAGAAAAATAAAATTTTACAGTAAGCAACATGTTTTAAAGAATTTTTGTAATTTTTTAAAGTTTTCTAAGAAGTTCACATCTCAGTCACAATGTGACATCACTGAGTGGTGGCATTTTGGTCACAGATGTGACGTGACAACAGTGACGTCACAACGGCGTCACTGTGACAATGCATGCTATGAGGGTCCACTGTGCGCCGCTTCGTTTGTCGGTTTTCCTAAACGAATTTCGAATTAGACGAAGCTGGAAAAGTTGCACCCAGGGCCTCCGAAAGCGTAGACATTTTCGACCGGTCTAGAATCAAACACACCTTAAGTTATTGAGATTTATTTATTTCGACCACGATTAAAATACACTGCTCATAAAAATTAAATGATATTAAGTAAAATTATGCACTCTAAGTTAATGTTGCAACCAATGCCCATTTCTGCAATTATTTATGTTAATTAAATACTATTGAATACAAAACTGCACCTCCGCGCATACGTTACCGTCTGAATTATGCGAATTATGTTATTGTCAATGTGGTACGCAATTGACATATGTCGGAATTCTGGTTTGTAGTGTTGTTTACATTGAATGTGGTGTGTGAGAGTGATCAGTATATATTATTTATGACTCAACGGCATCATTTAAGAGAAGGTTCAAAGTGGCGAATAATTGGTACAATCAAGGGAATTCAAACACAAATGGGGATCGCGCAAGATTAAAATATCCCAAAAAGTGCCGTATCCAGAGTTTTGAGCCACTTTTTAAGGACTGGATGCATTGATATCCTAGTCAAGGGAGGCCAAGAGTAACAACTGCATCCTACGACCGTTTTCTGTCATTGTAGGCTCAAAGAAACCGCGAAGCGACTACAAGGGATTTAGTTTCAGACCTTCAGGCTGCTACAGGAACTCGAACTACCTGTTCTACTGCTGCACGAAATCTTAACGAGGGTTGACTGTGTAAAACAACTAGTTTGTGACCCACTCACTCCAGCTTCCAAAGGGCCCCGTTTAACACTAGAACGCCCGGATGGAGTCGATTCGACTCCGACCATATGATTAAATGTCAACTGGAACCAGCTATTCTTTCATGAAATAAGTTAAATTTAAACTACGCAGATTTGCGTTAAATAAATCAGTCAAATAATTTTAAATAAAAATTCTGGTATTAAATATTTTTATGAAACTTGGGTAAAATTTCCGGGCGTTCTAGTGTTAAACTGTTACCGTAGTCATGTTCAATGGAGTCGAGAAGACAGGGCCCGAACGGGGTATTTCACGGAAAGGGGAGGCAGGTTGCGTGATCCTTCCTGTCTCCAGACCAAAACACGTCTAGAATCAGTGTTCAGTCTATATCTGGACTCCTCAGTAAGCAATTTTCGAGCTCAGTCTTCTTGGCTCCATTGAACATGACTACGGCAACAGTTTAAACGGGCTCCTTTCGAAGCTGTAGTGAGTGGAACACAAACTATTAGTTTTCTCGCATACAGTCAACCGTCGTTAAGCCTTCGTGCAGCAGTAAAATGTGTGATTCGAGTTCCTGTGGCAGCCTGAATACCTGAAACCAAATCCCTTGTAGTCACTTCGCGGTTTCTTCGTACCGACAATGACAGAAAACGGTCTTAGGATGCAGTTGTTGCTCTTGATTCCCCTTAACCAGGCTGCCTATCAACTGATCCAGTGCTTAAAAAGCGGCTCGAAGCTCTTGATATGACACTTTGAGGGATATTTTAATCTTAGGCGACCTCCATTTGTGTTTGACTTCCCTCGATTCTACCAATTATTCACCACTTTGGACCACTTAAATTATGTCTTTGAGCAATAACTAATAAATACTGATCACTCTGATACACTAAATTCACTTTAAACAAAAGTACAGACCAGAAGTCCAAGATTCGTCCACTGCGCACCAGATTAACAATCACCTAATTTGCATATTTCCGACGCTAACGTATGCGCGGAGGTGCAATTTTGTATTCAATAGTATTTAATTAACATAACTAATTGCAGCATTGGGCATTGGTTGCAACATTAAGCTAGTGAGCATATTTTTTCTCATTATCCTTTAATTTTAATGACAAATGTAAAAAGAGGACTAAGAATGGCATAGCTGCCAGCTTTTACGCTTTCTTGATACCATTAAAATTTAATAGAGATTTTTGTCTTCTTTAATCGTGAGATTTCGACAATTAAATAAGGCAACATTTACTGTAAAATTTTAGTGGTAAGCGGAAAACGTAAAAGTTGGCAGCTCTGAAGAATGGAAAGCTCTAAAAGTACCAAAAAATCGCAGATTTCTTTCTTTTTTTTTTACGAAAAAAATGTCTTAACCCCTTCACGACCTGAGACTTTTACGAAATATTTATTATTTTGCTACCGGTTTTAAAAAACAGAAGCTTGTGCCTTTTCAAATCGGGAAAATGATCGATAAAATAAGGCAAATTTTACAGTAAAATTTTACTGGTGAGAATAAACAAGGATCCTTAGGCCTTTTTGCGGCACGTATACGTGTCGCTCGTTCCCAAGTGGTTAAGTGCCAAGCTTAGCAATCACGAGAACGCTTGAAGTGGTATCCCTACCAGTAATAGTTCGAACAAGTCGAAAAATTTGTACATCAAGCGTGGCAAAAGAGGTGCTTTCGCCTTCCTTTTTTCACGCTCTTCAAAATTTTCCACTTTTGGACATTCAGCGTTATCCATTCTTAGTACTCAATTTTAAGTATCTTTGTTTGCGCTGCAATTGGGAACGACTTTGTATTCATCCATCTTAAACTCAATCATGGTAGTAGCAAAAATATCCGAAAGCTCTTCCGTTTCAGAAAGGAATTGTCAAAATTTTGTTGCAGACCAAAAAAACCGCTAAAATTCGCAGAAACATGAAATTTCCAGTAATAAAGTAAAGGATTAAAACGGTTTTTTATTTTACCAATTTGAAAAAGTTGCCGTGGAACGCAAAACATCCTTAAGGATAGCATAAAAATTTCTCTAAAAATTCAAAAATCGCTGAAGACAAATTTTACTATATTGAGTTAAATGATTGAAACAGGACTCATTTTGTGAATGTCAAAAGATTATCGAAGAACGCCTAAAATAGCAGGAAATTGAAAAAACACAAGGGAAAAAATGTGCTAGATTGTGAAAAGTTTATAACTGAATTCTTTTACATGGGGTGTCAATGTGTGGTCTACCAGATACTCATAAAAATTTATAGTATTGTTTACCTTATATAATCATCGAATCTCTGCGATTCAAGAAGTCGTCATTTCTTTAAAAAATATATACTGGTATCCGGTGGGCCATAGTTTGCCAAAATTGCTTTACGAATGTCAAACTCTCGTCCTGAAACGCGAAAAACACAAAAATCGCTTCAATTCGCACACAATAATCATAAAAAGTGAAATATCAAAGAGGATCAAATTAACTATATTCAGAGAAAAGTCTGAATTCAAATTCATTTTATAAACGTTTAAAAAAATGACAGAAAGTGAGAAAAATGTTAAAAATCGCAAATAAATTATAAGTTGAAATTATAAGCAAACAATTGTAGTAGAAGACGACATTTATTACATTGGGATAAAAAACTTAATCTGGATTCATTATAGGAATGTCATAAAATCAACAAAAACACGAAAAAACGCTAAAAATCCCATAAAGAACAGGAAAATTTTAAAATTGCTTAGCGTTCGCGAAAAAGTGAAAAATAAAAGTCAAAAAGTTAAAAAAAAATGACAGAATGTGAGAAAAATGTTAAAAACCGGAAACAAATTTGTAAAAAATTATAAGTTGAAATTATAAGCAAAAAATTATAATAGAAGACGACATTTACTACATTGGGATAAACAACTTAGTCCGGATTCCTTATACGAATGTCATAATATCAACAAAAACACGAAAAAACGCTGAAAATCACTTAAAGAAATGGAAAATTCCAAAAATTGCTTAGAGTTCGCGAAAAAAGTAAAAAATATCAGAGAACAATATTTGCTATATTGGGCTTAAAGATTGAAATATAATTCCTTTCACGGATGTCCAAAATTTATAGAATTAACCCCCTAATTCTCGCTCCCGTCATATTCACGGGCTGTGTCTTTTTTTCAGATAATTCAGATTTGTTTGAATACCACCAGTTTTATAAAACAGTGCAATTGGCTTTATTATGGTATAATCTTACCTGTCATTAAACAATGTGAGCATTTCTTTTTCAAATAGTTGGTGCAAATAAGAAATTTCCATTTTTAAACCGTAATTTAATGCGACCGTTAAGGGGTTAAGTCATGGCTCCAACTGCTGCTGACATCGCTAATTTCTCACATCTTGTTTCGTCATCTTTAATCACAGTTAATGCTGTCTTTAGATTAGGAGAAGAAAATTAATTTAAAATAGACGTTTTCAGAGCATTTGGAGCTCCGATTTACGCTGCACACTTGGCAACACTACTTGCTAGTAGAGGGGTGGCAAACTGTGGCACGCCGGATACCACTAAAATTTTACAGGAAGAGTCGGCTTCTTAACTCTAGAACGCCCGGAAATTTTACTCAAGTTTCATAAAAATATTTGACACCAGAATTTTTATTTAAAATTATTTGACTGATTTATTTAACCTTCCGTCTACCAGACGGGTCCATTGGACCCGACATGTAGATTCAAAATATTTATTCAAACCAGAAATTTCTTCAAAACAAACTAAATGTATAAATCAGACAATAATAAGTTAAATAAACAAATTAAATAGTTTTAAGTAAAAATTCTGGTGTAGAATGTTTTTATAAAACTTCAGTAAAATTTCCGGTAGTTCTAGGGTTAACGTAAATCTGCATGGTTTAAATTTAACTTATTTTACAGTAGCACTCAAAAGTATTTTGACAACGTTATATTCTCTCTTATTTTATTTAATATAAAAATGTAAAAGAAAATATATTCCCTATAATTGAGAACACTATGACTGCTCTTATTCAAATGTATCAAGTTTCAAGTTGTTTGTTTACATTCGGCGCCACCGAAGAAATATGACTCCTCCTTAGCTCAAAAGTATTTTGACAATTAGTTTCATTTAATTATTGAAGGTGTCAGTGGCGCTATAGCTTCGATTAGTGTTTATATTGACTTATTCTGATTATTTTTAAGGATCAGGAATGCCGAAATGTAAAAAATATCGAAGTGATTCTAGAAAAGCCGCTGTAAATGCACTTAAGAAAGGTAGATTGCAAGCAGAACTAGCTCGTTCTTTTAACGTGTCTCAGCATTTTTTATTACATAGAATAAAGTTTTTAATAAACAGAAATACATCGAAAATAAGCCTCAAAGTGGCCATCCGAAAAAAAAAACTTGCAGTGTTGACTGTATTATAAAAATGATATATAAAAGTGATTGTCTAAGTCCGCTGTAATAATAAAAAATGAATTGAAAGAAAATTACGGCATAGACATACACGTTTCATCAGTCAAACGATGCCTAAACCTCTATGGTTGACATGGCAGAAGACCAGCAAAAACACGTTTGTTATCTACTACGAATAGGAAGGCTAGATTTGCATTTGTAAAACGGCATAGCACTTTCAGGGGCAAAGCAATTCCATTCATAAAGTGAGGAAATTAGTGGACACCGGAATTTGAAAACAAATTTATTTGTAAATAAGAAAAAGCTATATTTCACACACATAATAAACCGAATTTTTTTTAACCAAAATTCTGGTGTCAATCATTAATTTCAAAACTTCAGCAATGGAATTGCTTTGCCCCTGTAAGGGTTATGCCGTTTTACAAATGCAACTCTAGCTTTCTTATTCTTATTAAATTAGATACATGTTTTTGCTGGACTTCTGCCATGTAAACCATAGAGGTTTACGCGTCGTTTGACTGATGAAACGTGTATTTCTATACCGTAATTTTCTTTCAATTCATTTTTTATTATAACAGCGGACTTACGACAATCACTTGTAGATATAATTTATATAATGCAGTCAACATTGCAAGTTGTTTTTTTCAGATGGCCACTTTGAGTCTTATTTTCGATGTATTTCTGTTTATTAAAAACTTTATTCCATGTAATAACAAGTTGCCGAGACACGTTAAAACTCTGCTCGCAGTTTACCTTTCTTATGTGCATTTCAGCGGCTTTTCTAGAATCATTTCAATATTTTTTTTCATTTCGGTATTCCTGATCCTTAAAATTAATCACAATAAGTCAATATAAACACTAATCGAAGCTATAGCGCCACTGACACCTTCAACAATTAAATGCAAAGTAACTGTCAAAATATTTTTGAGCTAAGGAGTAGTCATATTTCTTCGGTGGCGCCGAATGTAAAGAAACAACTTGAAACTTGATACATTTGAATAACTGCAGTCATAGTGTTCTCTATTATAGGGACTATATTTTCTTTTACATTTTTATATTAAATAAAATAAGAGAGAATATAAGGTTGTAAAAATACTTTTGAGAGCTACTGTATGAAAGAATTTCTGGTTCCAGTTGATATTTAATCATATGGTTGGAGTCGGATCGACTCCTTCCGGGCGTTCTAGTGTTAAATCTCAGAGATTCGATGATCTGTAAAGACAATGATTACTATAAACTTTTAGTGGTGTCGAGTGTACCAGAGTTGGCCACCCCTGTGCTAGCATAATAATTTTTTAGACTCATTCACTTTTTTCAAGATAAATCCTCTAACATAGGCTTATACAACTACTGGCGCACGAGCCAGTAATTTACCGGTAGTATTACAGAAAATGAAAAAATGCTTGATTGGGTGACAGAACTATTGTGGTTACATAAGATAAAAATTATGTTTTTGAAATTTTTTGTTGCAAAAGACTTTCAGGGACAGGTTAAAGTACATTTTGATATTATTAACCCTTTAAGGGTAAGTATGTCATATGGCCTATTTTAGATGAGTGCTTAAATGCCACAATGCATTGCTGCCAACTTTTACGCTTTCTTTCTACCACTAAAATTTAATTGACATTTTCGCCTTGTTTAAAAGTGATATTTCGCCAATTAAATAAGGCAACCTTCACTATAAAATTTAAGTGGTATGAAGAAAGCGTAAAAGTTGGCAGCTATGCACAATGGCATCAGAACGTTGGAATTTCTTCTTCTTTTAGGATGTACGTTAAGAAGATGTTTTACTTAACTTTTAAAAAAAATCGTAAATCCTGATGTCATTCAACCATTTCAACATTTTAGAAACAGAAGCACTTCATCCCTGAATAGATTAAGGTAATACAAATTCAATGAATTTTAATCGCAAAATATTGATTCAAAAATTAAAGCTAAGATGAAGAAAGCAAATTTTATTTGCTTAATATAAATTTTTCCAAAGTTATATCTCACTAATATTCCATTTACATAGCTGTCAACTTGTACGGATTTTTGCTACCACTAAAATTTAATAGAACACTTTTCCTAATTCAATCGCCGAATTGCAGTGAATTTTGATAATTAAATAAGGGAGAAATTTCTGTTAAATTTTAGTGGTAGCAAAAATCCGTACAAGTTGGCAGCTATGCATTTAAAAAATTTTACTCATATCTGGCTCAGCATGAACGAATAAAAATATCTAATATCTAACCAACCAACTAACTGATATTCCGTAACATATTTCTTTAATTACATCTTATGGACAATACATACCTTTTCAAAGGGTCAATAAACGATTTATAAAAAATTCAAGGATCTCTATCGTTAAATCTTTTTTGCCAAATCCATGGTCGTTTCCGACACTTTTACAAATATATTAGCTTTACAATAAAGTGGCATATAGCCTAAACCAGGGGTGGCCAAACTTTTTGTCTAAAATTCACTTGACACCGTTTTCTAAGAATTCTAATTTTGTCCTTTTTAAATTGCAGATCTTCTGTGATTAAACAATACATTTATTTTCTGTACATATATACTGGTATCTGTGTGGCACGCGTGCCGCAGGTTGTCCATCCTGGCCTAAACTATTAATGTATTTTTTTATGTTTAACCAACACTTATACAGGGTGTTTCAAAAAAGATGGGCTAAGCTTTTAAAGGTGATTGTACACATCAAAACAAACAATTTTCATCAAAGAATGTATGGTTGGAATTGAAACTCAAAGGTGCCTGAGGGAGCCAAAGGAGATAATCAGTGTTGCAAGTGGCTACTTTTTTTTAAATTCCGTTTTATTTATTGTCACCACTTTTTCGAAATGGTAAAATTCCTCTTGTTTTAGCCTTAGTTAATATGTCTTTAAATATGGGAAATTTTAGAATTTCAAATCAAGAAATCTGAATTTTAAAAAAGTAGCCCACTGGCAACGCTGGATATGTTGTTATACGAGGCGAAAACAAGCGAAGAACAAATAAGTGACCAGAGCAAGGTTGGGAAACCCCTCTCCGTACAATCGTTGAGTCTCTGAGCCATTACCATTTGCACTTCCATAGATAAAATGCATATCAGCCTTTTCCCAATTACTGAAGGGCAACATCTTTCGTTACGTTCCTACTGCGATTGAGTGTTGCACACTCGGATCAGCTACTTTTATGTGTTAATCAAAGAGAAATTGTGCATTTCCTCTTCTTCCCCATATCACATTTGCATGCTATTAGAGTCATTCTTCTCCCGATAACTTCCAACTGGAACGGAGATTTAACGTTTACATGGACCAAGTCAGTGTTACGATTGGGCTACTTTTTTTAAATTCAAATTTTTTGATTGAAATTAGTTTTTTAAATTGATAATCCGCCCTTTTTTCACGTTATTTAATCTGTCATTAATAAAGGCGAATTTCGCTATTTAAAAAAAAAATCCTGGCAATCCATAAATCTGTATTTATAAAAAGTATCCCACTGGCAACACTGGCCTAAGTTTCCAAATGCGCCAGCACCTTTGTGTTTTATTTCCGAACATGCATTATTTGATTAAAGTTGTTTGATTGGATGTGTACTATCACATATTAAAGTTTTGCCCATCTTTATGAAACACCCTGCATATCGGAATACCGGATGTTTTAGAACTGTATGTCAAAAATGTAAAGGCAGGTAGAGGGGAACTAAATAAGCAGATTTCATATAGGAATGTGGGTTCGGAAATGCAGCGTTGAGGCAGTAAAAGGCGATGTTGATTTAAGTGGATGAAAGGTTTTCGCTAGCTTGAATAGTCTTTCTCTGCACGGATTTCGCAACATGCCTTGTTACACGAATGCGGAACTTGCTGACATGCATTTCTTGTATGGAGCTGCGCAATAAAATGCAGCGGCTACTCAGAGGATGTACATTGAACGGTTCCATGGTTGGGATCTTGTGAATTGCCGAACATTTGAGTGTTTTCATGGGGAGTTGTGCGCGAGTAGATCGCTTTATACTTCGAGGCGTGCTACGGGCACTGGAAGATATCGCAGAACTCTTCCTGTGAAAGAAGAAGTATTACGCACAGTAGAAGATAGTCCTTCATCATACTCGAGGGCTGTTAGACGTGCAGTGGGTGTGAGCCATTTCCTTGTGCAACACCATACATGAAATGCATGGCAGAAAGCTCCGTATTGGCGTAATGATGCATGTTACTCGAAATCCCTACGGGGAATAGCGATTCAAGCCGGCGAAGCGCTTTCATCCGCCAAACTCAACAGCGCCCTCTATTGCTACAACGCTGCATTTCCGCACACACATTCCTATACGAAATTGGCTTATTTGGGTCCCCTCTACCTGCCTCTACATTTTTGACACAAAGTTCTGAACCACCCTGTATAGCAACAGCAATTTTCTTAAGCAACAGCTTCACATAAGGAAACAGAAATTTAATGTGTTGCGGTTGTAAATGGATATCACTCAAGCAAAAGTAATGAAACATTTTTTTTTTAAGTATGAAAATGATGATTTAGAAAATCGATGCTGTTACACTACCATATGTAAATTTTGGTAAACTTTAAAATATTTAATATAAAAATTTGGTATTTAAACCATTACTGAAGGAATATTACTTATGTGTCAAATTGTCAGTGGCATCCACACACGTAGACATGAACTGTGCCTTTTTGACACCCTTAACCCCTTGAAGGGCGGTGGGATAGAATATACCCCACCTAATTTTAATTCCGAAACGCCACAATGGCACCGGGATTTTAGAATGAAACATTAATTTATCATTATACGTGAAGGATTATTTTACTTATTTTCAAATAAATTTGTTTCAAATCCCGGTGTGACTCAAAGATTTCAACAATTAATTAACAAAAGTACTGTACCCCTGAAAGGTTTAACCCTTTCCGGCACAGAAAAATTTTGTTGAAAATGATGAAATAATTGACTGACACCGGAATTTACAAACGACTTTTTTGAAATTAAAAACAAGTTACTTCAAAAGTTCATTGTTTAAAGGAAAATTTTGCTAAAATATTCATGTTGCCGTTCGTAAGTTTGGAATTAAAATTAGGTATCCCGACCTGGGCACGATGCATCGGAAAGGGTTAAGTGGTTAATTTTTTTTACACAATAAACTAAATAAAGGGACTTCGCACCACTTTTATATTACAATTATAGTATAGTATAGGAATATTTGCCTTATGTAATCAATATATGTCTGCAATTAAATAAAGTGAATATTGCATTTTAAAATTAGTGGTGTGAATAAGCTTTCAGTAACGAAACAAGCAAACTCTTCTTGTACATGCGGTGTACAAGCAAATTGTTAACAATTTCAGGTCTGGGGGTGAATTTCTTCAAAATGTCCAAATGTCACATTGGCACTAGTATTTTGTAAACAAGAGATTCGCCTTATAATATACGCGAAAAAATGCATTGATCTATTTTCAAATAAATTTGGTTGAATATTCCGGTGCCAGTGTGACATTTGGAGATTAAAATTAAGTGGAAGAAATTTACCCATCAGAGCTCAAAAGTTTAAGAGGTTAAACGCCCTTTTAAAGAAAATATTAATAATCAATAAAATGTCTTAAAGATATTAAAGAAAACAACACCTTATTGATCAAAAAATATTTTAATCCATCATCATTCATTCTTTGACAAAACCTTTACTTCTGGAGTTCTAAACTTTAGCATTGAGCCTTTAGGGGGAATATCGAATTTCGACTGCATTTACTCTTGTAAACAGCATGAGGTATATTGATTTATATTCACTATACTTTTTTTCGATAATCCTATATAATAAAAATATTCTAGATAGGGAGCATTCTGAAACTTTGGAATATTATATATATACTAATAGAAAATTAAAATTTATTTCAAAATTTACCAAAGAAAGATATTCTGTTATAAATTAAATATTAGCATAATTAAGCTTAAATACTTGATATTCCTTTTTTTGTTGGTTGAAATGTATAGTGTTGAGCGAATTAAATGTGATAGTTTAGTCACATTTGAAAACATGTACTACCTTATAAAAATTATGGCTAAGTGCTGGATAAAACATTGTCGACTGCCGAAAGCGGATGTTTCTCAGATTTTTAACAGCATTTGAATTTTAATACTACTAATTTTCAATAATGATTTTCACACATTAAGTATAACAAGGTCATTTTTTTTTTTAAATTCGGAAATAATGGTAATAAAATTCAAATGATCATATAAACTCTAAAAAAATCCAACTTCTCTAGTCAGCGCTTAGACCACAGTATTCTAAGGATTATGAAATTCGAGGGTTACTCTGAAATTATTGAGATACGCGCAGACGAGAATTTACAAAATACAAATAACGGTTTAATTTTAAAATACAGGGTATTTTAACCCAGCAAATTATTTTTTACTGACTTACTTCAACTTGTTTAGCGTAGAATAAATTTTAAACAGAAGAGAAAATGGAGTTGACGCAACAACATTTTCGCGCTATGATTTTCTACGATTTTAAAGCAGGATTAAATCAAGAAGAATGCTTTCAATGGTTGAAATTAGCATTTGGTGATTAATCTCCAGCTCGTGCTACTGTATTCAGATTGTTTAAAGAATTTAGCAGAGGTCGCAATTTTCTTCAGGATGAAAAACAAACAGGATGGGCGCCGTCGGCAGTAATCCCGGATAATGTGTCTGCCATACGAAAAATGTTAATGGATGATAATCGCTGTACCTATCAAATGATACAGAAGGAACTTAACATCGGATCCGCAGCCATACACAAAATTATTCTTGAAGAATTGCATATGAAAAAGTAGTTTGCCGTTGGGTTCCCCATAATCTAGCTGAGCACCAAAAAGAGGAGCGTGTCAGAATCAGTAAAGAAACTCTTAAATTGCTAAATGATGGTGGCCACCGCATCATTTCTAAAATTGTAACGGGTGATGAAACGTACATACCGTTTTTTGACGTTCCAACACGTCAAGAAAACAAAGTATGGGTCTTTGAAGATGGTCTCACGCCGACAATTGTGAAAAGACAGCGCGCACTGAAAAAGCGATGTATGCCGTTTTCTTCAGAAGTACGGGATTGGTTAAAGCCATCAAGTTGGAAGGACAGAAGACAGTAACTGCAAACTGGTATACCACTACATGGCTTCCAGAAATTCTACAAGAAGTGAATGTTAGGGGACTAATGCTTCACCATGACAATGCATCTTCACATACAGCCGGATTAACAGTTGATTTTCTTAAACAAAAACGAATTAAAGTGATAGAACATCCGCCATTTTCACCTGATCTAGCAAGTGTGACTTTTGGTTATTCTTTAATCTAAAAAAGAACTTACGTGGACGTCGTTTGCATTCAGAAGAAGAGATTGGTGTGGCTATAAATGCATTTTTTCAACTATTCCAAGAAATGAATGGCTCGAGACATTTAATCTATGGAAAATTCGCCTACAGAAGTGCATTGATGCTGGAGGAGATTACTTTGAACACACCTAAAATTTTGCAAGTTTAACTTTAAAAACCTAGTTGTATCTCAAAAATTTCAGAGTGACCCTCGTATTACGTTGTGTTGAAAGGATATATTTTAAACTCAATGAAAAAATCGTGGAAAATATTTTTTTCGTAAAAACTGACTCTACAGTTACTTTTACTTTAGGAACACGCGGTCTGCCATGTGTAAGCTTAATAGTAAAATTCGCCTTATTTAATAACATGTTAATTAAGCCGAAAATAAAGGGAATTTAACCATTTCAGAAAAGTGATGCCAATCAAGAAATCTGAATTTAAAAATGTAGCCCACTGGAAACCCTGTTTTCATATTGGATAGTTTGACATGGTACCAACGATGTACACTGCTCAAAACAATTAAAGGATATTGCAGTTTTAGGTGGATTTTGTATCTGGTAAACTGTTTAGCTGATTGATACATGGTCGACAGACATAGTAGGTTATATGAGAATAAATTACACATGTTTGGCAGAAAAAAATGCATTTTATTGCGCATTTGTGTACTAAAGGAAAAAAACACAATTTGTGCATATGAGAATAAAAGAATAAGAAAAGGTGTTTTCTTCAAAGAAAATCATTTTCAGTAGGGGGTATGGTTTCCACGGGCGGCCAGCAACGTTGAACACCTTTGAGGCATGGACTCAATGAGGCTATTAATGACGTGTTGGGGTATTCTGCCCCACTCTTCCAGAAGAGCTCTTTCAAGTTCTTGGAGAGTTTGTGGGGGTTGTTGGCGGCCAGAAACTCGTCTTCCTAGAGCGTCCCAAACGTGCTCGATTGGATTCATGTCTGGAGAACACGCTGGCCATTCCATTCGAACGATTCCTTCCTCGAAAAGGAAATCCTCCACCAGGTTTGCACGATGTGGCCTGCAGTTATCGTCCATTAAAATGAAGTTATCTCCGATTGCTGCAGCGTAAGGGAATACAATAGGTCTGAGGATCTCATCCCTATATCGGCGACCAGTCAGAGGTCCATCTCGAATGATGTAGAGGTCAGTGCGCCCGTCAATGGAGATGCCACCATACACCAACACTCCTCCACCGCCAAATCTGACACTTTCGTGCTCGAACGCAGGATTATTCCTACTGCCACGGTCCCTCCAGATGAAAATACGCCTATTATCTGGATGCACAGAAAAACGGGACTCGTCAGAAAACAGAATATTGCTCCATTCATTTCTCCTCCAGTTGACATGCTCGGTTGCCCACTCCCTGCGGTCGCGACGATGCCTTGATGTTAATCTAACACATACCATCGGTCGGCGAGCATACAGACCTACAGCATGGAGCCGGTTTCAGACAGTCTGAGTTGAAATCGTGGTGCCTGTAGCCGAGTGAAGGTGTTGTTGGAGAAGAGTAGGTTCATGGTTCGGTGTCTCCGAGCTGTTAACGCTAAATACCGATCTTCATTGGGCGTTGTTGCCCGTCTACGACCTTGCCCTGGTCTTCGGCCTGCACATCCACTATCCAAAAAACGGTTCGACTTTTTGACGTCGAACTTAAAATTTGCATACTCCACAGTTTGAAAACCAGAAAAATTTACATTTGTGATTCTCTTCTTCTATTTTCGGCAAAAAAAAATTTCGTTTATATCTTTATTTTTTATAAAACTTCAAATATCCTTTAATTGTTTTGAGCAGTGTATATTGGGTCGTTCGGAAAGTCGTGTCCGTTTGGGAAAATCAATTTGTACCGGAAAATTCTGCCCGGTAATTATTAGACATTATATATTGGAATCAATCTCTATTAATTAAATGATAGAATTTTCCGGTACAAATTGGTTTCCCCAAACGGACACGACTTTCCGAACGAACCAATACACTAAATAAATTTCATTTCCTGTCTCCGGTTTATTAACACTTTTAACGGTCGCCACCGCCCTCTTAATACTGGGCCTGAGCGCTGACACAAAAATGGCGGCTGCCGAAGGCGGATTTTTTTCAGCGAGTGTACCGTCCCTTAAATATTCGTACCAATAATTTTTTTAAGTTTCTTCAGCTTCATTTTTCTGAGATTAAATAAGTCAAAGAAATCTTTTATAAAATACTGGTGTCAAAACTTTAAGGACCGTACTTGCGTTAAAAAAAAAATCCGCCTTCGCCCGCCGCCATTTTCTCTCAGCGCTTAGGCCTAGTATTCAGGGGGCTGTGCGGTCGCATTAAATTACGTTTTAATTATTCAAATTGCTTATTGGCACCACTTTTTTGAGAAAGAAATATTCACCTTTTTTAATGACAGGTAAAATGATACCTTAATAAAGCTAATTACACTATTTTATAAAACTGGTGGGAATCAAACAAATCTGAATAAAAGACATAACCCGTGAATATAACGGGACCGAGAATTAAGGCGTTAAGGGAATAGTCGACTTCTTGGATCGAACTTCTGAAATATCCCTTTTCTCCACCCAAACATATAATTTCAAAGATAATTAAAATATAGGTAATGCTGCGAAATCTTCCGCTTTTTTGTACCACCAAAATGTAATAAAAATTCTTGCCTTATTTGATCGGCAGATTACGGAAATTTAATACTAAAACGCCCGGAAGGAGTCGATTCCACTCCTGCCATATGATTAAGTGTCAAATGGAAAAAGAAATTCTTTCGCAAAATAAGTTAAATTTTAAAAACGCAAATTTGTGTTAAATAAATCAGTCAAATAATTTTAAATAAAAATAATTGTGTAAAATATATTTATGAAACTTGAGTAATATTTACCGGCGTTCCAGTGTTAAAGTAATGGAATAAATTTTTGTACACATTTTTAATCGAAGCAATACAAGAAACAGAAAATATATTAATTTGTTTACAGTTGTACTTCCATATGAAGTATTTGATAAGAATTTCCATGTATAACAAAATTGCATGTATGTTTCAGGAAACAAAATAGCTCGTTGCAGTATTATCATATAAGTTATTTACAACCTTCTTGACGTCTGTATAACTGTACTTGTTTATCATTTGAAGCTGCGCATCAGGTCATGGGATGAAAAATCAGGCAAGCTCATATTTTTGTTCATACTTTTTAATTAAAAAAATATTTTGTATATTTTTTTTTTTTTTTTTTTTTTTTATAAAACATACAATTTTCTTGATACGTGATACTGAATCCGATACATTGTTTAAAGAATATAAAAACAAATTGTTTCTGTTTTCAATTAATTGATCTTAATTGTTTTATTAAAGTGTGAAAAGAAAGCAAAATACATTTATAAAAGTGTTTTAATATCAGGTTATGTGCATTATGTTTTAATTTCTAATTTATACATTGTCTGAAAATATTTATAATCGGCAGTAAGTGGACTAGTTTTAAAATACCGAATATATATTATAAAAATATTGAATATCTATCAAAATTTTGGATATATCTATCAAATTATCGAATATTTTTTATATTCTTGAAAAACATGGCATGTACGAATCCTGTGTAGGAACGATATCGGATTATGCATGGATTTTGAATTCTTGAAATATTAAATTTTCCTTAGAAGTGAATTAAAGGCATTAGATACATCAAATATTATTTTGACTGAACAAAACTGTTCATATCTAGGTTTTTTTTTTTTAGTAAAAAATATGCTTATCAATATTATTTTTTTAATCAGTTTGTTTTAAAAGAAAAATAAAACATTTCCGTAATTCCCAGCGTATAATCCGCCGATGAAAGAATTATGTTTCGACATTGACATTTTATTTGATAAAATGTAACTTCTTAAATCGAGATAAATATTTGACATTAACTACTAAAAAAAGATTCTGGGTCCAAACATAATTGTTTTATCCGCGTATTCATTTTTAATTTTAGTAACATTAAAACATCTGTGGAAGTGAAAGAAATGTTTATAATACACTGGTTTCCACAAATTAAGGAAAAATCACAAAAAGAGCGACAACTCGTTCAAACATTAACCTATCCGTATGAAATTTAGATGTTGTTAACTAAAAGATGCTGATTAAAGTTACAAAAGGCAAATTAGTGGCGCTGTAATCGGATTGCGCCATCTGTGCGGAGTATTAAAGTGCTTGCTAGAGAGTACGGCTGCTGGTTTCGTTGTGATTATCAGATATGAAAACTAAGATAGCCAATTCATTAGTATGACCTCCAGGTATCATTTGTCCGCATAACTACGATATAGAGCTATTGGAAGAATGCATATAGGCCAAAGTCAGGCAGAGGTGGCCAGATGGCTAAATGTATGTCCTCCTGTTGCTCATAGGCTTTGACAACAATTTGAAACCACTGGTTCGACCGCCAAAAGGTTCAGCGAAGGACGAGCAAGAGCTACGACAAGCACCGATGACCGATATTTGCGGTTATGTGTATGAAGGAATAGAACAGAAACCCCCTCTCATCTTAAATCCGTCCTTGCTGCAGCCACTAGAAGGTTGGTGCGTAGGAAGCTTCATGAAGGTGATCTCGTCGATGCGACCAGATATTTTTGTGCCACTCACCTCATGTCTCCGGAGAGAACGTTTAAGGTGGGCACGTCAACATGTCCACTGGACGGCTGATAAATGGAGGCGTGTTCTCGTCACAAATGAGTTCCAGTTTAGCCTCCAAAGCGATAGTACGCATTGTTTGATTTGGAGAGAACAGGGAACATGCTATCATCCATTAAACATTCGTAAAAGAGATTGGTATGGAGGAGGCAGTGTCTGTCTTTGTGTTGGTATCTCTTTGGGCGGGCGTACAGACCTCCATGTCTTTCCACGTGGAACAGTGAATGCTCACGTATATAGAGATGACATTCTTGATGCTTATGTGCCCCCTTATGCTGATGCAATAGGTAATGATTTCCTGTTACAGGACAATAAAGCTAGACCGCACGGGGTTCACACTTCTTCAGAAGATTATCTTCAGCACCAAACAATTCAGCGCATGGAAAGGCCAGCGCGATCACTGGACTTGAATCCCATCGAACATCATTGGGATATTTTAGAAAGATGTGCGTCTGCTCTCAATCACCGTCCTCAGACCCTTGCCACGCCTACAACTGCTTTACAAGAGCAATGGCTCGCACTTCCCAGCGAACTTATCGATCGCATAATTGACAGTATCACACTTCGCTGTATTTGCTGTATTGCTTCTAGGGGTGATCATACTCCATATTAAAGGTACTTTTCCTATACCAAACTGAGATATTTATTTTGTTTATTTTATAATTTTATTTATTTCTGAAACACCACAATCGCTTGGTAATTTCTTTTAATGTTATTTTATACCTTACTGTGTGTTGTAAATTGTGTCTCTGTTTTATTAAAATCTACTTGCAACATTTTGAGTAATCGCTACTTTTGTTGTTTTTCCTTAATTTTTGGAAACTAGTGTATATGAAATACTAATTTGATTTCATAAAACAATTGATATCTAGATTTTGCTGATTTTTTAAATGTAAAATAAAATGTATTTAAATTTTTTAAGCAGTTATTTTAAGAGCATAAAATACTCATTGATAATAATGATAATGATTGATAAACGCATTGATAATAAATCTATTTTCCTGGTCTAAAACAAGTAGTCCATTGAATAGCTGAAAATAAATTATATTCTTCTTTACGCTGCATAATGACTTAGAAAATTTAAAATAATTTTTTTTTCATATTAAAGTTATCAGAAAAACTGACTGTGCGTCTTTGGAACAACGTAAATGGAACAGAGAAGATGCAGAAACTTCGTGGATTGTAATAGAGTTAAAATTAAAGAATCTGAAGCTCGTTAACCCTTTTCGGCGCAGTGCTTCCACTCAGTGTTGCCAGTAGGGTCTTTTTTTTAAAGTCAAGACTTTTTAATTTATTTAAAAACAACGTTTAAACACGCAATAAAATAAGTTGATTTGATCATACGTATACGTTTCGTGAGTACTAGGACTCACATCCTCAATGTAAAAAACTTTAAAAGCAATATCCCCCCAACTACATGAACGGTGAAAACCTAAATGTCAAAACAAAATACCAAAAGACCATCAAGTTCTAACAGCCAATGAAATTAATGCGGAAGTGAAGTATCGTGACACAACAAATCCACCCAGAAAGTTGAGATGTATGGTATACTAGATAAATCATTAACCAAGGAGTCTTTAAATTTATGGATATGAAGAGCCTCAAAAAAGTCTAAATCCAGAGGAGTAATGCATTTCTTGATAATGGTAGCTGAGTCAAAATTAAAATTATGTCCCCCCCCCCCCCCCCCAGCAATGAGAGGCGATAGAGGATTTCTGTAATTCTTTTTTCTTTACATAGTTTCTGTGTTCATTGACTCTGTAACGGAGTTTTCGTTTAGTTTGTCCAATGTAGGACAAACCACATTGGCATTGAATGTTGTAAACTTCCCAATAATTATGAGGAGGAATTCGGTCCTTAAGTTTCGAAAAAGTTAATGTATTAACCGGTTTAAAAACCACATAAAAATCATAATGTCTCAAGATATTAGCCATCTTAAAGCTAATGCTATTATAAAATGGTAAAATGATAAGGTTAGAGATGGAAACCGCAGTAACAGGAGAATCAAGATTATTAACACATTTATTAAGACTATGAGAAATTAAATTATTGATATAAGATAAACCAAAACCTCGATCAATAGCCACAGATCTAATGTAATTTTATTCTGCAATAAGTGAATTGTTATCTGAACAAATTAAGCGAGCTCTATTAATCAAATAAAGAAAAGCCGAAGCTTTTTGGGAATGGGGGTGACATGAATTGAAATAGGGGGGAGGGGAGTGTGACAGTAAAATGTTTACGGTAAACGCAAGTGTCAAAGGCGTTAAGCTGACGTGTAACCAACACATCCATAAATGGCAATCTATTATCTATTTCAACTTCATAAGTAAATTGAATGACTGAATCTAATGAGTTTAAAATTGTTAATATATTGTCAACAGAAAATAGAGAAAGGTCTAAGAGTGCAAAAGAATCATCTACATATCTACAGTAAAATGGGAAGTTGATAAGGTTAAACATTTTAACCTCAAAGTAATGCATATATAAATCTGCTAAAAAAGGACTAAGGGGATTACCCATTGCTAAACCATCTGTCATAGAATAATATTGATTAGAAATTTGAAATGAATTTTGTTTTAAACAAGTACCGAATAACTCAATAATGTGGTTGATTTCATAATCTGTGTAATGAAATACTTTTAATCTAGCAGTGAGACTTTGTAGTGCACCTTGAACTGGAACATCGGTGAACAGAGAAGTAACATCAAATGAAACCATGCGTAAAGAGGGGGAGGGGATGAAGTTTTTAATTCGATTTACAAAAGAACTAGAATTCTTAATAGTATAAATATTAGAACTTGAAAGGAATGAAAAGCGTTTCACTAAATATTTAGCAAGAGGTTTTCTGGTATTTATTAGATCACTGTCAGAAGGATCCCGATTTAATTTAATGTATGGCCGGGTTGTAAAATATTCTGCACTTTATCCAAATAAGCTGTTTTATCTTGTACCACTATTTTCAAGGCTTTTTCATTGGCACCATTTTTTTTTGAAATGGTAAAATTCCCCATGTTTTCGCCTTGATTAATACATAGCTGCCAACTCTTACGCTTTTCTGTACCAGGAAAATTTAATAGTAATTTTTATCTTGTTTAATCGTTGTAATTTGCCGATTAAATAAGGCAACACTTTTTATTACATTTTTGTGGTTTTAAAAAGCGTAAGAGTTGGCAGCTATGTTAATATGTTCTTAAATAAGTCTAATTTTACCCTTTCAAAAAAGTGGTGCGAATCAAGAAATCTGTTATAAAAAAAGTAGTCCACTAGCAATACAGGTCCCACTACGGGACAACCTAATTTTAACTACAAATTTACAAACGGCACCAAGAGTATGTTAATAAAATTTTGCGTTTGTAATGAAAGTTTTTAATATAAAAAAATGTTCGTTTCTAAATTCTGATGTCAGTCAATCATTTCGTCATTTTACGAATAGATTTTTTCTGTGACTGAAAGGGTTAAAGAAAAGGAAACCAAAAACAAAAAATCATTTTGATATAATTTTTTTAATTTAATTTTAATTTTAGAACAATGGTAAATTAATTAAAGTATCAGAATGCTTTTTTTTTATAATAGTGAATGAAGAAATGTGACTTTTCAAATGTTTTTAAACGTCATATTTATAAACTTGGTTGAATGATTAGAAAAAACATTTTGTCACACTTTTGGTACTATTTATAACTATACAGAGCTGCCATGTTTACGACTTTTGAATACCAGTATTTTAGAACAGAAAATTTTGTTTCATTTCATCGGAGAGCTCTTTAATTTCAATAAACAATATTTTCTATGAAAAAAATACTAGTATAAAAAAAGCCTATGAAATCATCGACGAAAAAATTATCGAAATGCGTATGGATGTCGATAGATTGGCTCGAATTCGATATTTACCATAAATGAGTCAAAAATTATGCTCATATTTAAAACCGTAAGATATCAGTATAACCAAATTTGTATAATTTCTCTAACTTTATAGTGCCAGCAATATCACAATTCCTACGAATTTATACCTAATACGTGTTAGAACCATCGCCCATCACCGTGGTTGTGTCCCATACCGGGCACCAAATCGATAATCCATTCACGTATCGTTAAAGATATTAGATGATCGGACAGTTTCGACACAGTTAGGTTTCGATTTGCTGTTATTGGAATGATAGCTCTAGTATATGACGGCGGGTATATTGTTTAAATTAATCTGTTAACTCTGTGTTTGCTAAGTAATGCGTTATTATTTTTTACTCTCTTAGTCGCGCATCGTGCGTCTAATAAACCTATATGATGGAATATTGTTTGATAAGCTTTTTCTTTACTTTATTAACCAGTTATAATAATTTACGTTAAAATAAGCTGTTTATTTCTGTGGTTTTGGTAGAAAAAACAGACTTGATTATATGAAATTTATACATCACAATTCAAATCTAAGCACACAAAATCACAGTTTTTCCACTTAAACTTCTTTATGCCTAAAAATTTTTCACACGATTTAAATGGGAAATGATTTTGTCAGACAATTTGTGGCTTCTGATAGTTGTCTGAATCAATTTCTGAGATTCGGAATATGCCCTTGCAGAATCTGAATACCAACGTAGCAAACTTCCACCAGTAAAAAGGAATTGGACATTTTACTTTATCCATTAGAGAAATTCTGCATAAATAAAACGTTTAAATAACGCGAAAATCTCTATTAAAATTTACTGCTGGATGTTCGCCCCGTTGGAAATCAGGCCATGCGAGTATGATGATACCAATTTATTAGGTAATTAAATTAAATATGAAACGTCCGACTACAATAGGCCCAGTTTACCAACGGAACAAATTTACTCCAGTAAAAAAATAGAAATTTTGTCTTATTTAGAACAGTAAATCTTTCTTGAATACCGCGTTTATATAAGACGAAAATTTCTATTAAAATTTACTGATGGAGGTTTGCCCCGTTGTTAACATCTTCGGAACGAGCCTCATATATACGCGACGCATAAGTTGCTCAGCATCATTGATTGTTCCTACGAGTTTTTTTTTAAATTCTAAATTTAATTGGGGAAATTTTCACGATTCAATTAGGCAAAATTTTATGTTTTGAAAAACCGGATATAAAAGATTATAAATTCTTTAAAAAACGCTTGTCGTGAAGGGGTTAATCTGGCACTTTTGCAGTTGGATGTTTTATACTTAATGACCTAATATAAATGGCCTTCCATGACTTCTTAATGAACTTTACGATTTGTTTCATTCATCAACAAACAATTTTAAATACAACCAGTGTACTTTCGTTCCAACAGAATGGAACAAAAATTAGATATACATTAGTTGGCCGAAATGAATGTTTATTATCCGTTGTTATACAGCCAAACATGAGAGCGCACAATGTTTTTCCTTTTTTACAAATGTTCAATGAGCCTACAATTCGTTCTTCAGCAGATGTTTCTGCAGAAAATCACACATTGCATCTGTTTTTTGAGCAAGTTCACATCGTACAAAATATCTCCAGTGCTGATTAGTGATTTCAATTTAGGAAAGGATTTTAGAAACGGCAGACCGAAATCCTGACCATTATTAAAATTATATGCTTAAACCTAGAGGTGAAAGGACTGTAATAATTGTGATATGTAATTACACCACTGTGGAAAATAAAAACAAAGACCTTCAGTATTGAGATAAGAAGTGTACAAACTAATTTATGTTAGAAAACTAAGTAATCTTCCATTAATCTCCTTAATCACAACTGATATTTCATAAATTATTCAGTTACGAAATTACGTAATGCATTTGCGTCCATCTTGTATTATACAGAAATATAAACATTAGTATTTTATATTCACTCATAATTCAAATATTTTTACTTAATATTTAGGTAATTGATGTTAAGTGATAACGTTTGTAATGACTATTTTTTTATGCTGCAGTAATGAAACGTTTTTGAAATATGTATGCATTGCATTATATTTGTCTATGGGTACTTGGAACAGCTGTAATTGTTTTTTTTTTATAGGCGATTTCCGTGAGCGCTTGTAGTGTAAGTGACATGCTTAGATTTTCGGCTACCAGTATTTTAGAACGGAAAAATCTGACTTACTTTATCGGAAATATCTCATTAGTTGAATAAGGCGAAGCAAACTTTTAAAAAATAACGGTGACCAACAAGCATAGTAGTTGTCAGCCATGTAACTTACACTACAAAAACCCATAGAACTAGCCTATACTAAAATGATCATTTTATAAAATATAACACTAAAGTCAGAGATTATCAAGTGTTCTGTTCATTTCTATGCAATGGTGATACACATGACTTACAGTAAAATCTGGCTTATACAAGCACATCTGCTATCATGCACTCTTTTCTATTGGACCGAGTTGTGTTTATCACAGATCTTTGTTTTTCGACCTCTAGAAACAAAAACTTTCAATACAGCCGGTAAAATAACTATCTTTTCTTGCAGACCAGAAATAAAGGTCTTCAGTTACATAAATTGAGTCATTTTCTCAATCAATCCTAGTTGAAATTGCTGGTTATTTTTTACGATAATGGAATTAAAATTGCGGGCATTCAGTAAAGGTTTTGAGGAGAACTATAGGTACCTATCGTAGCAGAAGTATAAAAGCATTGTTGATAATCATTTAAAAACAAATCGTCGGTAAATAGGCGAGATATTAACCCTTAAAGAGACGGACGGTTTTGACATACATAATGACAGTTGCTACGTACTCTATGTACCATCCGTTGCCTAGATAACAACTTTTATTGATAAAGTTGTGTAATGCAATGCGCAGTAGCAGTATAAAAACAATAAACGTCAAATTGTTAAAAACAGACTAATTTAATTAGAATTAATCACATAAATAATATCGGATTCGCGACTATTACGCTTTGAGTCGATCTCTGAGTACACCTACCGTGTCTTTAAAAGTTAATTAAAAACCTATCTAGAAAAACGCGGCACGGACAAAGGCAACGTTGCACATTCGCGACCTCATTTCGAAGCGCGCTTAGCACAATACCAAGTTTAAACTTTGAACAAGGTTTTTGTTTTAGCTACACTGTACTAAATAAAATATTATTAGTACGATGAATTTAGTTTTATCAAAGGCCAAATGAAGTTTATATATGCAGTACTTTTATTGTCTGTATCGAATTAAGTTCATCATAAACAGGTTAGGATAAGATTGAAAAAAAGAGTTATACAGAATAGCAATATTTGATATTATTTAGGCTTCATATCTCTTTGAACTTTTATAGTATACCCATTTATACTTTTCTAGTATATACGGCTATACCCAACCCTACGTTGTATATTTTTTTTTTTATAAAGTCTTATTATTCTTTTAACAATGATTTTTTTCTAATAATGTAGTTAATAATTCATATATTTATTGTACGGAAACATTGGAGCGCGAGTAATGCTCGCACTTGACCGTTTATTTATTATTAAATATTTCAGAGGTTTCCATTGCTTCCACTTCCATTGCTAAAATGTTGAAATGACTGAATGGCACCAGAGTTTGCAGACCAATATATTTATAATAAGTAAAAAGCTATATTTCAGATGCATGATAAACAGAAAAAAATTTTGAGACAAAGTAGCATTTGGGAATTAAAATTAAGTGGTTTCATAAACATACCACCCCCCTTGAAAGGGTTAAATACTTATTATTTTCTTTCACGTATGTAAAATATTTGTAACGTTTTTATAGGTGTTAAAAGTTACGATTTTTTATCATTGCATTTTTATCTTATTTAATCGCTCATTTCCGCAGTCACTTAACTGCTTCAGTTTTTGAATAAACGGGGAATTTAAATAAATACAAAATATTTAACTTCTATATTTTATGATTTTTTAAACATTGAAGCATACTTAGCGTCAAAGTACTTTATATATTTCAGGAGATACGACAGTTTTACTAAAAGTTTGCGTATGCATAAGAAATGCTAAATATTTCAACAATGTATCTTTTACGTAATCAGTGCAGTTAGTTTGGACTTTTTCAAATGCCGAAATTTCTCATTCATTCCAAGAATTTCCAATAGTATTTATTTGTTTTATTTAATAACAGATATTTCGTGATTTCCAAAAGTAAAAATTCTTCTTACAGAATTATCGATATAAAATCGCAAATTTTGAATTTAAAAGAAGGCCAATCTGGCAACTCTGTACGTAACATAATGTTATTTACAATTTAGGTATTAAGAAGTTAAAATAATCCGCCTTCCCTTTAAGGCTTGGTATTAAATGGTCAATTAATAAAATCTTGAATGATACACAAATGTATATATTATGCGAAGTAACATTAATTTAGAATTTGGTAAAAATAATAATTTACATAACATAGATCAGGGGTGTCAAACTGTGGCCCGCCGGATACCACTAAAATTTTATATTTATCTTAGCCTAATCTAATCGTCGAATTTCTACGATTCAACTTGTAGGCAATTTCTTTAAAATTTTAGTGGTTTCCGGCGGGCCACAGTTTGACGTCCCTTACACAGATAATGATTTTCGTCTAAACTAATCATATAGGGCAATTCCACCGAAAATTATCTTTTGGAAGAAGGGAAATAAAATTTATAATATAGTTAATTTAAGGGTATGATTGGAAAATTATATATTTTTATGTTTTACAAAGAATTCCTAGTAAGAAGGCATTGTAAATTGCTGTTCACAACCTAAGTTAAGTTCCATTATGTCTTTGTAAAGTGCTAATGTTCCATAAGTTATACAATAAAAATTACGTCAGTACCATATGTAAACGCTAATTTTTTAATTGTTAAAAAAAAATAAAAAAATATTATGGTAATTTGTCATTACTTAGTGTTGTTAAGAACATAAAATCACTTTTTTGAACAGGATAGTTTTGATAATTTTTACACTTCAATGAAGGCAGAAAATTTGTTTGTTTATTTTATGTTACATGAGTTACAGAATTTTGAAACGCAATTTTTAGGACTAAAGTAGAAATTGAAATAATTTGCAGGTATTTGGGTATTAAGTCCTTTTAAGAAATATTTTGAATCATAAAAAATTGTTCTATCTTTATTAGTAAATTTTCTACCCAGTTTAGAAAACAATAATAAGTCATCAAGTGTTGGGTCAAATGCAATGTAATTGACCTATACATAAGTAATATATATTTTGTTAGTCAAAAGTTATGAAGAGAAATATACTTACATTTGAGTTTTAAAGGGCTAATGATTAATGCTGTTAAAAATAAAATTGAATTCAGACATAGTATTTAAAATAAATATATTTTAGATTTGCTTTTAAAGTAAGTGAAAAAAAGTTTGCCTTGCAATTTCAATTTATTTTATTATAGCGTAAGAATTATTTATAAAAAGACACTTTCTCGAATTCCTTTGTACGTTGTTACAGGATAAAAGAGAATTTATCCTTGCGGTGTCTGCGTGAGTAATGTGTTTTCATTTCTCCCTAAAAGAAATTAAGATTAAAAATAAGGAAGAAAAAAATCCTTTAAAGGATTTTTGTTCTTCGATTCGACAATCCGCTGGATTAAATTATAACCGGGAAAGTATTTCAATTAAATAATTTAGGCGACTGCAAAACGGATAGCTATTCTGTCCAAAACAGGTAACGGAAGAAATAAATTCATTAACTGAATCTTTTTAATATATATATATATATATATATGTGCAATTATATAAATCTCGCCCTTTTATCTTAGTTAAACTATTCCAAAATCTTATAATATCTACCCTTTTTTTTACCTATCTTTAATAATATCTTAAATATCTTTTTCTTTTGTTAGATGCCTTTAAACCAGTGTATTCTTTTATTTATTATTCTAAAAAACTTAATCCGTTCGTAACTATATTTCTTATAAAACCCACTAATCTACTTTATTTCTTTCATTTTATTCTGAGACTAAATTCTTTTTTCTCTCGAATGTATTTAATATCATTTGCTCTATTTTTTCCATATCCCATAATGCTTGCAAGTCTTCCGCCAGCATCCTGATTAAGTTATAAAGCTACCGCCGATAGTAATGAGTTTGGTCATCTACGTCACGCATACTCCGCCCTCTCCTTGGAGCTAATCCTATCGCTGGCAAGGTCTGTCGTCCCATCTCTTTCCACGGAATTGGTTCCTTGCTATGTAATGTAACTGTTCGCGTTATTTTTTAGTATTTATACCGTTACATTGGCTAGGGAGCCAGATTTTATACGTTTTTCGTTTGTTTAATAACATCCCGTCAATTTGTGGTATTACTTTTAATTTGTGAATTTCTAATGCCATTTTAATGACTTTTTCGTTTGTTTAACCTGTTCGCGACGGCGCGCGCATTCAGAAGTGCGCATCTGAGGACGGAGCGGGAAAATTTGATTTCATCTTCTGGGCCGAAGGATTTTGCGAAACTAAGCCTAACTCTTGTAAAGAGTTCTTCAAAAATTTATAAAAGATTCATTTTTCCATGTAACCTTTTGAAATGCACATACATGAAATATGTTGTTAATATATATATTTACGCAAAAAATGAAATATTTTCTCGGATATTTCAATGTAAAAATGACTTTTTAAACAAATATAATGCATGTTTTAATCACGTTTTTCAGTTAAAAAAAATATATGATTACAAATCACTTACGTTCCTTTAATATAGCAACATATGAAATGTTTTTGTTTAAAAAAATAATAGTTTTGTTTCTAAATAATTGTTAACACATTCCATAAATAAGACAAGTATTTTTAAAAAGCTGATTTATTCACAAATAAAAATAATTAAATAAAACTTGCAAGCAACTTCTGCATGCAACTTTTTAATACTTATTATGCAGACAGACATAAAAAATAGTTTGAAAACTCTTAATTTAATTTAAAATATTTGGGAAAATTCAAAATTTACATGTAAATATATAATCAATCATGAAATATCTATCAAATAAAAAGTATTGAATAATAACAAATAATAATAAGTAAAATAGAATTATACTTTAAAATAAACCTTTCTAAAAAGTTGTTGATGTTAAAAATATTTTTGAAAATAAAAGAAATAATGCATATATTAACGTATAATAAAACGAAATATCAATTAAAGAATATTTAATAAGAATGAGTAAACATGAATAACTTAAAATACATTCTTCCAAAAATTTGTTTATGTTAAACTGTCTTTATAAACATCTTTTAATATATATATATATATATATATTTAAAACATATAAATAAATTTATGAGGTTAATAGTATTGAATGATATTTTTTAATAATAAATAAAACTGAATAATAATTTTAAATATACTGATAAAAAATGCCGTTAATGTTAAAAGTATTTTATAAAATGAAAATATAACGAAATCATATAAATGTATTCAATTATAAGGGGCAAACTGATTATTAATTGAAACTATTAACTTTAAAACCTGCGAACATTTCTCAAAATGTCAGAGTTCAATGACTGTGTTAGAATCACACCACTCTCTTAAATTTTACTCTCTGAAAATACATTAATTTCATGCATTTTTTTTTTTCTTTTACTAAATATTTTTCACTGTCCCGGCTATTCCATTGTCAGTAAAATACATTGCCTTTTTAGACATCTTAACGAGTTTGTAAAGTAATATACATAGACATAGATAATTTAAGACGAAATTATTTGAAACAGTATTGATAACTATTGAAAGAAAAAAAAAAGTAGAAGAAGAGCGCACAAAAGTTTTGACTTGACGGTGCCGAAAATATTTTGAACAAGTATCCGCAAAAATATTTAAACTGCGTAGTGCGTAGCAGCATTTGTTGAAACAAAATAAAAAATATATAAATAGGCCTCCCGCTTTCCTGCTCAATGAATGAAAATCCGAAACTAATAATCACCACAACGTATTAATAAACTCTTTCCAATCCAGATAAACGTAGAAAAAAAGTAATTGAAAATGAATCAACTGCAAGCCTAGCCATATGCATACGTAAAGCTTACGTCATATGCTTAGAGTTGATCAGCTGACTCAACCATTCTTTTTCTCAAGTGTGGTAGAAAAACTTCTGATAAACAAAAAATAATGTTTCATTTGACACATAAAAGATTTATGATAAAAAGAAAATCACGTTTCAGAAGCATAAATAGATCATAGATGCATGTGAAATAAACACACTTTTTTTCATTGCAGTCATTATTAGAAGAAAATTAAATTGACATGGATTAAAAATATATTAATTGATTCCATTTGCTTTCTTAGATAGAAGTAAATATGTTCTTCCCAAATGTATATTCAAATTTCATTACGAAATTTTTTTCCTGAGTTAAACTTTCTGGAATAAAACGTTCCAACTGTGTGGCACGAATACCGGTCGCTCGGGATGTGAGTGCCAAAACCGCCGGCACGTATACCCGTCGCGCGGGATGAAAGTGCAAATAAGGTCGGCACGAATACCGGTCGCATACGTCCCGAACGGGTTAATAACAACCCGTCACTTGGTGATATGACTTTTAATTTGTGAGATTCGAATGCCTTCTACTTACCACCACGACTGCACGTTTGTCGTTCCCATGAATGACGGAGGGTTGGTAAAGTTTATAGCATGGATTCGTATACTAATTTTAAGTAGATATACAGGCGTGTTGCAGGAATTTCACACACACACACACACACATATATATATATATATATATAATTTAATAGAGATTTTCGTCTTGTTTAATAGTGATATTTCGACCATTAAATAAGAGAAATTTTACTATAAAATTTTAGTGACGAGAAGAAAGAGTTAAAGTTGGTAGCTAAGTTCAAAGCTGCCTAAAAATAATGGTTGCAATGTAATAGCAATACCTAATTAACCCCTTAATTCTCGCTCCCGTGATATTCACGGGCTGTGTGTTTTACTCAGATTGTTTGATTCCCATCAGTTTCATAAAATAGTGTAATTGGCTTTATTATGGCATAATTTTACCTGTCATTAAATAAGGCGAATATTTTTTTTTCAAAAAAAAAATTGGTGCCAATGAGCAATTTGAATTTTTGAACCGTAATTTAATGCGACAGTTAAGAGTTTAAAAAGTAAACATAGATTCTTGATTTGCTTTTCGTTATACAAAACTGTTAGTGTATTTCATATACACAATAACTCTTTTAAATGACTTTAAACTCGAAATTAATAATAAAATATTATTTGTAGATACTGAAAGAGGTATTTTTTTTTCATATTTATGTTAACAAAGGGCATAGCCGGATAAGCATTGGAAACATGCCTTTCAATCAAATTTCTGATTTTTTTCCAGATGTGGCTATATATCTGACGGAACAGATGTCATAAGTTCCCCCCGGCCGCCATCTTGGAATTCTTCTTGGCGTGAAAACTCCTTTTCCGCCAAGTAGTAAATGTCGCCAAGCACCGGTTTATACGCATGTTTGGGTTAACGAAAATAAAATGTAAATAATAAACAAAATTCGCTAAACTGGCAATCAGTAACACTTGTATGAGCACTTCGCGCACATTTACCGAAAAAAAAACACCGCCGAATTCAGCATTTCTCGCGGGATAGCATTCTCAAAATTCAGCAGTTCTCATTTTGTAGCAATCTCAAATAGTAAAAAACACTTAAAGCAGCAAAATATACATAATAAACGAAACTCCCTAAAGTGGCAATCAGCAATAGTTGCATGAGCGCTTCGCGCACATTTACCGAAAAAAAAAAAACATCGCCGAATTCAGCATTTTTCGCGGTATAGCATTCTCAAAATTCAGCAGTTCTCGTTTTGTAGCAATCTCAAAATGTAAAAAACTCTTAAAGCAACAAAATATACATAAAATTATCAACATACCTTAACAGACATCTGCTTTCTTGAAGCCTCCAGCACAAAATATCTCTCATAATACCGACGTCATTTTCCAAAATAGGCTTAATACGCATTGACACGCTATAAACAAACCTCCCTTTCTTGTCAACATTTCCTCATATTTCTTAATTACTTCAGCAAGAGCGTTTAAACGGACTACAGAAACTATAGTAAATGAAATACATCCAATAAATTTAACATAAAAATAAAAAGACAACGATAGAACACGATGCACGATATCAAAATACATGCACAAAATTCTAAGCTTCTCAGGGGTTGTCAGAACACGGCACGTCACACGGGGTTTCCATATCGAGTTTGTCATATCCGTAAACACCGCTAACACGCCAACAAAAAATCGCCAAACAATTCAAAACAACAACGGCTGAGGGAAGATACGGCATCTATGCCTATCTGACAACATATTTCTCCTATTATCACCCTATAGATATTGATATTTAATGAGATAAAAATGTTTTCGCGATTTTTTTAAAAACGGATTTTCTCAAAAGCTGTTGCACGGAATTTCATGCCATTAATTGAGGATATATAGATACCAAAAATGCATAACTGGTAATTTTTGTATAATCTTCTGTTTATAAAAATTGTGTGAAATGGCGAAATATAAATAAAAAAAATAATAAAAATCATATCTTATGGTTATCTGAAGATTACCATTTTCTTGTAAAAATTCCCCATATGTGCCCGTACATTCTATATAAATGCCGAAAGTTTGCGTTGAGTACTACATATAAATATTTACAAAAATGTATATTAAAATTAATGAAACTCATTTTAAAGCGTTATTTGGGGCGGAGGTACTCAACTTCCACACCCGAAGAATTTTTGGAATAAACAGTTACTGAATTGCTGTATTTTAAATTTTAATGAGCACATGAGCAACATTCTCAACGCTGTCGATATCAAAATGAACATGAAGTTGAAAAACATGGCTTATATGCTTAACCCTTTCCGGCACAGTGTGCCCGGGTCGGGATACCTAATTTTAATTCCAAACTTACGGACGGCATCAAGAATATTTTAGTAAAATTTTGCTTTTACAATCAACATAAAAAATAACATGTTTTTAATTTCTAAAAAAGTCGTTTTAAAATTCCGGTGTCAGTCAATCATTTCATCATTTTACAAGAAAAATTGCCCGTGCCGGAAATGGTTAACCCTCTGTCTACCAGAAGGGTCCAATGGACCCGACATGTACATTCAAAATATTTATTCAAACCAGAAATTTCTTCAAAACAAACTAAATTTATAAATCAGACAATAATAAGTTAAATAAACAAATTAAATAGTTTTAAGTAAAAATTCTGGTGTAAAATGTTTTTATAAAACTTGAGTAAAATTTTCGGTAGTTCTAGGGTTAATGGAATCTAAAATACACCAGTTGACATATTGTCTGCTGACATTGTTTAAAATATTCTTCGGATGTCGAAGTTAAGTAGCCCCACCCCACATAACGCCTTGAAATGAATTTCAGTAATTTTAATATACATCTTTGTAAATATTTATATGTAGTACCCAACGCAGACTTTCGGTTTTTATATAGAATATACAGGCACACATGGAGAATTTTTTACAAGAAAATGGTACTTTTCGGATAACCATAAGATATGATTTTTATATTTTTGAATTTTTATTTCGCTATTTCACACAGAATTATAGACAGAATTATAAAATCACACGGAAAATTATAAAAAAGATACCAGTTATGCATCTTTGGTACCTATATATCCTCAGTTAATGACATGAAATTCCGCGCAGCAGTTTTTGAGAAAATCTGTTTTTATAAAAATCAAAAAAACATTTTTATCTCATTAAATATCAATATTTATAGGGTGATAATAGGGGAAATATATTGTCAGATATGGGGCATCCTCACAATCTTTTAACTTTCATGTCCCTTAATAATAATTTTTATATTAATACACCTTTTTTTTCTTTATTTCATATACTTGGGTTGGGTTGGGTTGATTGTTGACGGCCAATTATCTACACGAGGGATATGGGCCCTGGGGGGAGTGCCTTCCGTGGAGGTCTTTCTAAGGGAACCTAATCCGTATTAACGCATGGAAATCCACGGTTCGAAGAAAACCACGAAAACTCCGAACGATTAGGCCGACGGACGCGATTGGGTTCGAGCCCAGCACCTCCCGTCTACCAGCTTCGAGAGCAGAACCTCTCAGCCACTGGTGGGGCTCATATACTTGGGAACACCTCATTGTGTGATTGCACAACAATATTAACGAGATAAATAAGTTTTGGACGATGTTGGGGGGTCCAACCACCTGGAAAACCCCTATACCGTCCCGTGTCCCTGAAGCTGATTTTTAAGTTTGGAGCTGTCTGGATAAAATTGTTTCAATAAAAATAAATCGATGTAATTTTTTTCTGAAACTGGAACTATTGTTTTATATAAATAAGTAGCTAAATATTAGCCTGCACATATTTTTAGGGCTGTTATTATTTTTTAAACTCTGTCCCTAGGTTTTAGATTTTCTACCATCCCTCTTCAAAAATTATACAGAAAAACACTTCAGATGCAGCCACAGAATTGTTTTGAAGTTTTTTCTCATGCAGAAGTATGCTAGAGAAATAATGTCTAAAATTCTTCGGCAGGAAATTTACTGTAGATTTAAATCAGCATTTAAATATCAATTTCAAGCATCGTGGCTTTATTGGTACTCTCACCGTGACCAAAATTTATTCCTGCACTTTTCGAGGTAAATTAAAAAAATAATAATAATTTAATCCAATGTTAACAATTGTTTCTAAAAATCAATGAACATTGTGGCTATCACTTAGTCTTAACATGATTTTCCTAAAAATAGGTGGTGATTTTCCTTACCGTTCCATCCTCACTGTCCCTTTTTTTACCATTTCGTCCCCCTTTTTTACCTTACCGTGCCTTCTTTAACATCCCTTTAAGACAATGTTCTACAAAAATTCTGTATTAAAAGTACTACATTGTTACTATTTTTTATTTGAATGCCCTGTGGGCACTATGCAAATTCATTATAAGTAAAAATTTAGAAGAAAATAAAAAGTTATAGGGGTAAAATTGTAAGGAAAAATTAAACTCGCAAGTTTAACTTAAATCTCAGTTAAATCAAAAATTTTTCGCTGCTGACCATTTTTTCTTTATTTTGAATCATTTGAATCATCATTATTTTTAATCATTATTCGTCTATCAGATAAAAATGTTATTTTAGCAAGTTTAATTTTGTCAGATTTTTTTCCCCAAAAGTCAAAAGATTGTGAGAATGCCCCATATGTAGCCACATCTGGGAGAAAAATCAGGAAATTTGGTTGAAAGCAGAGTTGGACAGTATCGGACATACATGTATTTGAAATACATTTTCAAAGTACATTTGTAATTTTTATTTTGTATTTTAATCCTTCAAAACAAATGTATTTTGGTAATGCATTTTGGAATTCTTTTCCAAAGTATTTTGTATTTTCAAAATACTCAAAATACATTCCTCGAAATTTCAACCTGTCGTATCTAAACCGCAGATCCTAGATTTGCAAGAGAGAAACATATGCCTTTTTTGTTTTGAATAGTTTTCGAATTTGTTTCTAGAAGTTTATATGCACACATTGTTTAACATTTGGTACGATGTATGATTAGCATATTAATGAATCGGATGTTTACTTCTGCAGAAGCAAGTTTTCGTTGAGTAGTCACAAAAATACTGTATATAATTCATAACATTCAATGAGAATCCCAAAAAAATGTTGCGTGAAAACTGTTGCATAGGCAGGTGTTACCTTTTTCAAATACATTAGAAATATAATGATGTTAGTTACCGCAGAGGCTCATGGAAATACTGTTAAATCTCCCAATGAAAATTTACCAAGAGGATTAATTATAAAAATACACTCTAAATGAAAGAGAGTGACTATTCACTCCGGAGGAATGAATAGTCACTCTATCGCAGAGTCAAAATATGCCCAACCTCCTTAGAGTGACTATTCACTCTGAGCCAAAGTGAAATTTTTGACTCTCTGAAAGAGTGAATAGTCACTCCTTGAAAGTGAATATCCACTCTAAACAGGGGTGGATAATCACTCTATGTGACTATTCAATCTTGATAAAGGAGTGCAGTTTTTCGTCCCTGGTAAGAGTGAATAGTCACTCTTTCATAGGAGTGAATGTTCATTTTTTTGTAGTGGGTTGTTTTTTTATTTTGCTTTTATGGTCATTTTAAAAGAATCGCATATTTTACGGCATGCAATGGAAATAGATAAAAGCGTAGTAAAGATTGGAATAAAATACATTATTAGCAATATTTATTTAATCCATAGTTCGTAACACTAATTGAACTTTTAAGGAAAAAATCAGTTAAAGTTACATACGAATTTAAATTAGATTACTGACAGAAATAAACTAAAATATTTTATTCCAACCTTATCCTTTGTGTTTTCTTTTATTGCATGCCCTATAAAATATTACTTTTAAAGTTTTATTAATAACTTTTTAATAGGTGGATGTTATATATTTAACAATGTTTGATCTCATTTTAATTTTTGTTTTAAATATAAAACCATACTTTTTCCTTAAATTATTGCTGTTTTTGCAAAGTGCTATTTTTCTAAAATATTTTTAATCTTCCCATTTAAACGCAATGCTTATAAACTCACTTCTTTTTTAAATAAGTTCCAAGCATGATTTAAATGTTAAGAATGTGTAATTTTTTTTAGCCGCTGTGATTTGTTTTTGTTTTATTTAATATGAACATGGAGTCTAAATTTTGAGTTCTCTGGAATATGTATATTTTTTTTCTTTTAAACATATTTCTTAACTTAATCATGATTTTTAATTTTTGTCCGTTATTTCCATAACCCACGATAAGCCATATTTAATTTAAATTTTTTCTTCGCGTAGATATTGTATTTTGTGACTATGAGCAAAATAGATTTTATATGTTTATAGAAGGGATGTCAAACTGTG
The DNA here is from genome assembly GCA_963932465.1 of Maratus speciosus. Taxonomy (NCBI): domain Eukaryota; kingdom Metazoa; phylum Arthropoda; class Arachnida; order Araneae; family Salticidae; genus Maratus; species Maratus speciosus. Next base: position 206,472,120 of record OZ010796.1, on the reverse strand, counting down.
ACCCGCTGGATACCACTAAAATTTTATAGAAATCACTGTTTTATCAAATCTTCGAATCTCTGTGATTCAGAAAGTCGACTGTTTCTTTAAAAAATTAGTGGTATCAGGCGGGCCACAGTTTGACATCCCTGGTTTATAGGAAAAGATTGACCTCGGAAATAGAAAAAAAGGAAACTTAAAAATAAAGTAAATGACTGCATTAGAACTATTCTTATTGTTTTTAAAACATTTTAGTGTAAAAAAGTGGTTATTAATCTCTTTAAAAAAATATTCAGCCCTGTATTATGTAAGTAAATATGACCATTGAAAAAATATATACTAAAGCAGTCTTATCCATAAACTTCAAAACAGGCATAAAAAAAAACTTTTTATTCCAATGCTTAAATATCATGTTTTATTGTTTAACGCCAAAAATTACGTGTATCAAAAACGTAAAAAAATATTTTTATAATCGAAGGAAATTTAATAACTGATGCAGAATATCTATAATTATTTTTTTTATATTACCCAGTCTCGAAATTTTAAAATCATAACCCGCAGAAAAAATGTTTACATACAATTAAAAAAAATTAATATAAAGTAAAACCTCCCTAAGGCGACCACGTACCGTTCCAATAAAATTGGGTCATTCCGAGAGGTGGTCTCTTAATGGAGGTCATGTTTAAATCTAGATTTTAATTGTTTAAGTATGGTAACACTGTTACTAAAATTTATTTTTCACATTTGGAAAAAATATAAAAATTTAAGTATCAAAATAAAAGTTAATTACATAAGTTAATTACTGCAGAGTTTTAAAAATGAATACATTAAGCTTTGCTTCAATTTTACAGTTTTATATTTTATAATTTTTATCTCCAAGTCCTTTCGAAGTTTAGTAAATAAATGCATTTTTTTGTGGATGGGAACAAATAATGACGGTTTCATTACTTTATTTATTTCTTTGAGAGTTTTCCGACAGAATAGGGCAGAGGAGTTTATTGACAGTCATTCTTAATTTGTAATCAGAGTTAAATTCATTGCCTAAAAAGGCACAAAGGGACTTAGAAACTCTTAAAAACACTTAAAAGTTACCGAGATTTAAAAAAAATATCTAAACTTAGTTTAGAAGTTTGATGAATCACTCTCCGGAATTATTTTTTCAATAAAACCTGCTTCAAGCGACCAAGAAGAAACGGAATTTATTTCATTTTCTTCATAGAAATCGATCTCTCATGGAGGGAGTTCAACTGGGATGGTCTCTGAATGGCGGTAAAATAAGTATTGAGCCTACGGGAATAAATTTCGTTCCATGAAAACATGGTCGTTCAGGGAGGTGGTCGCCTAATGGAGTTGGTCGCACAGTTAGGTTTCACTGTTTCGTAATAGCATAAACATCAAATATCATATTTAACACGAAACAATAATAAATACTCTTAACTGTATATAATCCGAAATCAGTAAAAAAAAAAAAAAAAAAAAAATCTCATGTAACGGCAAATTAATGTTTTCGAACGTCTCTCTTAGGAAATTAAAACTTCCACATATCTTCTCTTATGAGTCAGTCACCCTTTCAAACGAAAGAGATAAAACTTTTTTGTTTTGATCGTCGGCAAAAAATAATTTGCAACACAGCATTGAAAGAGAAGAATAAAGTATTTACAGTCATTTTTTTTATTCATATTTCCCGAACTAATGATTTGCTAAGCATTGTGAGTATTAGAGGTCAGCACGGGCCCGGCCCGACTCATAGAAAAAAAAATTCGGCCCGGCCCTTAGAAGAAAAAATTGGCCCGACCCGGCCCGGTAAAAAACTTAAAAGTTTGGACCGAGCACGGACAGTCACGGAAAAAAAGTTAAAATCTCGACCCGAGCCCGGCACGGCCCGAGTGTATTTCAACAAAACATTGATTTTTTTTTGAAGTATTAAAAATCTGAAAAATGCTATACAGTACGGCGGAATTGCATAGAAAAGAAAAAAAAAGTCGTTATAGACAAGTTCCCTTCATAGCGAGTGTAAATGTATTATCTATTCTTTTCTTATGTATTACTATACTAATTATGCATGGATCAACACGTTAGTGAGTTTAAAACTGGGTTCCGTCATAGCCAGGTTCTTTTTCACACGTTTTATTATGTTTTAATTTAGCTATATTTTAATAAGCGCAGAAATCTAGTGTTCTTTAAAAAGAAGAAATTTTAATGTTTAAGTGTAGAATAATGGCCATTTGAAAATGTACGCATTTTTTGCAAAAATGTTTGGGCCGGGCCTAATTTTACTGACCTTTGAATGGACCGGACCACGGTGAGACAATGATTTTCATACGGGCTGGGTCAAAATTAGGACTGAAAATTTTGAGCCGTGAAGCAGGGTTGCCAAGTTGCCACTAATCCTCTGTAATATGTGGGTTAATTTAACCCTGGTTTAATACATTTCGCACCAGAATTTTTTTCCAGAGATGAAATTAAATAAGTTCCACATAGAAAACTAGAATTAAGTAAATCAAGTTTCATAAAATAATTTTTCTGGTTCGAAACGTTCTTAAACGGGGTCAAATTAATCCACGCATTACGGAAGATTAGTGAGAGCTTGGCACCTCTGCGTGAAGACTCGCAATGAACCAGTCCCGGCTTTGTACAGAAAAAATAAGTTTGGCCCGGCCCGAGCCTTCAGAAAAAATTGTGGCCCGGGCTCAGCCCGAGTTCCTTGAGTGAAAATCGGTCCGAACCCGAGCCGACACGTGCAGATCTCTAGTGCGTATTCAATTGTTAAAAGAATTATATTTCAAACCGCTACATGAAGAAATATAACAGACAATCACTTTTGAACACTCTGACGATCAATCTTTTTCTATACAACATAAAACTATTTAGCTAATAATATTAACATTCCACATATCTACACGGATAATGCTTAAAATTAAATAAGACTTACCTTTATTTTATGTATTCCATAAAGAATAATTTTAATGATATCCTAATCTGTTAATCCTAAGATGGCGGAGGAAAAAGTGATCCTTTTTCTTATGAAGGGTGTCGTCGCCTTGCTGCTCTGATTGGTTAACGAGCAATGCATACGTAAGTCACTCTTTCAGGAGTGAAACATTTCACTCCTTTCTAGAGAGTGGAAAATTCCACTCTTTAAGGAGTGTATTTTTATAAAATTCACTCCAAAAAGAGTAAAAATGCCTGTCACTCTTTCAAAGAGTGAGCTTTTCACTCCTCCCAATTTTAGAGTGGACACAATGTGCGCAGTTAGATATGAAATATATTTAATGTTCTGTTGATGGTAACAAAAAAGTTAACGGAAAATAGCAGCAGTATAAAAAGAGATGTTCGATTATGGGTTAAATTTTTGAATGATAAAACAAACCCCAAAATCTATGTAAATGTAAGATTTTAGTCTTATGCCATCATATATCGATTTTAACATTATTTTTCTTAGTTTCTTAGTATTCATTCAGTAGAGGGTCTAATGTGATTTACCATAACTTTGATATTCATTTAATTGGGATTGAACTTTAATATAAAAGTTGTTCAATTTATTCATAAAGTATCAAAATGTTCATTAAGGCTGTTCTTAAATCCAAAAGAGCAACTTTACGACATAAGTTTTTATTTATGTTTGTTCGGAAATGCATGAAACTGGTGTTGTTGTTCAGAAACTATGTAATCGAACTGTTTTTTTTTTTTTCTTAGCAAACGCAATAGATCTTTCAGAAACTATTGCCAAAGTGGACGTTTTGAACCGAATTTCCGCGCGAAAGGAGAATAACCATTCAAAGAAGGGTGAAAAACGTTTTTGTCACGTGATGAAAATCGCTCACATAGTCAGGCCTTCGAATTTTATATCTTTCCGGAAAAATGAATTTGTAAATGTGTCGAAACGTTTTGCGCTTGTTGATCAGAGCTGTTAAGAACCGTCTTAACTGTATTTGCATTGAACATATTACATATTGGATGTTTACATGCAGACTTGGCTTTATTAATGTTAAGCGTTTACACGGTTGGCTTTGCATTTCAAAACATTTTGACTTTTCAATTTTTATTTTACACATGCAAAGTTAACCCTTGTTTCTTGTCTACAGAACATACTGCTTGGTGTACAAAACATAGTAGATGAAAATATTTTTTTATTAAAAACTCTGATACATTTTTTTTTTATTTTTTTCTTTATGTTTAACATTTTTTTCACTAGCAACACAGAAAAGCAATTTTATATAAAAACATAAATTATGAATTTGAACAAAGTCTTGATATTTATTAAAAACAGAAGTTTCGAATTAGCTACATTTCAAGGATTAACCCCCTTAACCTACACATGGAACTATTAATAAAGAGGAACTGACATATCCTTAAAGTAGTGAAGCCTCAACTGTAACCGCTATCGCAGGCGTTGCTTACCGCCGGTGGAAACTTCCACCAGTAGATTTTTCTAGAAAATTTCTACTTTTATAAACGCCTTATTACTGCACAATTTCAGTCATAAATAATGGTAGAAACAGGTTTCCATTTTTACTGGTAGGAGTTTACTTTGGCGGTTGTTAGGCCCTGCGTTTCCGCCATATTGTGACAACCAGGGAAACAAACTGACAGTTTTACAAGGCATACTGACACCAGTAAAAACAAATAGATATTTTTATGCCATTTTTGAGAAAAAATTCCATGAATATGATGCTTAAATAAGACGAAATTATCTATTCAATTTTACTGGTGGGAAGTTTGCCTTTGCGTAATCAGAAACAGAAGATACGATTTTAAAAAAGCAGCCGCCATCTTGTGACAACCTCCTCAGTTACTTCAATCGCAACTGGTAGACAGTACACGAAATGTCTCCTCCTCTTTATTCCTAACTCCATTTAACCTACAATGACGGGCATAGCCCGCGTACGATGATCGAGCTAAATGTAAATTCTTCTTACCACTAAAATTTCTCAGTAAATATAGTTTAATTTAATCGTCGAAATTCCATGATTAAACAAGGCGAAAATCTCTATTAAATTTTAGTGGTAGCTATGGATTTGCCAAACCGTGGAGCTGTTAAAAGTAAATCGTAAGTTAACCCATTAACCGCTGACGTTGCGTTCACGCAACAGTCAAAATAATTGCTCACGCAATGAATTAATTACATTGGCACCACTATTTTAGAATTTAAAAAATATCTTATTTATTGGCAGGAATTTTGCTATTTTAGTAAAGCGAATTTTACCTTACTGAATTTGTGGTGGGAAACTACTTTCAACAAGAAATTTGAAAATTTCTGTCGTAATAGTTTTGGCGGTTAATGGGTTAAGGGGTTAATGGCCAAAGAAATCATTAGAGAATTCCCTAATTATAGCAGCTTTATTTATCCTACTTCTTTCCGTGGTAGTTCGATTATATATTGGTTAAATTTGTTTTCATTTATTTATTTTTGATAAAATTTTAATATCGTTATAGAATATTAGACACGGACAAATTATGAACATATTTACATCATTTTATGTGCATAAAGGTAAATCTTCCGCGATCGGGCTGCCCGCTGTATAGATTTTCTTTTTTTAATCATGCTCGAATTAAAAAAAAAAAAAAAAAAAAAAAAAAAAAAAAAAAAAAAAAAAAAAAAAAAAACATAACAAATCCGTAAATTAAGATAGTTTTCAAGCATTGCATTTCAAAGTATTTTTTTTTTCTATTCGACGGTGTAAAACTTCGAACTGTTGTAAGATTAGAGACATTAGACGTTAAAAAGAGAAATTCATTATTCAGATCGTTGCATCGTCAATATGACGTCATCGTTAATCATTTGCATGTTTTTGTTTTGTAATAATCACCAGTGATCTCACTAAGATTAAAGATGCCCGGTATACTGTGCAGTGCATAGAACGTATAGGTGGAAATAATTTTTTATGTGAAAACTAACATTTTTTTTTTTTTTTTAGTTTAGTATATTTCTTTGGATTCCCAACCAATTACACTGAAAAAGCATTTTTGAGACATTCTTATTAGCCACATACCAGCATGTAGTCGAGAAATGTTTTTATCATTTATAGAAAATTTTGTCATTTTGATTATTTCAGCATTTAAACGAGTAGTTTAATTACACGTCCGTAAAATTTGTAATTTATTTATGTATTTGTGAGATTTTAATTTCGTTTGGCAATTTCGTCATGGTATATTACACATAAAAAATGCTGAATTGCATCGTTCTTTTAAGTGCAAGGGTTAATCATCCGTAATTGGGTCGCACGAATATTTGCGAGATAAGTTAAAAAAAATTAAACTTGAAATTGAAAAAAGAAATCCCTAAAAACTGGGTAAATTGAAATACAGTTTTTAAAGAAATCGCGTTTGAAATTACTTTTTTCCTATTTCAGTGTGTAATAATTGCAATTATTTCTATATTTAGAAGTTACAAAATTTAAAAAAAAGGGAAAAAAATGTTTATTTAGGTCGTTGCCATCATTGATATGAAATTAAAGTTATTCACGGTCATCTTTATTACTTTATAGATTGTTTGTGAAAAAAATTAACACAGTGAAGTTATAAAGTTGCCGAGCAAATTTTTCAGCCCAAAACAGTACTTCAATTAATTAAAGTTTCAACTGGAAACGAAAATGGAAATTATAACCAATTAATATAGTATACATAAGTACAGGGTTTCCATAATTAAACGACCCCAATTTAAAGTTGTCCACAGACAAAACTATTGTTAATAAAGTTGTGAAATTTTGTAAAATACATAATAAAGGGATGAAAATTTGTTTAAGCAAAAAAAAAAAAAAAAAAAAAAGTTTAAAAGTTTCGCCACCAGAGGGCGATTTTTAATAAATTACACATTTAGCATTACGATAGTTTAGAAATTTAATTTATATATCAAGTATATTATTAATTTAATTAATCCCAAGCACATACATCTTACAAAGACACATTTTGTATACGTGCTACGCATGTGTTTATTTATAATAAAATCGAAAACATTATTAAAACATTACTTTATATGATTTTATAACTAAAAATCAAAGTCGTTTACTCATTATTGACTGATGTTATTATTTACGTATTAAAAGTTTGAGTCCGAGTTTAATGTTCATTGTACAGAGTTTCAAATTGGACTAAATATATGGCTCGTGAAAAAATATCAAGAAATAAAATATATTTTTACGATAATAATATAATATAGTTTTATAACATAAATGATGAAGATATTCAGTATGTTATGAACGTTTCAGTAATTTTAATTCAGTGACTTATTCAAAACCAGTGGAGTACCCCGTTGGGACACCCTATTATGGGAGCATAAAGCTCCCCCCTATTATTTAAACTGCAAAATTACCTCTGCCCCCCCCCCTTTCCCTCCACAAAATAAACAAACATTTTGCATCAATATTTTTTATTTTATTTCAAAATGTATTTTGTATTTTAAATGTATTTTGAAAATACATGTATTTTGTATTTGGGATTTTTTAATTTTGGAAAGTATTTTGTAATTTGTATTTTAGGTTCTAAAACCAATGTATTTTGTATCGAAAATGGTTTTTCGATGTATTTTGCCCAAATCTGGTTCAAAGGAATGTTTCCAATGCTTATCAGGCTATGCCCTTTGCAACAATTTTACCACCCCCGCACGGAGTGGTATATAGTCCCAAAACATAACCAAAAATGATTATTTTAAAAATAGGTTTTCTACCCTGTATTATTATTCCTCAAAATGTTAAGTAGTTACTGAATAAAAATACGAAACGTGCTAGGCGCTTGCGCGACACAGCGCGCCGCGCGTTCAGTCGGATGTTGCCGTTCGCCTACAAAGGTCGTGGATTTTCCGATGTGCTTAGATTTTAGTGTTTTAAAATGTCTTGTAGTTTCGTGTCTAAACAATTTAGTTGTTATTGTTGGGATGGATTACTCTGAACCAAGTACGTCCAATCGTGGAAAAAAAAACTAAACACCCCCTATTAACTCTTCAACAAATTATCGTAGAAGAAAGTTACTGGTACCGAACAATTGGAAATAAAATCTACTTTTAAATGATGTATATAAAATTTGCTTAGGGGGGGGGGGGGCTCTACATATTAAAACGAACCATAACTTTGTTTATTTCAAGAGCAGTACACAATTCTGACAACATAAATGAACTCTACACAATTCAATTAGTCTAAAAACATATTTTTTATGCAATTCGTACCATAAGTGTCTGAGAAAATAATTATTTTAAAATGAGCGTATTTTAAGGGCTGTATCCAAATTGAAGTTCGGTACTCGATTGTTAACCGAGAGAGCTCCCTTCTTGATCAAGGGTCCGTAAGTAGTCAATTAAGCCTGTTAGATTACAGGATAGCATAATAAATTTCAAAATATTTAGTCACTTCTATCATAGACGGCCTCTTAAACCATCATTTTGCCGTTTTTTAAGCATAATTTGAAAACTACTTGGAAGAAAAATGTGAAATTTTGGATTTCCATAAAGCAGGACTTAATAAATCTGAATCCATAAAAAAAATCGCAGGTTGCAATTCATTTTTTTAATATTAATTTAATAATTAATAATTCATATCATAAAATTATAAAAATTGCAAATTCAACGTATTTATGTTTGGGTACATTAGTATTATTGCTACACAAAAATTAAAACAGTAGGATCATAATTTCAGAAGTTATAAACAAAAATATGAAAAAGTAATTTAACATTAGAAGCACTAAATTTTGAATGTTTATAATTCAAAAACTTATCATTCAAATGACTTGAAATTTGTTGTCTAGGCATAGTTTGAACCAAATATTTGAAATATCTCGTTAAAATTGGGTATTGCCTTTGAAAAAAATTAAGTTTGGATTCGTTTTAATATGTAGATGCCCCCCCCCCTCTAAGAAAATTTTATATACCTCATTTAAAAGTAGACTTTATTTCCAATCGTTCGGTACCAGTAGCTTTCTTCTACGATAATGTGTTGAAGAGTTAGTAGGGGGTGTTTACTTTTTTTCCACGACTGTACTTTATATACAATACATTTGCGCAATGAATATCCAGACGCTTTTTGGGTATGTGGTCGATAACTTAGGTGTAATTAACAGTATCATAAGTATAATTAATTATAATATTTGGAAAGGATTTTGTTATATTTATAAAAATATCTAAGCAATAAAAGCTATTGTGTAACATGCAGTACTTATTATACAAGTTATAAAAAAAATCAGCCTCCCGAAACCGCCCCCCACCCTATTTTTAAGGATTTTTGTTTGATTGTTTCTACAATTTCTGATATAAATTACTGCTATTTAGTTTTCATTTATTTTGTTAACAGCGCCTTCTGGATTGAGGTCTATGACTCGAAATGAGTTGTATGCCTTCATGCAACGCTCAAATGAGTCAACATTTGATGGAAAGCTTAAATTTATAGAGCAAGAATTATTAAGAAATAATTCTGTAGGTGATCCAAGGATAGCTGAGACTAAGCAAAAGCCCTTCGTTATTAAAAACCAGTTCAAGAAAGAAATGTTTAGCTGCTCACAAAACAAGGTCGATATTCATAGAAAACAGTGTCGAATTATAAACGGCACTATATTGCTGTGTAGTGCAGGAACGTAAAACACAATAAATGCAAACATTTTACTGTTTACCCCTCTCGTGTTTATTATTATTTTGTACAGTATTTTTTGCTTATATATCGTTCTCTGTGTAGTGAAACGAAACTTGTTTTTATTATTAGAAATATAATAAGTAAGTACTTGTTACATAATTTTTACAGTATTGTTACAGGAGTCAGTCCCAGTCGTCCTCAAAAATCTTTTGTAGATTCAAATGAAAGAAGCAAGCGCCATAAAATCAAAGACTTTCGATCAAAAGAAGTGGAAGTACTGACTTACGCAACCCAAATGAAATTGCGGGAGTCAGGCCAAGTGAATACATCCAGTATCGTAAAAGATCTTACGAAAATCCCCGAAAAAGCAAAATTATATGTAAGGGTCATGAAAAAAGTCGTGAAGAACAAGAGCAACCTCGCCAATTCTTAACTTTACATGATTTGTCCATGTATACAGAAGCAGGAATTACTAAAACCCAACATGAGTGAATACGAAAAACGAACAAAAGATTTTTTCCGTGCTATTGTGTTCTTCAAAGGTTAAAAAAAGAATGCTATAACGAATGTTACAGAGATATGTACCGAGGTAAAAGGGCAAAAGTTGATGGATGATACGACAACACGACTGCTTTTACATATTAGAGAAATTGTAGAATCTTTGATTGGTGACGAAAAACAATCTTTAATTTTGATAATTAACCCTGTCGTTAAGGAACCCGAGACTTTCTCAGGAATGCCTTTTTCCGTCTTATTAATCCTTCTTGATTGCTCCCACCAGTCATTTTTTATTGTAAATTTTGCTTATTTAATAGGAGCATTCCCGATTAAATCAGTCAAAATTTTTTGTTTTGAAATGCCGGTGACAAAAGAGTAAAAATTCTTAAATACACAATTTTTGAAACTATTTTGATAAAACAATTACGCAACCAGAGGGTTAAGTGGAGTTGCGACGGGTCGCAGCAGATGCAATATACAATGAAGTTTCAAAATGAAGCCGATTCTGACCCCAATATTTTTCAAAGTTCTGTGGTTCCTCTTCAATAATTTTATGGGCCCGAAAAGAAAATTTTCTGGCAAAACCCAACACCATCACTTCGCTACTGTCGTCCTATAAGAATTCGATTCATCAAGGAAACATTTGACGTAACAAAAGAGGAAATAAAATATATCAAATCACAAATCACAGCACTTACTACCACAGAAATTGACGATGTGTCCATAAAACATAGAATGTTGGTGGGTGGAAAAGTATGTAACGCCTCAACATACACCAAATCTATGATGAGCTGCCACTTCATCTGAGTTTAATGACTTTTCACAGAAGTGGGAGTGTAAGAAAGAAAATTTAGGTTTCGGACTTTTCATACTACATTCTTGCGTACGATTTTTCGAGAATATCTTACACGTAGCATATACATTACCTGTAAAAAAATGCAGCGTCCGCCTTTCTGCTGAGGAGAAACAAACGGAAGAATAAAAAAAGAGATTAAGATAATTTCAAACAACAACGTGGTATCCGATACACAGAGATGCAAGCGCTGCGCCACAAATGGTTGATTTTCACCACTAAATTATAACAGTTTTCTTCGCTTTATTAAATCTCAGAAATTCTGTTATTAAATAAGTTCAGGGATACTATAAAAATTTAGTGGTAACAATCAGCCATCTGTGCCGCAGCGCTTGCATCCTTGCGATCTGTGTGTATATAATGTAAAAATTACTATTCAGAAACAATAGGACTCAGAAATGAAATGTCGTATTCCAGAAGCTCATTCCGAAGAATTTATGTCTATCACTTTTTTCCAGTGCATGGGTTTCCAAAAACTCAAGAGCGTTCGAATTAATACAAGAAATTTATTAACTAATCTTTACCTAAGTTAATAATCATATAAAAAACACAAAAAATATACAAGAATTAAATTCAGGTGCATACATATAATTTAAAATTACTGCAACTTCCGGTGCATCGCCTGCAGAACAAACAATACAGTTTGGACCCAGAAATTTTATTCAGTATGTGAAGACCAATATTTACCGCGATCTAAAATGTTACATTTTATTTTTAAAAATTTCTGGGTCGAAACACGATTGTTTGATCCGCGGGCTATACACCGGAAATTACGGTATTTAAAATACATCAAAATATCTTAATCCCTTAACGGTCGCTTAATATTTGGAAAAACCATCATAAAAGTGCCTATTTTTTATAAAATAAATTGAATAATTATAAAGTTTCTATATAAAATATGCATTTAGTTTTTTTTAAGGCGAAAAAAAAAAAAAGATGTTATAGAACAAATTCACATTTGTGGAAATGCCATCATGTGAGAATTCTGTGTTTTAATGTTTGTTTTACACCATACAATTAATGCGAATAAGACCCTTATTTTTTACATGTTAGATCTTTATTTATCATTATCAAACAAATTTTTACAAATAATATTTGATATAAAATAATATAGGGTAGTCTGACCAGTAAGTGAACAGCCCCCAGTGAATGAAATATTTCTATATATTTAATAGAATAAGGTTTGAAGACCTCCCCAGTAGATGGGGTTATAACATTGCTTTAATTCTATTCAATAGGAAGCTATCACATTCTTGATTGGTTACTGAAATCACATTACTTTACTTTAAGAACATGTTTTATTTTTCATGTATGAGAAACACATTGCTTCCATGCTGAAATAATAAGGTAAGTGTTATGTCATTTCATATGTTTGATAAGAATTTACTGTTTTTATTTGCATTGTGCACTAATTTTATTGTACAGTCGTGGAAAAATAAAAGTAAACACCCCCTACTAACTCCTTGACAAATTATCGTAGGAGAAAGTTACTGGTACGGAACGATTGGAAATAAAGTCTACTTTTAAATGAAGCGTATAATATTTGCTTACGAAGCCATCTACATATTAAAACGAGCCATAACTTTGTTTTTTTTGAGTAGCAGTACACAATTCTGACAGCATAAATGAACTCTACACCCTTCAATTAGCCTAAAAACAAATTTTTATGCAATTCGTGCGTTACGTTTCCGAGAAATTAATTATTTTAAAACGAGCGTATTTTAAGGGCTGTATAAAAATTGAAGTTCGGTACTCGATTGTTAACCGAGAGAGCCCCCTTCTTGATCAAGACACCTTAAGCGACACTCAAGCAGTCACTGAAGCATGCTAGATTACAAGACAGCAGAAGAAATTTCAAAATATCTAGTCACTTCTATCATAGACGGAACCTTAAACCATCATTTTGCCATTTTTAAGCATAATTTGAAAACTACTTGGAAGAAAAATGTGAAATTTTGGATTTCCATAAAGCAGGACTTAATAAATCTAAATCCATCAAAAGAATTGTAGGTTGCAATTCATATTTTTTCGAATATTGATTTCATAATTCATAAATCATATCATAAAATTATAAAAATTGCAAATTCAACGTATTTATGTTTGGGTATATTAGTATTATTGCTACACAAAAAATTAGCACATTCGGAGCATAATTTTAGGAGGTATAAATAAAAATATGAAAATGCAATTTAACATTAGAAGCACTAAATTTTGAATGCCTATAATTCAAAAACTTACCATTCAAATTACTTGAAATTTCGTTTCTAGGCATAGTTTGAACGAAGATTTGAAATATCACGTTAAATTTGGGTATTGCTATTGAAAAAAATGAAGTTTGGATTCGTTTTTAAATGTAGATGGCCCCCTAAGCAAATTTTATATACATAATTTAAAAGTAGACTTTATTTCCAATCGTCCGGTACCAGTAACTTTCTTCTACGAAAATTTGTTGAGGAGTTAGTAGGGGGTGTTTACTTTTTTTTCCACGACTGTACATTAGGGTGGAACGAAAAAAATAAATTTTTAATTTTGATATGTAATAGAGATAAAAAGTTGTCTAATTCGTTTGTTAAGACAGTGTTAAAATATTTTTAAAAACGTAATATATTTAGAGGTGCCGCAAAAGACTTGAATATATGTATTTTTAAGTAGATTTTAGGAATTCTGATAAATTTGGTTTAGTAAAAAAAGATATTTTAAATACCAAATGCCTGTTTTCAATTTTTAAATAATACACTTAAAGTACTTTACAGTAGATATTTACAGTTTTATACAGCATACCTTTAATATTTATGCTACTAAATCTTGCATCTTTTAATTACCATTTTTTAGATTTTAAGAGTATTGCGTAATAACATGTCGATTAACCGTACTTTTAACTTAAAAACGCCGCAAAACCTCTTTTAGTTCGGAAAATTAATAGTCAAATTGAGAACAGTACTTGTTTTGAAGTGATCTTGATTCAGTCAGAATGTCATTGCCTTGTGTAGGGTGGCGGAGGTGGAAGAGAAGCATGAACTGTAGCAATGGTCTGGTCACATGTTTCTGTCGTCAGTCAGTGCAGGCAAACGAATCGTCTGAGTTACAAATGTTTGTATTCCGTTCTTTACTGGATTTTGTTTTGTTTATGAATATGTCAGTTTGAATATTTGTATAATAATTTATTAGTTAATACTTTATCTTTAGAGTCATGGCAGTGTCAAGACAAGTTCAGACCAGACAAAAGTTAGAATACCACAATTTTTGGGTACCATAAACAATTAAGGGATATAAGATTTACAACTTATTATGACAGCATGAAATACTATGTTTATATTTGACATGAGCTGAAACCAGACAAAATATCAAAAGAACGAACGGTGAGTGAAATACCTGATATACTTATTAAGAAAGTTGAATCTATCTGGTCGTCAGCATCTATTCCTGTAGTATCTCGCACTCGCATGTTAGAAATGGGAAAAAACCTATCACGATAAATACAGAAGTATTTTAACATCAAAAGGTAGAAAAGGTACAGAAAAATATGATTTGATTGCAGTAAAATTTTTAAATGAAAGCAAACGTCTTTTTTTATGTAGCAACCTGTAAGTGCAAAGAATTTTCTGCCTGTAAGTGCGAAAAAAGAAAAAAAGTACCTAAACTTGAGAAAGATTTTTTACTTGACCAAAGAACAGGATCAGGATCACTCTGCCAGGGAGCCAACCAAAAATGGCATAGGCATGAACCCCTGACAGAAAAGTACCCTCTGCGACCTGCAAAACCACAGCTGGGGCCACAGCAGAAGAAATACAATGACAAAAAAAAAAAAAAAGTAAAACTCACAAAGAGCGCCCTGGCGCTTGAAAAGTGGTTAAAATAAAACAAAGATTAAAAATCAAAATTTATATTTTATAAACGAAAAATGTTTATTTAGTTCGTTGTAAATAAGTCTGAGTCTGTGATAATTTGATTTCGAGAACAGTATGTTACGCATGTTCTAGCTAAGTGTCCGGTTACGGATAAAATTAAATGAAGTAAGTATCAATGGACATTTACCAAACAAATAATGTTTGACATCACCGATGTTTCCACATAGGCATTTATCACTCTGGTGTTTTCCCCTTTTATAAAGATAACTAGGTGCCATGTGCAGATATAACCATGTGCAGATATAAAATAGGCATGGACTTGCGAGAAACACAAAAATGAGGTATCCACTTTTTTAATAATACTATGCGTGTCTCTTCCCTTATCGCTATAAGACCATTCGTTCTGCCAAATTTTAATAATATTGCTTTTGTAGAACTGCTTCACAAACGAAACAGGGATTGGAATGTTTATTTCAGCATCAAATGTACCAGTCTCAGTGACTGATTTGGCAAGGTAGTCTGCGCGCTCATTTCCGACGAAACCAACGTGGGATTTAATCCAGCCTATATTAATAGTTTTATTATGCAATAGTCGTAAATTCGTATAAATATTAAAAAGAATTTCGTCCGTTGGAAAAAGATTTTGAAGCGCTTGAACTGAGGACAAGCTGTCTGTATAAATATGGAATACACTGTATGAGGAGTCTCTACACCACTCAATTGCGGAATCTAAGGCGGTAAGTTCAGCCTGGTATACCGTATTAAATAATTTAAGTCTAATTCTCTTCTCAAAGATAATATCTTCTTTCAAAAATACCACAAAAGCCGCTCCGACGCCCGTAGACATCTTAGAACCATCTGTATATAAAACTGGGTGGTTGTACAATTGACCTTCTCAGTAATAGCACGTACAAAATTGACATGATGATCATAATAAAAGTAGGGATAGTGAAAAGTATAAACTTTTTTCATCAAACGATCTGTTGAATCATAAACATCTTCTATCCAATCTGAACCATCATTATTCTGAACTTCAAAACATAAAGCCAGTTGTTTTAATTCTACTTCGATTGGAGGAACTCCTGAAAGTACACAAAGTGCCTGTGTTGATATTGACCGATATGCGCGAATGATAGATAAGAGACATAGCCTTTGGCATGAGGATAAACGCTTAATTCCATGGCTTCGTAATACATTAAACCAAATTTCGTAACCTTAAGTAATCTGTTTTTTTAGCACTGAATTGTACCAAATTTTTAGAAACTCAAGTGGTAATCCTTTATCACGAATTCTTGTCTTTTGGATATTACAAGTAAAATCTTTTATTTTATCGCGGGCCATATCGAGATGCTCCAACCAATGGAATCTACTGTCAAGATAAATTCCCAAGTACAGCAAATTATCATTAACAGATATGCTCCTACCCTGGAGTTTAAAAATAGGTCGACGCTTTCTTGATATATATTTTCCAAAAAGCATTGAAGCAGATTTTTCAACACTAATTGACAGATGTAAACCACTACAGGCTGCAGCAAAGTGGGAAATGCTAGCATTGATGGTATTCTCAAGTGCAGGTCTTGTATCACTGCCTTCAACAATAACAGAGCCATCAGCATAAGAAATAATTTTTTGACTGTGTCGCTTATAAGTTTTGATAATCTTATCAGCAACAATGGTCCAAAGCAGGGGTCCTAAACAGGAACCCTGCGGGCAGCCCTGGAAGATTCTAAACCATCTTATGCCTCTAATAAACTTGAATCATATGAGACGATGACTGATATAATTCTTTAAAGTCGTTTTTAAATACTCATAAATCGGAAGTTCATCAATTAATTCAGCCAAGATAAACCAATCCATCTCATCAAAGGCTCCAACCACGTCAAAAGAGATGAGCGAACAATATTTGCATTCTGAAAGTGTTTCCTTAATTATTTTCTTTCAGCTGCAAGAGCTGAAATTGTGCTGCGTGATTCTCTAAAACCATGCTGTCCATCATCCAAATATGACATAGATTCCAACATTGTAACGGTTCGGATCTTAACTATTCTTTCAAAAACCTTTGCAATGATAGGAAGAAGTGTTATTGGTCTATAAGATTTCGGTAACTTGGGATCACGGTTACGTTTGCGAAAAAATATTATAATGCCTTTCTTCCAGCATTTCGGGAAGTGACCAAACTTCAAACAGGTATTGAATAAAGAAATCATAAAAGCTGTAAAATTTTTACAAAGGTTCTTGATAATCAGCGCATCTATCTCATCGTAACCGGGAGCCTTATTATTTCCTTGTCGACTAATAGCAAAAAATAATTCTCTTTTAGTAATTGGAACAAAATCATCAGAATCTTCAAAATTAACATCACCGATATATTCAAATGTATTCAGAGGAGGATTATTTACCTCAAAGTGCTCTGGCATAAGATTTTCCGCAATATCATCATATGAATCAAAGACTTGAGAGTTTTCAAGAGTGGTAAAAATTAAATCATTCTTAGATAAAGATTTTTTTGAAATAAATTTGCATAGACTTCCGTAAACATTGTCTGTCTTCTCACAAAAACCTACCCAGGCAGAACGCTTAGCTTTTCTCAGATTTTGTTTATACATTCTTCTGGCAGCTATATACTTTTGTTTATACTGTAAATTATCAATGTTTTTCATATACCGTTTGTACAAGGCATTAACCCTATTACGTTCTTTTCTAAGAGAACTGTCATACCAGTTTACAGTAAGAGTATGTTGCATAACACCACGCTTAAAACACTTCATCATAAGTACTTGTAATAAATCAATAAAATCCTCCATCCAAACATCTAATGAAGAAGAATTTAAAATTCTTGCTAATGAATGTGAAAGAACTGACAATGTGTCTGCAAAAAGGCTATTAAATTTCTTCATATTCTTATTTTTTGTTTTAAATCTGCCATGACTAATCTGTAACGGAGTAGAAGAGAGGGTAAATCGGATATAACGATGATCACTGTATGAAAAGTTTTTATCATCAACTGTCCAATTATCAAGTAACGAGAGAACGTCCAAACCCGCCAGGGTCAAATCCGGACGACCCTTCCTGTTATCTTGTACATAAGTATGTTCTGAATCAGGAGAGTTCATAATTGACAGATTAGTAATCATTAAGTACTCCAGAAGGACCTCCGCGCGGTCGGACTCTCTTGAATAGCCCATTGAAAGCAATGGCACATTAAAATCACCACCGATAAGCACTCTGTTACAATCAGAATAATGATGACACCAAGTTCTTAAGTCAGCTTCAAGATTGCCTGAAGGTGCAGAATATAGCGAACCAATAATAAAGTAGCCGTTCTCAACTGTAATATTTATAAACACACTGTTTTCCAAACTAAGACTCTTCACACATGCATAGGCCTTAAAAGGACATACAATAGCAGCAGAACAAGAAGAAGACAAAAAACAAAGCCATTCAGGAGGCAAGCCAACGAAAGAACTATTAAAAATATAAGGGTCTTGACAGAGAGCGAAGTGGATGTTAAAGTTAACCATATAGTGAATAAGAGCATTGATTGCATCAGAACAATGGTGAAGATTGATCTGAACAAAGTTAAGTTCAGACAAAGATTGAGAAGAACCCAAGACAACTATCACAACCGTTTAGCAAGTTGATCAGAACGGTACGCCTTAAACTGTGGACAGTCCGGACTGTCCGCTCTATGATCAGCGTCCAAATCAATGTCAGTAACACCCATACAATTGATACACATCTCAGTAAGCACATTACAATTCTTAATTGTATGGTCTCCAGCACACTTAACACACTTGACTGGGTTCTCACACTTAGAAGCAACATGACCAAAAGTCTGACAATTGTAACACCGTATGATCGGAACAAACTCAACCACACGGTACCTTTCTAAGTCGATACATATACGGCGTCTTTTAATAACGAATTGAGAGACCTCCTTACTAACCCCAATCAGCCAGTTAGTTTTCCCAGCCTTTGTTGTAATACGTCTGATTATATCCATATCCAAATCTTTCTGTAAATCACTAGGCTCACCCCTACTAGCCTCATTCACCAATTTACTCAGCGATTTCCGAACCAAATCCTCATTAACTTCCGGATCGACACTCATAATCAAAATTCTCTCGAGTCTTCTTCTTGGAACAGTAGCCTTAATTCTGCCCTTTAAATTATCAGATTCCACCAATACCTCCTTCAACCTCTCCGAATCTGCCCTTGTCTGCACCTTTAGAATAAGCTGACCAGCCTTGGTTACCACGGCATCATCAGGAGCCGGTACATCAGATTTAGAGCGACAAATACCTTTAATATCATTTTTAATAGTATCCAAAGAATCCTCCCCAGAAGAAGTGACTATCACTGAAAAATCAGACTCTCTTGACACCTTTGGAGTCGAAACAGCAGCATGTTGCGAAACATCCAGCTGACCAGTTGGTCTTGATCTTGAAAATTTATCAGCAAGAGCCTCATATGCCTTATTATGCGTTATCAAAGTCTTTAATTTAGTCTCATTTGACACACAATCGCGATGTGCTTTAACAAGGCAAATGGTGATAAAATCCATACACTTCTTCATCATGCCCATTATATCAGCAGTAACTTTACCACTCATATTATTCCTCTGGGACTCGAGCGTTTCGTATATATAAGAATTTATCCTACTAACGGCAGCAGGAAATTCCAAAACACCAGCCTCATCCAACACCTCCTTCGTCGCGTTCTCCATCTTAGCCATAACTAACGCAAAAAAGGCAAACGAGATAATAACCAATTACCACCAACAGCAATGTATACACAAAAATCTCAAAAATACGAAATAACAATTACAAAAGAAAATCAAAGGCAAAGACTTACAATTTACGTCGATATCTAAGCGGTTGGTTACAGTCAGAACATACTTTCATCATACATAAGAACACTATCTACTGGATAGGAAAAGAAACAAATGATCCAACAAACGAACAGAAGAACTGGGTGACTAATAAAGTCTCTTAAACAAATAAATGAATAAGCGCCGCTTAAACTGATCAAAACACAAATGCCGCTTAATAGGATCATAACAAAAACAAAATAGCTTGAAGCCTCTTAGCTCCCGGGACACGTGACATATTCATAAAGCACAACTAAAACGTAACCTAGCAACCAACAAAGTAAACTAAAACTTACTAACACCGGAAAACAACGTATACAATAGAGAAGACTCCACAAGAACAAATCTCCACCTCAGTAAAAATACAAACAATCCACAGAAGAAACAGAACCACCCAACCTTGACACGTTAACTAAGATGGCGACGTAAACAATAGCAGAACGCGAAAACGCCCACTACAGAAAACACATGAAAAAGAATAATAAACTCAAGTAAAATACATTGAAACCAAGGTAAGAGCTATATTTAAGTAATATAAGTAATTAAGTTAGAAAATAAATGAAAAATTAGTACTTAAATAGCCTGTAAGATAACTCACAAAGCTAAATAAATGAATACTGGGCTGTCGGAGCAATGAAAAATTTCAAAGTCCGATTAAAGCAAAAATAAGCAAATAAAATTCAAAATAATTACATAGAAATAAAGAAACAGAAAACAGAAACACTATGCATGTATTACTAGGTCAGAAAAACTATAATTACCACTTTAAATGCAAATGAAGCAGGAGCTTGCAAAAATACGTATACACCACACACCAATGCAGAGAGAACTTTGACCAAAGAACAGTCAGAAAAATATGTATAAGTGGAGTGTATAAATTTATTTCCAAGATTTTAACACAAAAAGAGGAGAGGAAGCAACAGGAAATGGCGCAACAATTAAAGTATAAATAGAATCAGAAATAAGTAGTTAAGGCTACTAGAAAAGCTGATTATGATGCCATTCAATCAGATCCTGAGCAAACATTTAAAAGAACCTTAATATACAATCCCAAAAATTCCGCTACTTCTTTTTTGGATTCAACTAGAAGCGAGTAAATGCGAGTAACACTTCCAACAGTAGCAAGTGCTTGGGACCGAACTGGGGTTTCAGACAGAGTTGCTGCGACTATCGCAAGTGCTGTTCTTAAAGATGTTGGAATGATTACAGAAAAGAACAACAGTAAGGTAATTGATAGGATGAAAATTCGAAGAGAGATAGCCAAGAATCGAACAAAAGAGATAGTTAGAAGCCTTAACCAAGTTGGAGATAATATAGGTTTGGTTTTCGATGGAAAAAAAAGATAAAACAATTGTGCAAGATAAAAAAGTAAACAAATTTTACAAAAAGACGGTCATCGAAGAACAAATTCCTTTAGTAAAAGAGTCCAATTCATCCTTTCTAGGACATGTAACCCCTGCTATTGGAACAGGTGAAGCTATAAAAAATAGCATGGCAGCCTACTTTAATGTTAACAATCATTTGAACATATCAACTATAACCGCTATTGGGTGTAATGGAACAACCACAAACACTGGAGTTAATAACGGTGTGATTGCTTTAACAGAAAAAGATCTAAACAAGCCTCTGCAGTGGCTGATTTGTTTGTTATACTAAAATGAATTGAGTTTACGCCATCTGTTTCGTGAATTAGATGGAAAAAAGGGTCCTACTGAATTTGGCGGGGTTTTCGGCAAACAACTTGAAAATTGTAACGAACTTCCAGTGTTTAAGTTCTTGCCACTAAAATTTCTAAAATTTCAAAAATTCCAATGGGATTTGAAACAAGATGGTGGATGAAACTAGCCAACGAACTTGGTCGAGACATTAGTATGCACTATGCATATGAAAAATTTCATCCAAATCGGTTCAAAAATTCGAGAGTTACAGCATGACAAAATTCAGATATAAATATATATGCAGGGTGATTAAAAAAAGATGGGAAAATTTTTAAGAGGTGATAGTACACACCCAAACAAACATTTTGTAACAAAGAATGCATGGTCGAAAACTAAACGTAAAAAAGTTAGAGGGCGCCAAAATTTATGTTCTTATACGAGGCAAAAACACACAATGAACGATTAAGTTAAGTTACGAAAACAAATTTAATGGCATTTGATTACAATAGGTGCTGAAACATTGACCGGCAGCTGTTATGCACGCAGTACAACGGCGAAGAACAGATTGGCGAATTTTCTGAAACACACCAGGCACCACCGCGCTCGCCAGATCTTTCATGTCTCGATTTTTTTGTGGGTACAGCTAAAGGCTCTTGTGTATGAGACTCCCATTGAATCCGCAGAAGAACTTGTCGCCAAGCTTTCGGCTGCTGTAGGGGAAGTTCGCGATATGCCTGGTGTGTTTCAGAAAATTCGCCAATCTGTTCTTCGCCGTTGTACTGCGTGCATAACAGCTGCCGGTCAATGTTTTGAGCACTTATTGTAATCAAATACCATTAAATTTGTTTTCGTAACTTAACTTAATCGTTCATTGTGTGTTTTTGCCTCGTATAAGAACATAACTTTTGGCGCCCTCTAACTTTTTTACGTTTAGTTTTCGACCATGCATTCTTTGTTACAAAATGTTTGTAGGGTGTGTACTATCACCTCTTAAAATTTTTCCCATCTTTTTTTAATCACCCTGTATAGTATATATATAGTTTTATTAATATGATTAATATTTATTGTTAATTTATTAAAATTAAAACATTGAATATGGTTAAATAAAATAAATGATTGTTTTTTTTATTTTATTATTCTTTTCAATTAAGTGAATTATTATCTTTGTCAAAATACTTTAGAGCGCTACTGTATTATTTAAAAAATCTGTGTTTGAACAACTATTTGTATGCTAAAAAGTAATTAGAACAGTTAAATTCAAACTGATGTTACATTTTGATTTTTTTGAAAAAATGCTCATTTATTTCCCTTTTTCAGAAAATTAATTCATAAATTTATATCAATTAAACTTAATCTTATTGTTGTTATAGTAAAGACACATCTATAGATTGTTGTTTAAAACAACATTTGATTTTAAAAATGTGAAAATAAAACAGTGAAAAAAAATACAATTTTATGTTAAATTTGGACTTTGGAAAAAAATCCTTATTTTTAAGGATCTTGCGGCACCTCAAGATATTAACCCGAGAGTAGTCGCGACATTTTTTAGAACGTTAGTAGTCGCGTTCGGTCCATTTGCCGCCGTTACCAGCAGGCCGAAAACGAAGGGGAAACTTGCCGGTGTTATCAGATGATCGAAAACGGATAACGTAGGGGGGAAATATTGACTGAACTTTAAAAGATTACAGCAATTATTCATTTTACAACTTTTTACAGCAATTATTTATTTCGCTTAAGTATATATTCAGTTGGCATCTAGATAAATGCTTTTATATCTCTTTCTTCGTTTTGCATAAATACTTAAAAGTAAATAGTAAATGATTTGATTGAATTTCTGATGTTACTATGAATCAATAATTAGTAGGAAAACATTTACGAATATGAATCTAAATTCGTGATAGGTTTTTTTTTTTTTTTTTTTTTTTTTTTTCTTTTGAAGGACAGAATCAGAGTCAGGTAGATTTTTATGATACTCCGGCACTCTCTATCCATTTAATAAAACAAAATTAAAAATTTTAGCATCAATATATTACACTGACATTAAATTGAACAATTAAACTGAAAGTAAAAATGGAACCTATGAAATGCAACAGAAAATCAAATACAATACCACTAATTCACCAGCATATTGCGGGCGATTAATTCATTTAAAACATGAAAAACCATCAAATTTGATGCAATAAACAATTAAAGACAATATATATATATATATATATATATATAAACTTTCTGTACAATAATACCATTGAAAAATAATGAAAATGACCAATAATTATGAAATCACAAACACCACATAAACCAAATATTATTAAAAATGTATAATTATATATATAATAAAGAAAAAGGTAAAAAATACTTAACTTCGAAATTATAAATGTAAATGGTGTAACTACGTTTTATTTATTTATTTTGTGGGGTGTCTGTGTGTGTATGAGGGGGGAGAGGAGGGGGGGTGGTCGCGAGATTTTGTAATTAAATGCATTTTTCTAATGAAAATGCACGATTTGTAGTTTTTCTACTTATTTCAGGGTGGGAGCAGCGCCTTTGAATAAAAACTCTGGATACGAACTTCGCTTATATAAAGCAAATAATAAATAAGTCATCGAAATTATATATTTAATTTAAATACATTTGCAATTGTAGATTTAAATCCTAAGACAGATAAATTATTTTAATTAATAGAATCACTGAAAGGTTCATCTTAATAGGGATGTATTTTACAGCAACTATTTAATTAAAATAAATATTCAATTGTACATTTCATAATAAGGTATTAATGTTATAATTTATTGTTTTATAATAACATTCATTAAAATAATAAAAACAATAAGAAAATTTTCTCCGAAGTTATAAATATGCAGCAATAATTTAATTTAAATGAATTTTCTCTCATATTCTGGAAAACATTATTCTGAAAAATAGTTTGAACAATTGATGAAGGACAACAAATTTAAATTTGTCAGATACCGTCACCAAGCCTCTATTGGATTTCAATAATAATAATAATAATAATAAATTCTGCGGCATTGTTAAAAAAAAAAATGTGTTTTTACTTACAGTATGAAAATTTATCAATAGATAAATTTTAGAAAAATACTTAAAATATTTTTTAAAATCATAGTATAAACATTCACTGAATTATCCAAAAGGGATTTTTATTTGCGTAATTTCTAACCTACATTATAAAATTCTCATTATTTTTCTTAGTGTACAAATAAATTATATGTATGTTCTTCGCAGATATACATACGACATTTCTGAGAAAATTGTTTTATCTTTCGAATTTGTTTTATTGTACAAAAACGATACTTTTCAGATTTTGGAGATATGGCAATTTTTTTACTGATTCCCACAAAATTCCCTTCTCTCTTTTTTAATGGTTTGGCAGTGGTATTGTCTGTTTTCTTTCATTTATATGTTCCGGTAATAAATGGAAAGCAAGTTCTTTCAAATAATGATGATGAATTTCCCTTTTCTTTCCATATTTAAACGATTATCAATTTGAGAATTTATTTGCGCAATATTTGACAATGAAAAAAAAAAATGTAAGTGACCATCCATCAGTTTTTTGTGCGAACTGACTTCACAACTAATATAATAAAACAATTTTAAGTCACATTCTAAAAGAAAGAAAGACGAAATAACAACAGGCAGAGAGTCCGTACTTCGAAGAAACTTTCCCCCACAGATTTCGCGGAAATGGTAAAGGATGAACACGAGGGGGAAAAATTCAACTAACGCAAGTGGTCGCAACGCGGTCATTTAGACCGATTGAAACTTAAGAATGCGATAAAATGCTAAGAAATAGCAGGAATGACTTGCAATTTTACTACACAAGAGTGTGAACACTCAAGGTCAGCTACACGGAATTTCGCTATCGTAACTTTAACGGAAAATGAGTTACAGGAAGATAACGAATTTAGGGCGGAGAAAAGACCAACGCGCGACTACTAACGGGTTAATTTAGAACGCAAAATCTTCGTAGTTTTATTGTTAACATACAAAGGCAACTTTTAAATGCTATTAGAAAATTATTTGCTGAAAAAAATATTTTGCCCTATACTTTCGTTCCACCCTACTGTACATACATTAAATATATATATTATAGTTACACTTCTAATTATTTTAACCATTGTAGAATATGTACAGTTTGAGAATAGGGACGTTTAATACACTGCTCAAAACAATTAAAGGATATTGCAGTTTTAGGTGGATTTTGTATCTGGTAAACTGTTTAGCTGATTGATACATGGTCGACAGACATAGTAGGTTATATGAGAATAAATTACACATGTTTGGCAGAAAAAAATGCATTTTATTGCGTATTTGTGTACTAAAGGAAAAAAACACAATTTGTGCATATGAGAAAAAAAGAATAAGAAAAGGTGTTTTCTTCAAAGAAAATCATTTTCAGTAGGGGGTATGGTTTCCACGGGCGGCCATCAACGTTGAACACCTTTGAGGCATGGACTCAATGAGGCATTTAATGACGAGTTGGGGTATTCTGCCCCACTCTTCCAGAAGAGCTCTTTCCAGTTCTTGGAGAGTTTGTGGGGGTTGTTGGCGGCCAGAAACTCGTCTTCCTAAAGCGTCCCAAACGTGCTCGATTGGATTCATGTCTGGAGAACACGCTGGCCATTCCATTCGAACGATTCCTTCCTCGAAAAGGAAATCCTCCACCAGGTTTGCACGATGTGGCCTGCAGTTATCGTCCATTAAAATGAAGTTATCTCCGATTGATGCAGCGTAGGGGACTACAATAGGTCTGAGGATCTCATCCCTATATCGGCGACCAGTCAGATCTCCATCTCGAATGATGTAGAGGTCAGTGCGCCCGTCAATGGAGATGCCACTATACACCAACAATCCTCCACCGCCAAATCTGATACTTTCGTGCACGAACGCAGGATTATTCCTACTGCCACGGTCCCTCCAGATGAAAATACGCCTATTATCCGGATGCACAGAAAAACGGGACTCGTCAGAAAACAGAATATTGCTCCATTCATTTCTCCTCCAGTTGACATGCTCGGTTGCCCACTCCCTGTGGTCGCGACGATGCCTTGATGTTAATCTAACACATACCATCGGTCGGCGAGCATACAGACCTACAGCATGTAGCCGGTTTCGGACAGTCTGAGTTGAAATCGTGGTGCCTGTAGCCGAGCGAAGGTGTTGTTGGAGAAGAGTAGCGTTCATGGTTCGGTGTCTCCGAGCTGTTAACGCTAAATATCGATCTTCATTGGGCGTTGTTGCCCGTCTACGACCTTGCCCTGGTCTTCGGCCTGCACATCCACTCTCCAAAAAACGGTTCCAGATCCTGGAAATGACACTTTGTGACACTCCAATGGCTTGCGCTACTTCGGCTTGAGTTTGGCCCCCTTCTAACCTACCAACAATTCTCAAAGCTTCTGAATCTGTCAAATGACTTCGCTGAGACATCGTACTCATCGAAACAAAGCAATCACTGAATGCCGATTATCCTTGTCTTCATTCTCTTTTATCCAGTTGAAAATCAAATTTCATTCGCTGCCGCTGAAGCGACGTTTTTGACGTCGAACTCAAAATTTGCATACTCCACAGTTTGAAAACCAGAAAAATTTGCATTTGTGATTCTCTTCTTCTATTTTCGGCAAAAAAATTTCGTTTATATCTTTATTTTATATAAAACTTCAAATATCCTTTAATTGTTTTCAGCAGTGTAACTTGTTAGGCAAATGTTAAAAATACAATGAATGAACTGCTGTTCATTCACTGGAAGGAATACATTAGGCTACTTTTCCTAGTGAATGAAGTGTTTTGGGCTTTATGTTTTTTGTGGCATTTTTTTGTACCTATGTTTAGAATTAAGTGATTTTTCGACAATGGCAACAAATGAAAAGTTAATAGATATAAAAACGTAACAAAAGAACATAATACACTCAAATTTTTAAAGGTAATAAATATTGATGAATTTCAAATCTAAGTTTTTCTATGTTTTTAGATTATTGATACAAATATTCTCACTGATAACCAAGAAGATTCCTCAAAAGGGAAGTACGGCAGGTTCAAGTACTCTGCAGAGTACCTTGAAAATGCTGTACAAGCTATGAGGCTCAGATCAGCTCAGTTATAAGAAGGCATCTCTTCGTTTTAATATTCCAAAAGCAACGTTGCCTATGAAACTGAGAGGGAAAACGATGAAAGTAAGCGTATGTGACATTGCCTTTGTTGTCCTTTGAAGAAGAAAAACACCTTGAACATTGGATAGTTGGAAACGGAAAATTGGATTTACAATGCATAAGGATATGAAGTAAAAAGTGATGTTTACAATGTCATGAAACAAACAGGAAGGGAAAGTCCTTTTATAGACAAACATCCTGGGGAGAAATGGATGCCCCTTTTTTTAAATATTATCCAAGGTTGGAAATATGAAGTAATCCCAATGACAATAAGTGCACCTCAGGTCAGGGATGAGATTTCCGCGTTTTGCACACCAGTATTTTGTTAGAGAAAATGATGTTTCATTGAATCAGAACATTTTTGCAATTCAACAGAACTTCATTTTCTCTAAGAATATACTGGTGTTCAAAAACGCGGAAATCTCATCCCTGCCTCAGGTCCACATGTTCTGGAATTGGAAGTGGCCTGCAGTAAAGATCTAGTATTTTAAGAATCATATGAAAGTCATAATAAAAACACCCGAACTTATTCGTGCAACATGCCTCCCGCTCATCTGGAGTTACTACTGAAATAATGAACTACAGGGCCATTGATTTCAAGAAATATAATTAGTTTTTTTTTTTAAATCTGTAATTTATGATTAATTTCAAAAATTAAGAGTGACAAATTTTCAAGCTAATTACTTATCGTTCTGGGTTTACAAAAAACCGTAATTCAGTAAAAACATGTTATAAGTTATTTGTACAAGTTGTAAAGTAAATAAAGAAGTATGAAATTTAAGTATTTTTAAATTGCTGCCTGTTCATTCACTGGAAAATTTTGCGTTCATTCACTGGTAACAACTGTTCATTTACTTGGTTTCTGTATCTATTTCAATTAAGACACCCCTAGCATGCCAAACAAGTAAAATATAAAATTCCTTTTGTTATTTTTTAATCATTTGTAAACCAACAAACGTATTTCTACTGTCAAACGCCAATAGGTACTGTTTATTAAAATATAATGAATCATTTTCTTTTTAAATGTGCTTAAGTGTTCATTTACTGGTCAGACTACCCTACACTATAGTTTGATTATTTATATATATATTTTTTTGAGTGTGATACATTTCGAAACGTGCAATGTAAAGTCCAACATCACAATCAGCGCAAAAAACCCAACCCGAACGCCAATATTCAAAGACTTCACACGGAAATGCCAGTTAAATTTTTCTGGTTTCAGAAGTTTTACCCAGCAATAAATCTCCAGCCCCGAAATATGACGGTCACGAGAAATAACGAACGACACCTCAGCCCGTGATATTGACGGGAGCGAGAATTAAGGGGTTAAAATACATTAGAAAAACTCAGAACGTTTTCAGTCATCACAATAGTGTCATCAGCGGGATTTAAATGTTGTTATTATTTTCTTGCACTTATTTGAGAATTGCCTAGAAGAAAATCATTGTAATTTATAGGTTATAGGTCAGATAAGATGTCAGATAAATTTATTCAAATTTTCAACAAAACAAGCTTTCATTTTGCAGCAAATTTATCCATACTTCATATATATCGTACGATAGATCATCTTTACAAGCTGTATTTTTATTAGCAATTGTTTCAATTGATTATCTTATAATGGCTTCCTCGTAATTATTTGTACGAAATACAATTTTCAATTTATTAAAATCTACTTTTATAGATTTCTCAATTCATAAGACCATTGATAACTTTTCCTTTATTTAAAGTTTTTTTTTATCCATGTATCTTTTAGTTGCTCTTCAATTCGAATATTAATATACATTATATAAAGACAACATCATCATCATCGTTCAACATTGTATCTTCAACAATACATTACCGTCTGTAAATTGAAAAAATATAAAGACCTTAACTTAGATACATACATTTATGATAACAAATTAATTTCAAAATATAAAGCTGTTCAAAGCTATTCATATGTATTTTAATCTTCTGGAAAATGATAAAATCATCGTAAATTGATAAATTACGTTACTGGAAACCGTAAAACGCATTGGATATATTCTGAGGTTTATGAATACCTCCACATTTATGTAAAGTCATTTTTCTCATCTTAATGAAATGCATTCTTTATTTTTTTCTTTAGAATAACAATAAGAATTATAAATAGAAAAACGATCAAAAGACATTTCTTTAAATATTCTTCTAATGGGAATCTCTTTATTTAGTATTCTGCATCACAGCGTTTACAATTATTCATTCCACCGTTAGATTAATTTTTATTAAATATCCTCTTTTTAGGTTATTGACATTTTGCTTCATCTGAAAAATGCTCTTTTTACGTTTCCATCTGTTCGTATTTCACGTGGATTAATGCTTACTTATAAAAAGTTTATTATTATTTTATCATTGTGCTTACAGTATACCACAGTTTTATAATAGAGTTTGACGCATTATTTAATCGGAGAAAAACCTTACAAAGTTTGTTTGTTTTATTGAACACATACATCAGACTTATGTGCTTGACACCAGGGCCCACTTAAACCTTACAAAATCGATTATTAAACATGGTGACTCAAGTGTCACCTATTTTAATATTAAATAGAAATGTTCCGAGGTTTAACGCTAAATATATCAACAATCGGCAATTTGACAGTTACCAAAAGAAAAGAAATCGATTCGAACCGTATATGTCTTCATAAAATAAATCAAATATAAACCACACAGAAATAATATAAATAAAAATAGTTAAAGAGTTTTGAATAAAAAGTTTGGTGTGAAATATTTTTTATAAAACTTGAGTATAATTCCCGGGATGCACAGTTGTCATAGTGAAGGCAGGCATTTTTCATGCCATAGATTCACTTTATGTATATAAAATTTATCTAAAGTAAAAGTTATTGGAAGTCGAAATATCGTAGATTATTTCAAATTACATAACTAAAAGTTTTTTTTTTTTTTTTCATGCACTATTATCTGTCACTAGGAAAATAAGGTTGTAACAAATTTTGACGTTTTCTTATTTTACGCGTTTGTGGAATAGCTTTAAGGGGTTATAATGATGCATCCAAGTTTCTGTAATAACACGTGATGAATCCAAGACTGTAATAACACATGATGAAACTTGGTTGCATCATTTTGAACCCCTTATCAAGTCCGCAGCAAGAGAATCTGACAGGTTGAACAATAGATTCTGAAGTTATTTTAGAAGTGCAGGGTTCTTTGAAGCAGCTTCCAAAAAAAGGTTTCTCTACTTATTCTGAAAAGTGTGTTGAACGATGGTACCGTTGCATATCATCTGAGAGAAGTTGTTTTGAAGAAGAATGATGTATTTTTTAATGTAAATATATTTATTGATTTTTTATGAGTTTACTCTCAGTTATTATGGAACGCCCTTTATATGTACTTTTCATGTCCACAATTAGAATATTTTTTCTGTGTAAAATAGGAAAGAACACTTTTTATTTTTTGTTTCCTTTAAAATAATCAGTAAGGACTTCATTAAAAAAGAAAAATTTTTAAGAAGATTTTTTTTAATTTAAATTATCCATTTTTATTCATCTTGACTGACAAAACAGTCTGTCCAAATAATTGTAGGCATAGTTTTCAATTTAAGTTTTTAACGAATAATATTTAAAATCCCCCTTTTAACTGGTTTATGTAATCATAAAACCTAGTATTTTAACTAGTTAGGCCCGAAACACTAAAATATTAATTTTTTTATTATTATGTTTTAAGATTAAATTTTGTACATTGAAATTCTAACCTCTGTTATTGTATTTTTCCTTACCAAAGAACTTCCATTGTCTGCAATAGAGGTTACTACTGAGCAGGGATGAGATTTCCGCGTTTTTGCACACCAGTATTTTGTTAGAGAAAATGATGTTTCATTTAATCAGAACATTTTTGCAATTCAACAGAACTTCGTTTTCTCTAAGAATATACTGGTGTGCAAAAACGCGGAAATCTCATCCCTGCTACCGAGCTTAATTGTTGGTAAAAATAGCATCGTAATTTTAATTAAAGATTTAATTTTATTACATGAAATTAAGTTAATTTTATTTAAATAAATGCAATATTTGCATATTTTTATAAAACTATAGAAAATACATTTTTTTCTTTGTTATATGTAACAACTCTTACATATAACTTTTGTTACTACATATTTGTAACAGATGTAGATAAATTAACAAAAATGTAGTTTAAAATTCATATGCGTAATAAAAATCCATCAAAGTGATTCAGTGGTGCCATTGCTATTGGATTAACGTGACTAAACTTCTACTGTCTAATATATGTTGCTCGATGTAACCTCTGTTACTACGTATATAATTTCAGTTACTCGCACTTTCTCTCTATTTTTTTCTTGTTGTATATGAGTAGCTCTTAAAAATGTTCCCAAAACATCAAAGGACTGTTCTTTCAATATACTAAAACTATTTGACTATTTAAAAATATATTGAGTTTGGAACACTTAAAAGTTTGACTGTAATGCTGAATACAAGTAACAGGGGTGACATATTGCTATATAAATTAATCCACATTACTGTTTTCATTTGAATATAAAATTACATATTGAAGTCTAATACACTAATGATGATACAATAGACCAGAAATAATATTTTGATAGGAATATAAATGTTGTAAATTGAGTGGATGCTGCCCAGTACAATATTCATCTTCAACCCTTTCAGGGTCAAGGTATTTCTATTCGTAAAATGCAGAAATGAATGATAGACACCAGGATCTAGAAACATTTTTTTTTTCAAAATAAGGAAAAGCTTTTGTTCACGTACTTAATAAAAAGAAATTTTTCGTTCCAATATTCTGGTGCATCTGTGGCATTTAGGAATTAAAATTAAGTTAGGAGTTAAGGCATTTTCAGGTGACTGTATGATTATCCTAACTATGAATTTAGCTATGCTGGAACTGATTTTATATAGGATCTATACATATAAACATAGAAAACATTATATTTGGTGAAAACGGAATACTCAAAAAAATATATATATTGTTAAAAGGACATAATTTTTTTCTGACCCATATAGTAGTTCCAACCTAATAACTTCGGGTTGATGTCTCATTATGATCACTGTCAAATCATTTGATATCGAAGAATGTTTTCGATATCCGTGGCAAATATATTCTTTTGTATTGTTGTCTTTAACACCAACGTTAATTTTCGATATCATAAGCAACATCGGCAGCGTTAAGAATGGTGTCTTATACTTTTATTCAAATCTACAGACCAGCAGTTAATAGATTGTCGGATGATCTATACAGAATATGAAATTTGAGGAGCTCCGCCCCAATATAGTAGGAGTATTTATCGGCTTTTTATAACTTTTATGCATTTTTGCATGTATGTATATTTTATATAGTTATATGTTGTACCAAAAATACAGTTTCGGCATTTGTACGAATTATACAGACACACACGCAGAATTTTGACAAAAAAAAAGTGATTTCCGTATAAATGTGTGATATTACTTTTATTTATTTTTTTTTTTCTCTTTTTTACGCAATTTTTATTAATTGAAAATTATACAAAATCCAACTACTATGCGTCTTTTGTATATTTATAACCTTGAATACCGGTACAGTATTTTCTGAGAAAATTTGTTTATATAAAATACGAAAACTATTATTATTTGATAAAATATAAATATTTATAAGGTGCTAATTGGGTAAATGTACTTTCAGATAGGTAGCCACAACTGATAAAGAGATAAGCAAAGTTGGATGTAAGGCATTTTGTCCATGAGCATATTGTTATGCTCTTTCAAACGAATTTATTATGATTTAACCCTTAAATGCCTGATTTTTCAAAAATCATTGTAATAATGTTTTTCGGCTTTCATTTTTAAATAAATCATGGGAAAAATAATTTAAAAAATCATATTTTGTTTTAAGTATAGTTTACGGCTAAAAAATAGTTTGTTACTAATCGGCAATACTGGTGTTTAGTTGAAAAAGTAATTTTACTTGATAAAATTCTATAATATTAAACACACAAGAATTTTAGGAACTATAATCAGAAATAAAGTTTACTTGCTCACTGCAGCACAAAATCGGGTATTTCGCAAGCTTTCCGACAAAACAAAGAACAAGTAGCAACAATTGAAAAAATAAATCTATCTTTATTCTTAAACAGCAGAAGTGTTGCCATCTACATGTTTAAAAAGGATTTAATAATATTATAAGAATGTATTTTATTGGCAAAATTAGGCATTATAGCTTCAATATTATTCTAATAGTATTTTAGAGCCTAAATTGGGTATGTTGCCTAAAAGCAACACCCGGCATTTAAGGGTTAAGCATTCTACCAGTAATTATCGTTAGTAATATTTGCTTTATTTAATAGCAGATATTCCGTGATCACCTAATGTAAGAACCTTATTTCATAATTTTCGGTGAGAAAGGCGAATTTCTGAATTTAAGAAAAGGCCAATCTGTAACCCTGGTTTTAAATGACAGGCTAGTCAGTTTGGCCTCCATTTGCATTCAAAAAGTTTAAGTTCATAACAGAAATAAAGAATAGTATTTTTTATTTTATTTAATACGAGATCAGGGTTGCCAGATCGGCCTACACTTTTATTTAAAAAATTCGGATTCACACTAGAAAATGCAAAAGGAATTTTCAGATTTATTTAATGTCGGACTTTTATTGATTACATAAAGTAAAGATTCTTCATCAAAAAGTTCCGGTCTGAAGACGAACTTTCGGTGTAAAAACGGAGGCCGAAATAGCTACACTGTAAGAGACATTTAACGATCATTTAATGTAAATAGTCTTCGTTCAAACTTTTCGGTGCCAGTTTGAAATTTAAGATTAGTACTGGAGGCAAAACTAGCAACCCTGTTACCCTTCATCTAGTGATTTTTTTTTTCATGTAATATTTTTTTTCAGTTACTACAATGTAAGTTAAAGGATAAATATAAAAAAATATATTCGCCCGTGAGAAATTTAATCCCTTAGAGGTAGTTAATTAAAGTGGTACTTTAAAGTACCGTCAGTACACTATAACTAAATTTTCGCAACAAAAAACCCACAAGGTATTTCAAATGGCACCAGAATTGTGGTAAAATATTTTCTATTTAATAAATATATGAAATATAGTCTTTTTCGTATTTATAAATAAATATTTTGGCAAATTCCGGTGCCAATCATTTATTTCAACACTTTAGCATTGAAAATGCATTCCCCCTGAAAGGGTTAAAAAAAACTATTATTTTTTTGTTAGGTTTCGATCTTGTTAGCAGTCCGTTTGTTATGCGATGTCTATATTCCTGGGACAACATGTTCTGTCGCATCGCATCTCCACATATGCAATATATGAATTTACATACGTCATTTCTAGCATAGCAAAAAAGAACGGTGCCACAACTTTTTCGATGTCATATAAAAATAATAATGAAACAGAAAAGAAATACTAGGAAAATTTTTACTACTCTGCGTTTTAGTAATTCCATTTTAAAGCAAATGAAAACAGTGGATAACTACAGAGACGGAAATTATACAAGAAGTTTTTCTCCCAGTTTACACCCAGTGTACTGACGGTACTTATAAGTACCACCGAGCAATTCAACTGTTAAATCAAATACATACACCGTTCATATAAAATAGCAAGTCAAATTGTATTCTAAGATCATAATGAATACATAAAAAAATCCAACACTTATCTTATATCCTTTAATGTGTTTACACCAATAAAAAGACGAACGTGACAATCTTTACAAAATGTTGGCACAAAACACATCGACTGTTTCAAATATAGCCTCCATCCTTGCTAAAATAACAAACCTGGAACTACTGTTGCCATGTATCTGGATAAAGTGTGTTAAAAATGTGTTTTTGCAAAGTACCATTAGAGTATTAGTAATATTCACTATGGGTTGGAAAGTTTAAATTGAGTGGTACTTAAATGTACAGTCGTGGAAAAAAAAAGTAAACACCCCCTACTAACTCCTCAACAAATTGTCGTAGAAGAAAGTTACTGGTACCGAACGATAGAAAATAAAGTCTACTTTTAAATGATGTATATAAAATTTGCTTAGGGGCCATCTACATATTAAAACGAATCCAAACTTCATTTTTTTCAATGACAATACCCAATTTTAACGAGACATTACGAATCTTTGGTTCAAACTATGCCTAGACACCCAATTTCAAGTCATTTGAATGATAAGTTTTTGAATTATAAACATTCAAAATTGATCATGTTCTAATATGTTCTTCTAATGTTAAATTACTTTTTCATATTTTTATTTATATCTCCAGATATTATGCTCTTAATGTTCTAATTTTTTGTGAAGCAATAATACTAATATACCCAAACATAAATACGCTGAATTTGCAATTTTTATAATTTTATGATATGAATTATGAATAATGAAATTAATATTAGAAAAAATTATTAATTGCAAACTACAATTTTCTTGATGGATTTAGATTTATTAAGTCCTGCTTTATGGAAATCCAAAATTTCACATTTTTCTTCCAAGTAGTTTTCAAATTATGCTTAAATAAACGGCAAAATGATGGATTAAGGTTCCGTCTATAATAGAAGTGACTAAATATTTTGAAATTTCTTCTGTTGTTCTGCAATCTAGGAGGCTTCATTGATTTCTTAAGGTGCCTTGATCAAGATGGGGGCTCTCTCGGTTAACAATCGAGTTCCGAACTTCAATTTGGATACAGCCCTTAAAATACGCTCGTTTTAAAATAATTAATTTCTCAGAAACTTATGGTACGAATTGCATCAAAATTTGTTTTTAGCCTAATTGAAGGGTGTAGAGTTCATTTATGCTGTCAGAATTGTGTACTGCTATTGAAAAAAAAACAAAGTTATGGTTCGTTTTAATATGTAGATGGCCCACTAAGCAAATTTTATCTATATCATTTAAAAGTAGACTTTATTTCCAATCGTTCGGTACCAATTACTTTTTTCTACGATAATTTGTTGAAGAGTTAGTAGGGGGTGTTTATTTTTTTTTTTTTCCACGACTGTACCTTCAGTAGCTAAAGGGTTATGTGATAAGTTCAAAATTTACACACCAAAACTCTTTTAATCACGGAAAATTTAGACAGAAATATAAGAATATTAAAAAATTATTCGTGGGAGAATGTAAGTGTTTTGACTTCCTCACTTGGATGATCAAGAAATTCGTGTAGATTCTGTTCTGCATGTAGAAATGTGAGCATGATTGCATTTACTCTTGGGTTTTAAGCACGCGGTTTCTGCCAAAATAAGGAAAAGGATAATTGTAGTTCAATTGGAGATTTTTATTAAATATTTCTCTATTGTTTCAAAATAATGATTTTCTGTTCATTTGATCATAATAATTCCGTGATCAATACCCAGCATACCAGTAACAGGTCATTTGACCGATGACATATGAAAATTATTCAATTCGAGCCAGATTTTGCTGCATGAAATAAATTAAACATGAACCACACAGAAATAGCTTAAACAGAAATTTAAATTGTTTTAAATCAAAAGTTTGGAGTGAAATATTTTTATAAAACTTGATTAAATTTCCCGGAATCAGGGCTGCCACAGGCGAATACTTTTTTTATTCTATCTCGCACCACTTTTTCAAAACAAAAACTTTTCTCATACACTTTGACAACATGTGTAAGAGAAATATACTTAAAAAATTTTATTTTAAAAATCGTGGTGTGAATAGTACATTAAAATAGCCGCCCGTGGCAGCCTTGCGGTATGTTTAGTTTTTTTTTTTTTTTTTTTTTTTTTTTTTTTTTTTTTATGAGCCAGAAATTTAAGCTTTCAAATGTCACTAATGTTTGTAATCATATAATGTCACAATGTAATGTATGTATGAAAATATGTAATCATTATTTCTCACACTGTTTAAAGGTTTTATGTTTTGCAAACTTAGCAGAGTGAGTGCTCAACAGAATAAATAAAAAAAGGAACCAAAAGTGAATACTTTTAATAATGAAAATCATTTATGTAAAACGAAAGATACACAAAGACATAAATGAATGATTATAGCGTGTGATCCAAAAGTCTCAAAATAAATTAAAATTATAGACCAGGTGTAGCCAACTGTGGCACGCTAGACACCACTAAAATTTTATAGTAATCATTGCCTTATGTCAGGGGTGGCCAACTGTGGCACGCCGGATACCACTAAAATTTTACAGTTAATGTCGATTTCTGCAATCGCAGAGATTCCAAGATTAGACAAGGCAATGATTACAATAAAATGTTAGTGGTTTCGAGTGTGCCACAGTTGGCCATCCCTGCCTTATGTAATCATCGAATCTCTGCGATTCAAGAAGTCATCTTTTTCAGTAAAATTTCAGTGGTATCTGGAGAGCAACAGTTTGCCACCACTGTTATGGAAAATAGCGGTTTTTACAGAAATATGCAGACATTCACGTTTCTTTAATGAAAAAATAGGAAAAATAGTTACATAGACAGCTGGGGATTCAGTTCTCGTGGTAAGTAATTCTATTAAAATTGTGTAGTGATGCAGGAATGTCAACAATGCTTGAAATTGTCAACTGTCATACATGTTAATGTTGAATAGACAACCGTTCATGTGAC
Organism: Maratus speciosus; assembly: GCA_963932465.1. Taxonomy (NCBI): domain Eukaryota; kingdom Metazoa; phylum Arthropoda; class Arachnida; order Araneae; family Salticidae; genus Maratus; species Maratus speciosus. Next base: position 206,434,161 of record OZ010796.1, on the reverse strand, counting down.
TGTTGAATACGCGTGGCGTCTCTGACTCCGACAGAGTAGAGCTGCCAGCCTATGAAATTTATAAAATTGAAATTTAGCAGGACAGAACGCTACATCTGGATCCGGACACAAGGGAAATCTCATAGTGTATACCAGGGGTGTCAAACTGTGGTCCGCCGGATACCACTAAAATTTTATAGTTAGGAGTGCCTTATCTAATCACCGAATCTCTGCGATTCAAGAAATAGATTATTTCTTTAAAATATTAGTAGTATCCGGCGGGCCACAGTTTGACACCGCTGTGTATACATTGAGTCCAGCTGTATGAGCACACACCTACAAGTCAGGCCACAGAGAATGCACATAGCATCAGAAGGTATTCCAGCTGTAATTTCTCTTACAGAATGTAGAATATCTTCAACAGGCTTAGCGACTAATACCGGCCGACATCTAAACCATAGGTGTCAAACTGTGGCCTGCCCGAATACCACTCAAATTTTATAGCAACGATTGCCTTCTCTAATCATCAAATATCCGCAATTCCTGAAGTCGTCTATTTCTTTAAAGTATTAGAGCTATCCGGCAAGCCACAGTTTGACACAGCTGATCCAAAGACATAAAATGTCTCCAGAATAAAAATTCACAGTTCTAATGTCAGGAGACAGCAAAAAACCTTTATTGGTTTTCCAAGTTTCGTGGCACATCTGGCGACAATTCTTGGAAATTACGGCCTTCGCAAAGATCAATTTTATACTTCACTATATTGTAGAATTTTCTGTATCACTTTACCAACGTAATACAGTTTAACAAATGGAACTGAAACGCATAGCTGCAACTTTTACTCTTTTTTGCTACCACTAATATTTAATAGGGATTTTCGCTTTGTTTAACAGTGAGATTTCGACGATTAAATAAGACAATGTTTATAATGAAATTTTAGTGGTAAGAAAAAAGTGTAAAAGTTGGCAGCTATGGAAATGCCGCCCGTCGATGAGAAACTTAAATACCCTTGCAATATACTATATATATATTAACCCTTCTAGTACCAGATTTCAATTTTGATGTGAGTTGATACATTTACATGGTTTGAACAAGAAATTTATTTCTATTTAGTGTAATTTTTCCCTCTGACGTGTCCTCTGACGTGATATTTGTTTTTACTTATAAAGTTTAAATGATTTTATTTCTTTTTTGTAACATAAAAATCTTCAAATTAAAATACAAGTGGCGACTAAAGCGCCCAAACTTTCTAAGAGTACTAGGAAAATCCCTTGTTAACATCTCTGCAGCGCACTCTAAATACAAGGCCGATGCGCTAATACGAAAATGGCGGATGTCGTAGGTAGGGGGTTTTCAAATCCCAGGCGAGGGGATGGAAATGGAGTCCCTTGAATTTGGACACCAGTATTTTTCGTCTTTATTTAATTTTTAAACCATAAGGCAAGGATAGCTTTTACGATTTAGTGGTATTAAAATTGAAGGGGCCGTACAAAAGCTTAAAAATATCCGTCAAGGCTAGCCGCATTTTTATGTCAGCGAGCAGGCCTAGTACTTAGGGGTCGTTGATCTGTGGAAAACTCATCGTGCTGCTGCTTATACATTTGAATAATTGACTTTTTCTTTCTTTTCAATTCTATATTACCAAAAGTTTAACATGAATATTTACTTAACACCTTGAAAGGCGGTGGGATATAATATATCCCACCTAATTCTAATTTCGAAAGGCCACAATGGCATTGGAATTTTCGAATGAAATTTTCGTATTATAATTATAGATGAAGAAAATCTTTTACTTTACTTCAAATACATATGTACTTAAATACCGGTGTCACGCAATGTTTTCAACATTTTATTAACATAAGTACTTTGCCCCTGAAAGCGTTAATGAAAAAATTAGCGCATTTGGCCTTTTGATTTGTTTCACAGAGTTAATGTTTTACATATATCGGATAGTTTTGTGGAACATTAGAAATATAAAGAATAAAAATTGAGGTTGATACCCATTAACCCCTTAACGGTCGCATTAAATTACGGTTTAAAAATTCAATTTGCTTATTGGCACCACTTTTTTGAAAAGGAAATAGTCACCTTATTTAGTGACAGGTAAAATGATACCTTATTAAAGCTAATTACCTCATTTTATAACTGGTTGGAATCAAACAATCAATAAAAGACATAACCCGTGAATATCACGGGAGCAAGAAGCAAGGGCTTAAATTTAACCCTTAATTGCATAGTGATGTAAATTTCATCAGCTTTTTATTTATTTTTTAATACATAAATTAAGTACTTACAACCACTATATTTATATAGAAATATTAATCCTCTAAAAATTACAAAAATATGCTACTAAATAAAGTTAAAAACCTATCTTAAGATTTCTGGTGTCTAATCCTTAATATAAAAATAAAAAACACAATTCTAAAAGAATAATTCATGCAATTAAGGGTTAAAATACATCGAGAGATAAATTTGTCTTTTTTTTTTGTTGGTTGATGAATCTAAAGCAAGGTGGCCAAATGTGGCACGCTCGGCACCACTAAATATTTATAGTAATCATTGCCTTAGCTAATCGTCGAATTTCTGCGATTCTACAAGTCGACTTTTTGTGTAAAATTTTAGTGGTATCCAGCGTGCCAGAGTTGACCACCCTGACATAAAGCCCTGAAAAACTATTAAGTTAACATGTTACTTTTAACAAAAAATTAAACAGACTTCAAAGGATTTTATTTACCTTCGTCTTTTTGTTGTAATCATGTATTGTTAAGAAAACAAATTTTACAAATTGGAGCTGTACACGGGTTTTTCCGAAACAAAACTGACAATTATATTTGAAGTCATCTGTAAACCTGAATCAAACCCTAATGCACTTTAACAAAAATAACGAAGGTTATACCAACACGCCGAGAGGTTCTGCTCTCGAAGCTGGTAGACGGGAGGTGCTGAGTTCGAAACCAATCGCGTCCGTTGGCCTATTCGTTTGAAGTTTTCCGCGGTTTACTTCAAACCTTCGATTTCCTTCCGTAATTACCGCTTAGGTTTCCTTAGAAAAACCACCATGGAGCTCACCCCCCCTCCTTTAGGCCCATATCCCATGTGTAGATAATTGACCGTCATAAACAACGCCAATACCAAATAACGAAATGAAAGAAAATTAATAAATATTTTAATGGAATAGTAAAAACATAGTCTCGAATTATATTTTTAAAATCAATTTTCTATTTTATTTGGAAAAATAAATATATATATTCACATTTATTTCCAAATGCACAGTTTTATTTTTTAATCTTAAACAATGTTGTGGAAAATATTTTACGATTGAGGGATACCAAATCTGACTCTCAAGGTTAAAAACACAACTCGAAACCGACCCGGTTGTATTCGGGTAAAATCGGGTTATCCAACCTGACTCAGGACTTCAAATTACACTCAATTTTAATTGCATTGCTTTAAATATAGCTTATTTTACCGCGAAGTAGGCATGTATATTTAAAATCGTCACTGTTAAACAAATATGCACTATATAACAATTATGTTAAAAACTTGTATAGTCACCGTAAAAAAAAATTGACTTTTCAAGGACAAACGTCCCACTTTCGTTGGTCACTCCTCAGCCCTCATCTTAGAATAGTAACTATGGTTACAGCCACGTGACCGATTGACCGCTCTTCTTTTTCGAGGCGCCTGATTAATGTCCCCATGATTTGTGCCCCCATACGTCATTTTGACGTCACAAGAAATGGGGATATAAATACAGTGCTGGATCATTTCACTTTTCTGAAATCCTGATTAATGTCCCCATGATATATGCCCCCATATCTGAAAGGGACACAAATCCAATGCTAGAGAAATTTCCTTTCGTTGAGAGCCTGATTAACGCCCCCATGATTTAAGTCCCTATACGTCATTATTTTGACGTCACAAAAAATGGGAGCACAAATCCAGTGCTCGAGCATTTCACTTTTGACAAAATCCTGATTAACATCCCCATGATATATGCCCTCATATCAGAAGGGGACACAAATCCAGTAATGGAGAATTTTTCTTTCATTGAGAACCTGATTAATGTCCCCATGATTTATGCCCCCATACGTCATTTTGACGTCACAAAAAATGGGGGCACAAATCCAGTGCTAGAGTATTTTACTTTCGACGAAATCCTGATTAACATCCCCATGATATGTATCCCCATACGTCATTTTGATGACGTCAGAGTAGATGGGGACTTAAATCAGGGGGCATAAATCCAGTGCTAGAGCATTTTATTTTCTCATGAATTCCTGATTTACGACCCCATGATATATGTCCCCATACGTCATTTTTACTTCAGAACAAAGGGGATTCAGAGTTCGTGCAGGATTGGCCACTAGAGTTCTGCACGGGCAGGAATTTCCAGCCTGATCTCGGCCCAGTGTAAAAATTAAATGTTCGGCCCGGGACAGGCGCGACCCGTGACAAAATTAATTAAATCAAGTCCGATCCGGCCCATTCAATTTCTACAGAAAATCCAATTTTATAAAACACACAATTAACGATTCTTTTAACTCCTTAACAGTCGCATTAAATTACGGTTTAAAAATTGAAATTGCTTAATGGCATCACTTTTTTGAAAAGAAATGTTCATGTTATTTAATGACAGGTAAAATGATACCATAATAAAGTCACTTACACTATTTTACAAAACTGTTGGGAATCAATCAATATGAATAAAAAACACAGCCCATGAATAGCACGGCAGCGGCGATTAAAGGGTTAAAGAAGACTGGATATATATTTTGGGTGAAATTTTACCTGTACTAGAGGGCTCAGCCCCTGCGAGCTGTGCTTACCAACCCCCGTTCAGACTTTGAAGCTTTTAACCCTCTAAGTGTTTGGGGCGTATTATTCCGTTCACTAAGCTCCAGGTTTCACAGCAATACAAGCAATATTTAAGATAACATAATTCTATAGATTTAATGAATTTTAAATACATTGAAGAATGATTAATACTCTCAAGGATTACATTCATATTTGTAATTGAGTTTTTTTGTTATATTGTTGAAAGAATCATATTTTCTTAGCATTTAAAACAAAATGCAAAGAAAACAACATTACATTTTTACCCTTTTGCAAGACGCTCGGAGGGTTAAAAACATGGTAATGTGCTCTATTTTACAAATATTAGCAGGTTACGGAAAATTGAATGATATTATTACGAATGGCGATTATCTTCTGCAATCTGGTTGCCACGCTTTTCCGTTTGAATAGTGTATTTTTCTTTTACCATGGCCTCATCCATCGCTATCACAACAGCTGGCGGCTATTTTTGGGATTGATAATTAAGATCAATTACACATTTTAAAATCAGCTTGCACAAAAGGGTAAGGTTGAAAATTCTGATGTCTCTAGCACTTTTATAACAATGCTATAGAGTATAGACAATGTTCATCCTTTGATATAGAGGTTAAAAAACACCGTCTTCTTAGGAATAGCTACGGTATTGAAAATATTTTTTTTTTAAATAAATTTTACGCTTATCTTTTGATTTAGTTTCCGATATTTTCAGGAACAGGTATTGCTTATGCATAAAATCTTTTTTATATTTTATTGAACCATCATACATATTTTCATGTTATTTTTTAAAATTTAAATTGTTTATTTGGTACTTTTTCACTATAGGGGTCTTGGAGAAATAGAGAAATGGTGGCAAACTGGCCACCCTGGTGTTTCCGCGTCAACGCGCCATTTGCGCCCATAGATTGCTATACAATATATTATTGTTACAGTGACCTGTACCTACCCTTAAAGTTTGTACCATGAATTCATGATCACAGTATATATATAAATATAATCATATATAAACAAGTATAAAAGTTCATTAGTTTTTTTTTTAATAGCTGTTTATATCATTTGGCAACAAATCTCATTTTCTGAACCCGAATTACGCCAAGCTTTTTAAAAAAGCCAAGGCCCCCCCATAATGGAAAAGTACTGTTTATTTTTATTAATAAGTATATTCGAGTTTACAATATACATACATTTAACGTCTGAATTTGAAACTTTTAAAAGACTAAATAAAATAAATAAATAAGACAGACTTGATTGCTGTTAAAAAGTAAAATTTATAAAAAGTTAGAAATACTGAAAACGTATGAAGTACAATCAGTAAACGTTTCGCCAAGCAACTCGCAATGCCTCAAGGGCATATATACGACTTTTCTGATATGTATTTATCGAATAAGAATTCGCACAAAATAAATCGAAAATATTTTGGGCATAAATTTAAATGTTTCTAGGCTGCATCAAGGAATGAAATATACCAAGAAATTTGCTAGCAACATTTTTTTTTTTTTTTTTTTTTTTTTTTTTTTTTACACCAGTTGATTCCCAATGTGACGTCACATGTCCATAAGAAAATCGTTTTAACCCTAGAACTACCGGAAATTTTACTCAAGTTTTATAAAAACATTCTACACCAGAATTTTTACTTAAAACTATTTAATTTGTTTATTTAACTTATTATTGTCTGATTTATACATTTAGTTTGTTTTGAAGAAATTTTCTGGTTTGAATAGATATTTTGAATATACATGTCGGGTCCATTGGACCCTTCTGGTAGACAGAGGGTTAAATGAATAGTTTTGAAATATGACGTAATTCTCGCCATTAAATGCATTTCACATGTACATTATTATAAAGTTTTTATTTCTCTTTTAAAATTCACGTTTAAAAAATATTTTCAATTTAAAAATGTTTTGGAATATCATTATTTGAGCTTTTTAAATATGACCAAATTTTAATCATGAAAAGTTTTTCAAGCGTAATAATTTAATTATTTTAAGCATTTTACATATGACGATATTTATCCTTTCGGCATTTTACATATGACGTAGTTTTTCCCATTAAGTGCGTTTCTCGCAAAATAACTAAAATATTTTCAAAGTTTCTTATTTTTTTCATGATTCACGTGTAAATACAACTTTTTGACGCAATTTTCCCTATTTCCTATTTTTAACACATGGTCATTTAATTATTATTTTCATTTCTATTTTTAGTAGTCGCATGTTAATTAATTTTTATTTGAGAGAAATGTATTTGTTTGTGCTGTTTTGTCAATTGGCATCAGTATAAAACAAGTCGGTAAGTGTGGTCACAAATCGCACAGAGGGTTTCGCTTAATATTCTTTTCAAAACACTTTCTTACAAAACGCCCAGTACATTTATCGCCATTTAACCCCTTCTAAATTTTGGTAAATCCTCCCTAAACTATCTTAAAAGTTTCAAACAGATCGCCTTGTTATATTTCCTAATTTTGTTCGCGCCCCTCCCCACCCCCGAAATGTGACGCGTCATTCTTTTTTTATAATTTTTATTATGTTTTATAAACTATCTTAAAATTTAAAACAGATCGCGTTGTTAGGTTTCCCAATTTTAACAAAATCACGTTCTGTTAGTTACACATTCCACCACCAGGAAGCGCCCTCTATTCTTAACAAAACTGTATCTGAACGAAACTCCGTTAAATAACCTATCAGTAGATATAATTACTCGAGGAGTGGCGGTCTTAAGCAAGAATTTGAGATACTTACTGAAATTACTATTCGAAAATAATGATAACTAAACTTTTGACATTTTTCTATTAAATAAGTAGCATTTATCTCAAGACTCGGTCAATAAACCGTCATAAAATGGTAAAAAAAGTTAAATTAAGAAAAAAATTAGCGTCCTTTAACCCCCCTCCCTACGAAATTTCTCGCGCCATTCTTTTAAAAACTTTTTATTATGTGTTATAAACTATCTTAAAGTTTGAACAGATCGCCTTGTTGGATTTCCTAATTTTAACAAAATCGCGTTCTGTTAGTTCCACATTCCAACACCAGGGAGCGCACTCTATTCTTAACAAAACTGTATCTGAACGAAACTCCGTTAAATAACATATCAGTAGATATAATTACTCGAGGGCTGGCGGTCTTAAGCAAGAATTTGAGATACTTACTGAAATTACTATTCGAAAACAGCGCTAACTAAACTTTTGACATTTTTATTTTAAATAAGTAGCATTTACCTCAGGACTCCGTCAATAAACCGTCATAAAATGGTAGAAAACGTCAAATAAAAAAAAAAAAAAAAAAAAAAAAAAAAAAAATTCGTCCCCCCCCCCCCCCCCCACACACTCCACGAAATTTCTCGCGCCATTCCTTTAAAAACTCTTTATTATGTGTTATAAACTATCTTAAAGTTTGAACAGATCGCCTTGTTGGATTTCCTAAGTTATATAAAATTGCGGTCTGTTAGTTCCACATTACACCACCAGGGAGCGCACTCTATTCTGAACAAAAGCGTATCTTAACGAAACTCGTCTGTACAACTTATCAGTAGATACATTTGTCGAGTGAGTGGCGGTCTTAAACATCAATTTCAAATATTTTCTGAAATTACTATTCTAAAATAGTGGTATCAATACTTATGACATTTTTAATATTAAATAAGTAATATTTATCTCATCCCGATCTAAAAAAAAAAAACGAACGCAAAACGGTAGAGAATGCTACAGTTTAAAAATGTCTTAAGCAAGAATTTAAGATATTTTCTGAAATTACTATTTGAAAATAGTGGTATCAACACTTATGAAATTTTCGTATTGAATAAGTCACATTTATGCTGTATTTTTAAAAATGTGACACCGTTCTGAACGATGCTACTATAAAAAATCATGTAACTGCCTTTAAAAATAAGCATTTAATAGAAATAAACCAATTAGTGAAACAATAAATAATAGCTTGTAATCCTTTGACGAAAATTCGCTTTTTTTCAACTGCCATTTGACGAAAACCGTATTTTCTTTCCGCGATCATTTGACGAAATATGCATTTTTTTTCGCAATCCTTAGAATAAATTCGCGTTTTTTCAATAGTCCTTTAACGAAATTCACGTTTTTTCCGAGATAGTTTTAGAAATTCGCGTTTTTCCGCACTCATTAAACGAAATTCACGTTTCTTCCGCGATCATTTGACAAAATTGCATTTTTTTCGCGATCCTTCGAATATATTCGCATTTTTTCAATGACCTTTCTAAGAAATTTGCGTTTTTTCCGTGACAATTTTACGAAATTCGCGTTTTTTTCTGTTATCCTTTGAAGAAACTCGTATATTTTTTTCATTTATTTGACGAAATTGGCGTTATTTATTCGATCATTTGACGAAATTTGTGTTATTTCCGCGATCTTTTGACGAAATTTCAAATTTTTCAATGGCCCTTTGACGAAATACGTGTTTTTTCTCGGTAATTTTATGAAATTCGCACTTTTCCCGCTATCCTTTGGCGAAATTAGCGATTTTTTATGAGAACAACGGACGAAGTTGATTTTTATTGCGACCATTTCTCAAAATTCACAATATTTTTCAGTGATTTTTTTTTCAGAATTTTCGGACAGATGACCGATTTTTAAAAATTTTTGGAACAGAATGCATTAAATTTTCTGAAATTCGAAACAGAATCACGCCTGATTAAAATTGCGTCATTTAGGAAATTCTTGAAGCATTTTTAAATATGAAATTCTTATGCATTATTATTTTCTGTCAAAATAATGACGTATGGGGACTTAAATCATGGGGACATTAATCAGGCTCTCAACGAAAGGAAATTTCACTAGCACTGGATTTGTGTCCCTTTCAGATGTGGGGGCATATATCATGGGGACATTAATCAGGATTTCGTGAAAAGTGAAATGATCCAGCACTGTATTTATATCCCCATTTCTTGTGACGTCAAAATGACGTATGGGGGCATATATCATGGGGACATTAATCAGCGCCCCCTCTTTTTCCCACACCGTTTGAGAGATCCTGTTGATCAGTATTACCCCATCCTTTGATTGATTACGTTGCTTTCTTTCATTTTCTCTACCTTTTGCTTTCTTTTAATTATGGCAGCCAGTCCTGATATTTGAAAACAGTCGAAGACGGTTATTTATAATTTATACAACTATTTTAAAGAGCTCGCTGCTTCCAATCCTGATGCAAAAATCAAAGATATCTTTATGCAGACACAAGAAGCTACTTCTAAAGCATGTGGCGTATTTCTTCGTTAAGTTGGAAGGATCTGTGCTGAAGCTAATAATACTATTGCAGAATCCTGCTTAGAAAATCTGTCATTTTCGAACTGGCCGACCAACTAGCTAGATCAACAACAGAGGATGGTACAATACCAACAACATTATTACAACTGCCACCATCCACACTGAAACTTGAATTACAGGGAAGATTACAAGAAAAGTGGCAGCAGCGTTGGATCACACCAGCGGTGGGTCGCTATACAATAGACTTCGTCCCAGAAGTCTCATCCCGCTTTTTTATTCATAATAGATACTTGTATATATTCTTGACAAACCACGGACCATTTCAAGAACACTTATATACAATAAACAAAAGGGACTTACCATTATGCATCTGTGGTTCACTGGCAAATTCATTACATTACATATTAGACTGCACACTCACGTCACACTATCATGTTAAAAAGCCGCATAAAATGTCACTAAATGATTGGCTGATCTACCTGTTAGATAGGCTGGTACTACTAAATCGGATTTGCGAATGCATGAAGTTCCTAGAAAATAACGAACACTTTTTCTCTAATCCACTCCCCTACTGAGGGGAGGACTGCTCTCTGATGTACCAGGCAGGAACCTCACTCTAAATAAAACTGTATTGAGTCCTATTTTTCTTTCTTTTTTTTGCGAAGTGTAAATATTAGAGCATAATTGCAAATAAGTGTAAACCAATTCATATGTGTATTTCTTTCCCTGGCATTGTAGATCTAGGTATCATCTGTAAATATTCACAGAACTCATATATCTTTAGATATTTAAATATTGGTACATTTATTATCATACAACTTTCATCTTTCATCATTTATATTTTATTATCTAATTATTGTGTTTTTAAAAGTATTAAAAGTGTAAATATCCGGTTCGCCCAGAAAAATTGGGCAACCAATTGTGATTGGAATCGTACGTAATGTTCAATAAAAATAAATTTTCGGCATCGGAAGGCGGGAGGGTTCGGTTCTGGTGTCTTCCCCCAGGGACTGCACTAAAACTCTGAAGCATTTGCTGGGTTTCCCTGGGTGGCCATCCTCCTCACCCAAAACAAAAGTTCCGCACGTAAAACGTGTGACAGGATTACATTATTTTAACAAAGAAGTAGTATGATAGCGGAAATTATCCAACTTGCAGAAATTTAAAAGAAGTTTTGGAACAAAAAATAAACTTCTCTGGATGTGCAAAGTTTGTGTGGACTGTATTAACAGATATGGGCTACAAATATATAAAGGGCAATAACGGAAGAAAATTTTTGATGGAGAGAAATGGCATCGTAGTTGCACGCATTAAATTTCTCAGAAAAATGCACAATATCAGAAAAAGAGTCTCCACTGCGTCCACTTGTATATTTAGACGAAACTTGGGTGAATCAAAATCACTCAAAGAGTCATGTATGGCAAGATTCAAATAATTCTGGTGGTCTTAACCCTAGATCTACCGGGAATTTTATTCAAGTTTTAATAAAACGTTCTACACCAGAATTTTTATTTAAAACTATTTAACTTATTTATTTACCTTATTTTTGTCTGGTTTATATACTTAGTTTATTTTAAAGAAATTTCTGGTTTGAATGAATATTTTGTATGTACCTGTCGGGTCCAATGGACCCGTCTGGTAGACGGAGGGTTAAAGTACCGACGGGGAAAGGGTCACGGCTGATTATCTGTCATGCCGGATCAGCTCAGCATGGCTTTATCGAAGGAGCTGATTTAATTTTCCACTCAAGCTCTACAAAAGATTACCATCACGAAATGAATAGCGACGTATTAAGAGAATGGTTTGTAAATTTACTGAGAGGACTTGAAGAACCCTGCGTCATTGTAATGGACAATGCCAGCTATCATGCAAATCATTTAGAAAAAATTCCATCCACAAAAACGAGAAAATCAGATATTATAGCTTGGCTGGAAAGGAAAGGTATTATACATGATTCAAACACTACTGTTCCTGAATTGTTGAGTAGTGTTAAAATACACAAAGAAAATACAAAATGTATGAACTGGATGTTCTTGCATATGAAATTGGACATGAGGTAGTGCGACTTTCACCTTATAACTGCGAGTACAATCCAATTGGTTTAATATGGGATCAGGTGAAAGGAGAAGTTGCAAAAAAAAAAAAAAAATAATACATTTAAAATAAAGGATGTAAGTCGACTGCTCGAGGAGGCTCTTTCTCATGTTACTGTGCAAAACTGGAAAAATTGTGTCAAGCATTCCGAAGAGTTGCAGGAAGAATATTTTGCCAAATTGGGCCTGACAGATGAAAATGAAGTCACCCAACAGTTTATCATAAATCTGCAGGATAACAGCGAAAGTAGCTCTAGTGAATTTGAATGTTGAGTGATTATACTTTCAATCTATAGTTTTCTAATTCAAGAACTATTTTTAAAACCCTTTTAGAAAGAAGTCCTTTTAAGGACTTAGCCTTCCCGAAGGCTAAAAAAAAAGTGTCACATTAAACCCCATAATCGAAAGTTTACATTTACCCCCCCCCCCCCCTCCGGAAGATTTCAAGGCAAACCTTCTTTTATTTTTGATTGTTGTTTAAGGGTGTTGGTCAATGAGAGCTGAAATTCCCGGATTCAAATCTGAACGTATTACTCGCTACATTCATGAACACATTTTCATCCTTAAAATTTTAATACATGAAGTTTTTCTCAGCCAGATTTTAATGAATGGAAGAGTTATTTTACTTTGCTTGGAAATTTCAGAAAAGCAAAAGAGAAAAACAACCTGTTAGTTTATAGTACGCATTGCCCCCCTCCCTTGGAAGATTTCGTGGACAATGATGCAGAATGCAATGTGGATTTGAATAATTTCCGCCCCCCTCTCCAAGAGCAGGAGTTATTTTAGATTCATATTAAAAGTACTATAAAGAATAATTTTGCAGTACTATAAAGAATAATGACTGAACCACTTTAACAACCCCCCCCCCCGTCTTTTATTTATTTTTGTTGTCATTTATGTTTTAAGGGAGTCGGTCAGTGAGAGCTCGAATTCAAGGATTCATATCTGAATGTCTTACTCGCTACTTTATGAACACATTACTATTCTCAAAAATTTAATAGAAGTTTTTCTCACTCAGATTTTAATGAATGGAAGAGCTATTTTAATTTGCTTGTATTTTTCAGAAAATCAAAAGAGAGACAAAAACCTAGATAGTTTATAGCACGCATTGACTCCCCTCCAACAGCGGGAGTTATTTTAGACTATAATTTACTACTATAGATTATAAGGAATAAATTTGCATCTTTCCATTTGAAGTGGAGCGATTTGATTGAACAACGTTTGCAATACCCCCCCCCCCCCGTTATTTTTTAGTTATTGAATTTGTTTTGTTTGTTTTTTGTTCGTTGAATATTTGTTGTTGTTTTATGGATGCTGGTCAGGCAGATGTAAAATTCTCGGATTCAAATCTAAATTACTCGCGAAATTCATAAAAACAGTTTCACCCGTAAAAGCCTAATACACGAAGCTATTCTTATTCAGATTTCAATTGATTTTCGTTCTCTTATTAAATGCAATATATTTTTCAGAAAATGCTCTGAATTTGCTATTTTATATCGATTTTTGGGTCATGACTGAGACGGAAAGGTGATTACAAGATAACAATACAGTATAATTTAATTTATAAGAAAATAACACACGCATATATATATGCGTATGTTTGTGTGTTCATATTTTTTCACTTAAATTAAAATAATAGAAAGCTTCATGCATATACGAATGCAGATAACATTGCATATCATAGAAAATTACAAATTATTTGAATTTATAATTAATATAAATTAATAATAAACTTACAGTTACAAATTATTAATTAAATTAAAAAAAATATGAACACCATGAATCTGTCGTCTAAAAATCTATCCTTATTTCTAATTACAAACAGCCTTACAAAAGTGTTGTAAAATCAGCGGAACAATTGATCCGCTTTAAGAAATCAAGATTAGTGTTACGGCAAAAAGTGCCTTCAAATACTGCAGTAACTCATACTCTTGCAGGGGTAAATTTGTTTTGCAGAAGTGCTGTGAAAAAAAAGGGACGAGGGACTGGCGTCCTCTACTGCCATGACAACAAAGGGGAAATGAAAAGAGAACGTTTGGCCTTGAACGGCCTTTTTTTCTTACAGCTAATATAGTAGTGTTGTTTGGTTTAACACCGTTTTAAAATTCTTTGATTCTTCAAATTTTGCGAACGCTAACGTCTACAGAGTCAAACAATACATGGGAACTGACAGTCACACAAAATATATTATCTTTAGATTTTAAGAATTTTGCAACGGTACTAGTTGCAGTTTGACACCTTTCCAAGTGAAACAAAGTGTTTTATCGCTGCCATTGAAATACTCAAGGCAAGAGGGCATGAGTTTTGACGTCATCCCTAATCGACCGACTTCTCATTAGTGTTGGAATTCACACCGAAAATTTTTCAATAGAAATTTTATTTTATTTTGTTTGGTGAATATCTATCATCTTATAAATCAATAATAACTATTTAAACTTACTGGTGAGATTCCGGAATCCCTAAATAAATATTCATCCACACGCTGTATACCACAGTGTTGCCGCATCCGGCTGATTTTTTATTGGGCGATTCCAAAGTCTCACCACTAAGTTTAAATAGTTATTTTTTTTTATAAGATGATAGATATTCCACAAATAAAATAAAAGAAAATTGCTATTTAAAATTTTCCGGTGTGAATTCCAACAATTGTGAGAAGTCGGTCGATTAGTGATGACGTCACAACTCATGTCCTCTGGTCTTGAGTATTTCGATGGCAGCGGTTTTATCCTTTTAAGAATAACACAAACTTTTAAGAGTTGAATCTGGAGATACATAGAACAAAATGTATATAAAACTGTATAACCACTTTTGTTGAAAGTCGGTTAAAACTCAACCTTCTTGTACTCGGAAACGTACCAAATTTCTAACGTATATATTATAAAGCTTCCAAAGAGTTTATTAACTCTTCTAGTACCATTGCGGTCTTTGTTGACCAAATTAAGTTTTTCATTTTCGAGATTTGAACCAGAAAATTTAATAATTTATTTAAATAAATAAAATTAAATACGCATTTTGTTGAGAAAACCAAGGTAACAATGAATCCCATTTTTTCTTTAACCTTTTCCTGCTCAAGGTTACTTCTGTTGCTAAATTGTTGAAATTATTGAATGACACCCGGACTTGCGAAAAAAATTATTTGAAAATATGTAAAACCTTTTCTTCCCGTGCTATCTAAAAGGCAAAAATTCATTTTAAAGTACTGGTGCGGATGTGGCATTTGGGAATTAAAATTAAGTGGGACAGAATTTAACCTAGCATACCGGAAAGGGTTAAAACATCAAAAAGTAACAATGTTTGGAAATTGGTCGGTATTATTAGTGTTAATGAATGTAATATAATTTAACTTAAGATTTAATTTAAGAATTAATTTAATTTAAGAAAATTTAGTTTCAATTCATCAAACATGTTTAACCCTTTAGTGCGCAGCTTTGCATATATGCAAACAACAGTATTTTGAATTAAATAGATTCTTTTTATTCGTATATACCTAATTCACACCAGAAAATTAAAATAGCAATATCTGCTTTAATTAATAAGACACATTCCGTATTTAAATAAAGCGAAATTAACCATTGAAACTTTCGGGTGTAAGGTCAGATTCTCTGAACTACGTAATTTCTAAAAACGTATTCTATCATGGGAATTAACGGTTTAAAGGTTAAGTTTTATAAAATAATAATTATATAAAATAAGGTGTTTGGAGACATAGTTATTAAAATATTTACTAATTTGCAATATTTTAGCGTAAAACAGCCGCACAACCGTAGTATTCATTTGTATTGCTGATGTGCAACAGAAGAAAAGACTGATGTATTATTTGAAAAATATAGCTCTGATGTTTTCATTATTTTTCTTTTGTATCCAACCTTTTAGAGAATCATATATAATTTTTTCAAAACAAAATAAATAATCGCGCATTTAAGTGTTAACGCTAGAATTACCGGAAATTTGAGTCAACTTTTATAGAAATATGTCACACCATAATTTTGATTTAAAACAGTTTAACTTTATTATTTAACGCTTTTGTTCTTTGTATCTTTTAAACTTATTTCATAATCAAATTTCTGGTTTTAACTGAAACATATTCATATGGTAGCCGTCAAAATGACGGCTCACTGTAGTTCTACGGGGATGAGATTTCTGACTTTTTGCATAACAGTATAATCTTAGAGAAAATGTTGTTGTTTTAAATCACAAAAATGTTCGTATTAAATAAAATAACATTTTCTCTAAGATTATACTGGTGTGCAAAGAGTCGGAAATCTCATCCCTGGTTCTAGTGATAAAAATCTGTTTTCAAGAGTAAAATATTTTCTAAAGATATTTTCTAAAGATATTTCTATTTTCTGTAGATAAAGTATCTACAGTAGTAATGGAAGCTTTTAACTAAATATATTGGCAAACTGCGTATTAATGCTATGGGTGCACTTTACACTATTTTCCGAACAAACACCATTTAAGTCTTAAAAGCATTTAGACAAAATCGATTCAGGAATAAATTAAAACTTTTGTAATGCCATGCCATCTATTAGATGTTTAATCAGAGAAAATATTTTCTGAAAATATTTAAATATATAAAACATTTAAATAAACAAAATAAATGCAAACTTTTTTCTTATAATAAACTTCTTGTTTTTGAACTGCAGCGAGATTTTCAAAAAAGATTTGAAGAAATATTATTATTTATCCCTCTGCTTTTCGTTTTGAATTTAATCTGAAGTTGTTTATTTTATTTTGAACATAATACATCTGAATGAAATATTAAATAATACTTGTAATTTTCATTATCTAAAAAATAAAATTTAATACAAGAGCAAAAATATATTCATGTAAAATAATAATAAATAAAAAAAAATAATTCAATCGTCATGATCTAGTTTGTTTAGCTCTCAATATTACAAGCTTTTATCGGAGTATAGCCAAATCAAACGAAACCATACAATGTGAGAAGGAAAAGTACTTATGTGAAAATAGATGAAAGCTTTTTCTTGCATATAAACCAATACTTTTTATTCTAGAACCCCAAAATTATATATTATTATTTACGATATCAAAACAATTTGTGTATGGTATGCGATTATTAGGCAGGTTTCAAGAATTCAGAAGATACATCTATTACCAAAGTTCTGTTCCTATCTGTTAATACAGATAGATCACTGTTCATTTTACAGGAAGAAAGTCTGTAGCAAGACGCTTTAACCCATTAACCGCCTAAACTATAAGGTTGGAATTTTCAACTTTTTAGCTGGACATCGTTTGCCACCACAAATTCTGAAAGAAAATTTTCGCTTTATGTGATATTAAATATTTATGTCTTTAAGTAAGGCCAACTTTTTAATTAAAAAACATTGGTGCGTATGTAAATAACTTAAATATGTGAGTGTATTCTGACCGTCGCGCGAACGCAACACCAGCGGGTAATAGGTTAACATAATATGACATATGACATCGATCGCCGTTATATAGTTGGTTCCAAGTCAAACTATACAATATGAAAACAGTGTTGCTAGTGGTCTACTTTTTTTAAAATTCAGATTTCATAATCCGCAACACTTTTTCAAAATCCAGACAAATTTACCATTAAACGCGAGATGCTTTTAATCCATCGGAATCAACTCCTATCGAAGTTTACATAACAACTACACAACTACTGGTTATCATGCCATTGCAAGAAAGAAACGTGACGATGAAACTTCCGGGTATTCAGACATGGAAAGTGAAAATCAAAGAGATGACAGAATAGATTGCTCATTCACACACAAATTCAGGCACTACGATTACCTCAAACTCTGAAAACTCACTCAGCCCTTTAACCCTCTCGCTGCGTAATTGTTTTATCAAAATGGATTCAAAAATTACGTATTTAACACCTTTGTAACTGGTTTTTCAAAACGAAAAAATTTGTCTAATTTAATTGGGAAAATGCTTCGATTAAATAAGTAAAATTTAAAATAGAAAAATAACTGCTGGGAATAATCAAGAGGATTAATTAGACGGTAATAATACATGCCCGAGAAAATCTCGGGTTGCACAGCGAGAGGCTTAACCAAAGCGATATAAGTAAGCGTCCTATCTTAAATGGGAGAGGTAACCGCAAGATTAAAGGCTAGGTCACATCAATCAAGGTCACACGCCACGTAGAGGACGGGGTTAAACTACAGGAAAATGCATAACTGTTTTCTTACTTTACACCACTAAAATTGTAAAGTTTTTTTCACCTTGATTAATAGCTAAAATTTTTCTGACAGGTTGCAGAAAACTTCGTGTTGACAGGTGTATCTGGACGCCCCTCTCGCCACGCCATCACTTTACATTAAATGTGGTGAGCAATGTTCTGTTCCATGAGAGATTAAAGATTTAGAAAATATGCGCAGATGGTAGATATCCTGTCGTGTATGACGTCACACTAAAAGCCCGCGTATGGGAATCATCACCCCGTCCACAAGATGGCGCATCTGTTTTATGCTACGTTAGTATTAAGTTTGTACGCTTACTTATATCGCTTTGGCGCGCAATTTCGCCTTCTTTAAGAAGAGATTTTCTATAAGAAAATACTGGTGCCGAAGATTTTTCTGGTCTGCATAATTCCAAGAAGCGTACGAACCCTGTTTTACTGCAATTTTTTAAAACTTCTAAACAATGCACATTTTCATTATTTACAATAAGATGGGGAAAACGTAGAAATAGGGAAAAATCTACTTTTATATGCAGTCTGTTTGAAAACTGGATCACTGTTTGTTTGAACACTGTAACTCTTGCAGGGGCAAGTAATTTGCGTGACAGTAATGTCGAATTCACACCGGAATCTTCAAAAAATTATATTGCAAAATCAGGAAAAGCAATTTTACGTTTTTTTTTTTTTTTTTTTTTTTTTTTTTTCACCAAAGTTAGAAAAGTAAAATTTAATAAAATTTTTCTGGTGCGAATCTTCATTAATCGTAAGTGGGATATAATATATCCCACCGACCCTCAATGGGTTAAAACCTTCATGAAAAGAATAGCTAGTCATCATGCTGCTCCCAGAGAAGACACTTCTCAATGTAATCCTGACGATTTTTTGGTTTCTAAAGTCATTGATTCTAAAGTTGTTATATAGTGGTATTTCGTATACTATCGTATATAGTGGTACTATTCTTATATAGTGGTATCTACCGATTTCTCCTCGTTTTACAGCCCATATACTGTGTATTTAATAAGAAATACGTATACCGATTACAAATGCTTTTGAAGTATGTAAATTTCTTTTTCAGGTATATGTCCATTAAAATAATTTATTATGTTATGTACTGATACTGGTCACTTACCTGTCAATTTATCTACAATACTTTTAAATTTTTCAGAGTGAATTTTATACAGTGCATAAAAAAGTAGTTGCTTTAAACTTTTACATGTCTAAAGTGTTGTATTAAAAACTACTCGTAACTGACATTGCAAATTAAGTGTAGAATATGAGGAATAATCATTTTTGCGAGTACACTCAAAATAATTTTTGAAACCGTTCCCAACACAAGAAAAACATTTAAAAAATTCAGTGTAATGACACAGTTATCAATGATTATAAACACTTTTCTCTTACCGTTAGAGATCTTTAATCAGATAGATCTTTAATCAGATCAACATCAGAAACCGATTCGAAAAATAACAAATTCTTTTCGAAATTTTGCGACCAACATAAGTATCAAGTTTCTTTAGAACCGTTTCCGCCTTCCTGAAAAACATTGTATTAAGGCAATTATGACTTGTCCAACGGAACTAAAAGCGATATATAGGGTGTTTTATCGGAGCGGTTAAAAAGTTTCAGGAAAGAGGAGAGACAGTATAACTAGACCATGTAAAATCGCATAGAAATGCATGGTCGGAAACGTTTTGCTCTCGCAGTAGTGACGGCAAAATACACAAGAAAGGCATGCAATGTTAGTAAGCTTTCAGCCAAATTACCAGTATTTCCATGTAGAAAAATTCGACTAATATAATGGAGCAATTTCAAAAGGTAAGTTTTTCGCTAAAAGAATACTGGTGTTAAGTCAGGAAATTCCCTGACCCGTAGCAACAATGGAGTTATGAATAAAAAGGAGGAGACATATAGTGTATTGTCTACCAGTTGCGAGTGAAGTAACTGAGGAGGTTGTCACAATATGGCGGCTGCTCTTTTAAAATCGGTTCTTCAGTTTCTGACTACCGATAGGTCAAGCATCCCACCAGTGAAATTGAATAGAAGATTTCGTCTTAAAGAAGCGTCTTATTCATGGAATTTTTTTTCAAAAATGTCATAAAAATTTCTATTTGTTTTTACCGGTGTCAGTATGCCTTATAAAACTGTCAGTTTGTATACATGGTTGTCACAATATGGCGGAAACTCAGGGCCTAACTACCACCAAAGAAAACTCCTACCAGTAAAAATGAAAATTTGTTTCTACCAGTATTTATGACTGAAATTTTGTAAAATTAAGGCGTTTAAATAAGTTTAAAATATCTATATAAACCTACTGGTGGGAGCTTCCACCGTCGATAAACAACCCCTTTGATAGCGGTTACAGTTGAAGCTTCACTATTTTAAGGATATGTCAGTTCCTCTTTATTAATAGTTCCATGGTAGCAACAGTGGTAAGGCGACGTACAGGGTGCGAAAACGTGTTTATTATTCATAGTACAGCAAAAAAACTCAAAAATAAATCCAAAAGGAGAGACAACGATCGCCATGAAGGATAGTGCTCGAAATTTCGAGCTTGGGTCGTGATGCAGGCCTCACATCGCCAATGCGAGTAAGGTCTAATGTGCTCGAAAGTACCTGGCGTGTCCCGGACATCCCCAGACGCTGCCGCGATGCTTGCAACAAGCTCCCCAGCATTGTCCCAAAGTTTTTGCGGTACTGAAAATAATAAACATGTTTTCTCACACTATTCGTCTTCTTCCTTTTGTGTGTTCTGTGTCGTTACAAGTGTTGCCAAGTCTCCCGTGTAAATCACTTCTCCAAATTCTCTGGACACCACTAATTTCTTACAGTTTATTTCGCCCTCTTTAATCACAGATAAATCTGCCTTTAGATAAGGTGAAGTAAATTACTTTAATATACTGGTGTTCAGATCATTTTGAGCGTCGATTTACGTGGGAAGCCTGGCAACAGTAAGCGTTACTACCGTGCCTGGAAAGCGTTTCCGAGCATGCATTGCTATGTGTTTTCCAATCATCTAGGTGTACTCTGTCTCTCTTGAAACTTTCTAACCGCTGTGCTGAAACACCCTGCATAAATATAAATGTAAGTTTCTGAAATCACGACTAAATATGATGGTACATAATACTTTCTTTAACGTTTCTGCTATCGCAGGGAACTGCTCTGTAACTCTTCATTTCTGCCATACATTGTTACATTGAAAATGTTATAACTTAATGAGAGTCGCGTAAAAATGAGTGAGTTTTTAGTTGGAGGTTGCAGTGCATCGTGAAATGGCACAAATTTTTGAGGCATGTAAGAATACAGAAAGAAGAAAATCAAATAAAATTGAAAACTCAAAACATTTTTGTATACAATTGATTATGTCAGCAATTTACCGAATGTATAGGTGGGAATTTCCTATGTATCTCCTATATAATATGTATTAGAAAGTTGAAACTATTTAATGAACATAATTTTATATATTAACTTCCATTCACGTTCTTAGTAGTCTCTTTTTAGAGTTTCACAGCGAAAAAGTTTTTAAAAATCGTAAATTTTACATATTTATCACAGGCTTGTAATTTTAATTTTGACAGCTAACATTTTTTTTTAATTTAGTTGCTTGTTGCTTGTATATAAGAAAATAATATTACTTCTGGAATAGTTATTATAAAAGATAACATACTATAATTAACCCATTAACCGCCAAACTATAAGGTTGAAATTTTTAACTTTTTAGCTAAACAATGTTTGCCACCACAAACTCTGAAAGATAATTTTCGCTTTATATGATCTTAAAATTTTATGTCTTTAAGTAAGGCCGATTATTTAATTCAAAAATAGTGGTGGGTATGTAAATAACTTTAAAAAAGTGCATTTATTTCGACCGTTACGTGGACGCAAGACCAGCGGATAATGGGTTAATGTACTTACGAAAATAGCTGATAGAATTTATTTTCTGAGCTCATTTGATTTTTATATTATGTTTCTTATCTTTTAGCAAAACAAAAATGTTTTTATTTCCTTACATTATTTTCACATGACATTTTGGCATGAATTTTTTAATAAAAAGTCGCATTTTTTTATAAAACAACTTTTGAAAATTATTTGCGCATCCAATGCTAACAATGTACAATATAGGTCAATTATCGAATATTATGAAGCTATTCTAAATGAACGATGAGTAAGAATAAAGCTATATTTATAACTATTCATGAGCTAAATTATTCAATTATTGCTTTGTCTGTCGAAACGTGTTATCGTCTCATTAAAACTAAATGGTATCTTCATAGTGATAAATATGTGTGTGTTAAAATGTAGCGGTAAAACAAATTAGTATACGAGATCTAATTATGTTACCAATTTGTAGATAAATAAGCGTTTTAATTTTATCCACACCCTTAGAGTATTTAGATACTTTTACTCAGAGTTGTAAGAATTATGAAAATACCTTAAATCCTGAGCAGAAAAGTGAAGCATTTATTGTTAAGTCTGAAGTAAACGGAACGGTTTTAAAATAATACAGAGAGCAAAAATATCTTTTACCAATTTCAATCTATTATAAAAAAAAAAATTCCACATTTTTAATATGACAATTGCGTAGCTGCCAACACTTCTGCTTTTTCGTACCACAAAAAATTAATAGATATTTTTGCCTTATTTATTCGACAGATTATTGCAATTTAAAAAGGTAACATTTAGTGTAAAACTTTTTGTGGTATGAAAAGCATAAGATGTTGGCAGCTATGCAATTGTGAGACTTTCTATATATACTTTACTACTAAAATGTATACTAAATTGGTTTTTATTTAAAAAAAAAATATTTAGTAATGTAAATTAATATCAATTCGAATAAAAGTTTCAACCCAACATAGATTTTCTCTTTACCTACACACAAATTTAACCCCTTAATTCTAGCTCCCATGATATTCACGGGCTGCGTCTTTTATTCACATTGTTTGTTTCCCACCAGTTTTATAAAAAAGTGTAATTGGCTTTATTACGGTATCATTTGACCTGTCATTAAATAAGATGAATATTTATTTTTCAAAAGAGTGGTACCAAAAAGCGATTTGAATTTTTAAACCGTAATTTAATGCGACCGTTAAGAGGTTAAGTCTTACCTGAATAAAAAAAATTCTGCCCAGCTCACTTGTAGGAAATAAAAACTGTTAGGTAAACTGTTAGGTCGAGCTAAACATAATGGTATTCAAATAATATAGAAAACACAAATATTTTTAATGGTTCATTTCAATCTATTATAATTTTTTTTAATATGACAGTTGTTTTACTTTCTATGAATATTTTCAAAATAAAATATGTGCTAAATTGGTTTTTAATAAAACAAAATTCGTAAAATAAATTAATAGCAATTCGAAGAAACATTTCAACCCAACATAGATTTTCTCATTCCTAGCTCAGAAATTTAAGTCTTAACTGAATACAAACGGTTTCTGCATAGCTCATTTGTTACCCCATTAAGGACCAGCATTTTTTACAGGAGTTTTATTCACTTTACACCACTTTTTGTTAAACAATTACTTTTATGGATCACTGAATAATGTTAATTAAATAGGGGAAATTTTACCTTTCTCTTTTAATCGTATCAAAAAAATTAAAAAAAATCACAAATTTAATGCTGTTAACTGGCAAAGTCAGTCTTTAATGGGGTTAAATAAGAATACAGACGTACAATGTTGCCAGTGAGCTACTTTTTTAATTCGGATTTCTTGATTGGCACCACTTTTTTGAAATAATAAAATTCCCCTTGTTTTCGCCTTAATTAATATGCCCTTAAAAAAGGCGAATTTTACTATTTCAAAAATTTGTGCTATTCAAGAAATCCGGATTTAAAAAAGTAGCACACTGGCCACACTGCTAACGCAATTTGTTAACCCATTAAGGACCAGCACGTTTAACAGGAATTTTATTCAGTTCACATCACTTTTTGTTAAACACTTATTTTTACTTTATAAATCACAAAAATGCGTTAATTAAATTAGGCAAATTTTACTTTTCTCTTTTTCTGGTATCAAAAAAATTTTAAAAATCACAAATATAATGTTGCGAAAACGCAACGTCAGTCTTTAATGGGTTAAATAAAAGTTTTAAAAAGAATATTTTCATTACTTGACGTCCCTCGTTTTCAAAATTCTGATTATTATCTGCAACCACTTTATTTATGAAAGAAAAAAATAGAGAAAATTTATTTTAATATAGAAAACCGCCAAATAACTACAAAAACAGCATTCTAGATAAAATCAATGAAACATTTTTAATATATCGCATAATATGTAAAAGATGACTGCGATTACGCCAAAAATTGCTGGAGTGCATGATTAGTTGAGCAAACAGAAACAACCAATTTATCAGAAACCACTATGCCAATTGAAGTTTCCATAACACAAATTGACGATCCATTACACAGTTTACTCAATAAATGTTTTCTTGCATATTGGTTTTACTGGAGGGGAATCCGTTAGCAAACGACTTAAGAAAGTATATTTCCGCTTAATTTGAATGATTATTTAAAGACTTTCTAAAGCAAATTCAATTTTCAGGAATGCAATTAATTATATTATGCAGTTTTCTGCGGTTTTAAATTAAAAATATATAAAAAACAAATAAAAATTCAATAATTTTAGTAACATATCTTATACTATAATGCGAGCAAAAATTGTGTGTGTGTGTGTGTATGTAAATTTTATCTTAAAAACGGATCTAACTATTTTGAATAAATTTTGTATTTTACCTTTTTCGGACCCGAGAAAACCATTGGGCTAGTTCACATGTTCGAGAAAATTTGATTAGTGGGTCATTTTGGGTCATAATTGGTCAGAGTCAAGCTAATTATATCTGAAAAACGTTTCAATCGATTTTGACTAAATTTTATATCCAACCGTTTTGGGGCACGAGAAATCTATTGGGCTAGGTCACATGTTCGAGAAATTTTAATTGGTGGGTAATTTTTGGGTCCCTACGGGTTAAGCTAATTTTATCTAAAAGCGGCTCTAACGATTTTGACTAAATTTTGTAATCTACTGATTTGGGTTACGAGAAGACCAATGGGCTAAGTCACATGTAAGTGAAAATTCGATTAGTGCGTCATTTTTGGGTCAATCTAAGTTTATCTAGAAAACAGTTCTAACATTTTTGACGAAATTTTGCTTTCTATCCTTTTCGGGCACGAGAATACCATTAGGCTAGGTCCCATGTTCAAGAAAATTCGATTAGTGTGTCATTTTGGCTCACAATGGGTCAGTTGTCAAGCTAACTGAATAAAAAAAAGGCTCATGATTTTTCACTAAATTTTTGTAATATACCGCTTCTGGGCATGAGAAGACCATTGGGCTAAGTCACGTGTTCGAGAAAATTCGATTTGTGGATCAAGCTAATTGTATCCGATGTGAATTCGACGTTACAGAAACACAATTACTTGCCCCTGAAAGGGTTAAGAAAAGATACAGTTTTCACCCAGAGCTGAAGCCGCCAGAATCGTGAAAGTGGGCGGTATTTCCACAAATATCCGTGTCAGATCCGCACCAGTGTTGCCAGTGGGCTACTTTTTTTTAATTCAGATTTCTTGATTGGCACCACTTTTTTGAAACGGTAAAATTCACTTTGTTTTTGCCTTAATTAATATGTCATTAAATAAGACACATTTTACCATTTCAAAAAAGTGGTGCCAATCAAGAATCTGATTTTTAAAAAAGTAGACCATCTGGCAACACTGATCCGCACCCGCCATGTGCAAAAGAACTTAACACGGCAGAGGGCAGGTGAGTGAAGATAGTGGAGAAATTAACAAAGCAAGATTCCTTCCTCCGAGGAACAGATACCCTACGCGACAAGGGGAGGAAGAATGTACAAGAGATGCTGTGGTTGGTGATGTGAGTAACAAATGCCGAGGTACAAAACTTCCTCGCGGCAAGGGCAGCTGAATGTTGCATGTCCAGGCTATGTAGTTAGTATTCAAATTTCGAAAAGGTGTTTATGTTTGCATTTTGGTTTGTTTAATAGGAAGATGCGTGTAAGTATCTTATGTAAGTTATTGATATTGGTAGAGATATTGGACATTTTCAGTGCCAGCGTTGCCTGAGTTCAGACTGGGAGTAGGCATGGTTTGCCGTGCAATCATCAAAATCTGCGATTAAGTAAGGCGAAGAATTTTATTAAATTTATAGAACTTTAAAGTTGGCATTCCAGATTCAAGCTGTTCAGTGTTTTTGAACGTGTAGAGCAGGGGTGTCAAATTGTGGCCCACCGGATTATTCTAATTTTTTATGGAGGTGGTAGACTGTCGCAGAGTTTCGATGAGCAGATAAGGATATGAGAACTATAATATTTTAGTGGTATCCGGCGGGCCACAGTTTGGCACCACTGGCGTAGAGGACAAATCCAGTTATTGTGCATGTGGATCAACTTAACCCTTAAATGCATGAATTATTCTTTTAGTATTGTGTTTTTCATTCTTATATTGAGGATTAGACGCCAGAAATTTAAAAATAGATATTTAACATTATTTAGTAGCATATTTTTTGTAATTTTTACAGGATTAATCTTTCTATATAAATATAGTGGTTGCCAAGAAGTTAATTTATTTATAAAAAATTAAATAAAAAGTGACGCAAATTTGCAGCACTATGCATTTAAGCGTTAATAACCCGCTTCTGAATCCCTGTTATGTAGAGGACGTTTTTTCATTGGAAAAATTTCTCTTTACTCTGAGTAATTACAGTCAACACCTGAAAATTTTCGATCACTACAAAATAACTCCGATAACAGTCAGCAGTGTTACCAAATCTGTAGGAATTTTTAACCGGAAATAGCAAATCATCACTCTAGTTTGAATAGTTATTTGTACTTTACATAATAAAATCCATACCGTGAATAAAAAAAAAAAGGAAATGTATTATTCAAAATTTTCTTCTATGGATCCAGGCAGATAGTCACTCAACTGAGATTACACTCTCCCACTTTCAATATTTTTTTATTTGGTATTGTGATCACAGTCACCTGCCTCCAATATTTTAAAACATGTGTAATCCAGAATTTTTTTTAAAAGAAATAATGTTTTATTTTACGAATAAATGCGAACCACATTTTTATACTAAAATTTGTTCTGAAAACATTTATATTTTCATATTTTGAAAACCTTTTTCCATGCTTATTCATTCAATTGTTTTGCTTTATTATACTAAAGTATACACATAAAGCACAAAAAATCTGTCAATATTCAAACTTTCAAGATGTTTCAATCGTTCAATTAATTCCATTTAATATGTCGAAATTTCTAAAATATTTTAAACACTTAACATCTGAGCACGAATTCCATCGAGAAAAAGACATTTCACCTTTAAAAGCAATCACCTATCACAAATGTCAAAATACAGAAATTTGTGATTAAAATGATTACGAAGTAATTGGAATTAAATATAAGCGTTACAATAGAATGGATAATTAAAATAAATCATGTTTATTCATGCAGCGTAAAATACAAATTTAATTCAAAGAAATTGTCAATTCAAAACAGGAATTTATGTTCTAGAATATTTATTAAGCAGAAAGTGTATATCGATAAAAAGGAACTATACGACACATCTTCAATATTAAACGCCATCAGTTTTTTTTTTAATAATTTGACATTTTTCTTCTCTTATCACCTTGAAATTTTATATTCTGTGCATCAAATTAATTTTTGTTCAGCCGAAAAGGAAAGTAATTTGTCTGACACGTTCACGCCGGCGCGGTGGGTCACACTCGACTGTCTCAGAGTTTTCAAACCTCCGGCTTTTTGAACACCACTGTTATTTTAGAGAAAATGTTGTTACTTAAAATCGCCAAATTGCTCTATTAAATAATCTAATTAAATAAAACAACATTTTCTGTATTAAAATACTGGTATCCAAAAGGCCGGAGACTTGCCAGTTCTGAGACAGTCGGGTGTGACCCACCGCGCCGTCGTGAACGTGTTAAAATATCTTTATTAGTGAAAAATATTAATAATAACCAAAATATGGTCAACACACGCAAGGGAGACTACAAGTGGTAATTTCCAACAACTAAATATCTGACTGCATAGCTGCCAACTTTTACGCTTTTTTACTATCACTAAAATTTCATAGAGATTTCCGTCTTGTCTAATCGTGAGATTTCGACGATTAAATAGGTCAACATTTACTATACAATTTTAGTGGTAGGAAGAAAGCGTAAAAGTTGCCAGCTATGCGACTGTATATCCAACAAACAGAAACAAGGGCAGATTTTAGCGTTGGAAAATATTTCTAGTGAAATTAGAACACGGGTTTATTTAATGCGTTCTTATTTTTTTACTCAGTGTGTCTTACTTGCCAACTTTCAACAAAATTTTGTAATATGTGAGTGAAATTGACGCAAGTTAAACACATGTATCATTACACATGTAATATCATGTTTCTCTATGAAATCTATTTGAACTCATTACTTTAAAAAATGTATGGTTCGAAACATGCTTCACTTGGGTCAATTTAACTAACATTTTACGAAATTTAGTTGGAAGTTGGCAAGTATGGTGTGAACATTTTTCAAACTAGAACGTAAAAAAAAAAAAAAAAAAAAAAAAAAAAAAAAAAATATGGGAATTATTGTGGTAAATGTAGTATTGCCGTGGTAATAACAAAATTGTTTTACATTGCATGACATATAGAGTATGTTTCGATTTGAATGAAACTATATAGATAATACAAGTGTCCGCCTAACTTTCATATTTACGTTAACGTAAGAGTTACAGTACCATATCACATATCTGAAATATATATATATATTTTAAATCGAATGTTTTTCGTGTGTTTTGTTTTGCGCCGAATTCCACAGCAAATATTTAAAAAGCCCATAAAATAATGGTACATAGAACAATCATAATCAACTTTTTTTTTTTTTTTTTTTTTTTTTTTTTTTTTTTTTTTAACAATGAATTGTTTTGAAAATTAACGAAAATATTTATGGCGAATGAATAACAGCATAGCTGCCAACTTTGCACTAATCTTCCGTAATATCCGGATTAATTTGACCCAGGTTTATCACGTTTCTAACCAGAAAATTTATTTCTTGATTCTTTATTTGGGTTTTCTACGTGGAACATGTTTAATTTCATTTCTTTGAAAAAAATTCCGGTTTAAAACTGAATAAACCAGGGTCAGATTAACGCAAGTACTAAGGAAGATTAGTTTAAGGAGTCTCAGGACTCTTAAAATTGGAAAAAATGAAAAAAAGGGACCATTTTTAACATTTAATATCTTAAAATGTATTTGATATTAAGACACAACTTTAAATGGGAATGAAAGATACAAGTATGTTCTTTCATTTCAAATATTTGAAAAATTGCAAGATGCAGAATTAGCATTTACAGGGGCCTCCAAACTGTCAGACATTTTACGAGCAGAAAATCGGCATAACAGCTTATGCCCACGATTACAAAATAAATTTTGCAACTAGAATGAAAATTTTGGTGCCTACGTATACCTCAGATTATAATAATTACACTGAACCTAAATACATTTGTATTTAAAGCATTTTTATATTTTTAATACAAAGTTGTATTTAGCTAATGCAATATTTAGAAAATTTCAACAATATAAACCCCTAAAAAATATTTTCTTTTTTACAATAAAAAGGAAATTTTATGTTCAGTTTATACAGACTAACATAAAACATATGTTTTGAAAATTTCATGAAAAAATATTCAGAAGTTTTTGAGATATCGTGCACGTTATGACTAAAAACGTCATTTGGAGAAAAATGGCTTCAAAGTTTTGGATACACCGCTTCAGCTATTGAGCTAGTACAATTCTTAATGCCATAACTTCTGTTCTAATGGAAATTTCAAGATAACAATTATATAAAAATGTTCAGAAAATATAGAAGTTTAACATATAAAAAAATTAAAATTTCGAAAATTTTAGATCTTTAAGAGTCCTGAGACCCCTTAAGGTTGGCACATAGTATATATCGGTATACAAACTTTGGTTAAAATATCCTTAACGGCTTTTGATATAATCAAGGCTGTAATCCGGTCTGTTTTCTGAACATCACTTTTATTTAAAGAAAAATCTTCTTTATAAATTTTGTAGAAACATACCCGGAAGAGCGTTTTTCTTACAAATGTATACTTATCACGAATTTCTTCCTAAAAAAATACTGGTTTTAAAAAACGGACCAGTGGGAGCCCTGTATAATCTAAATTTAAATTTTTAAAATCCCGAATAATTAGCATTCTTCAAAATGCCCAATGTTCATTTTTATAGACAGCTTCCATATTATTTGAAAATTCTAATTTTCGAAATAAAAATAAAATTTACTGAATTTTTTTTGTTTTTATCATAAATAAATCTCCCAAGAATAAAGTTGAATTCTATAAATTTTAATTAAAAGTGGCTTATCTGGTAAAAATGTAATCACAACAGGTTTCGTATGAATACCGCTATTGTCAAGGACAATTATCAGTATTTTTTTATAGTAAAATAAATCTAGTTTAAACGGGAAAATATTCGCCTTATTTAAGGAGATATTTT
Source organism: Maratus speciosus (assembly GCA_963932465.1). Classification (NCBI taxonomy): domain Eukaryota; kingdom Metazoa; phylum Arthropoda; class Arachnida; order Araneae; family Salticidae; genus Maratus; species Maratus speciosus. Next base: position 206,403,330 of record OZ010796.1, on the reverse strand, counting down.
CCATAGGAAAATATTGGTACCGAAGAATTTCTTAGTCTGGAAATTAAAGAATCCTTACTAACCCTGCACGATTAAAATCAATTATGTTTAGTAACATATGTTTATACATATATAATTATTGAGCGTTGTTAACACGTTCACGCCGGCGCGGTGGGTCACACTCGACTGTCTCAGAGTTGTCAAGTGTACGGCTGTTTGCACACCACTGTTATTTTAGAGAAAATGTTGTTCATTTAAATCGCCCAATTGTTCTAATTAAATAAAACAGCATTTTCTGGATTAAAATATTGGTATCCAAAAGGCCGGAGACTTCCCAGCTCTGAGACAGTCGAGTGTGACCCACCGCGAAGACGTGAACGTGTTAAGCACTTATGTGTGCACACGTGTTAAGCGTGTTAAGCGGGGAATTTCAATAAAGTTGGAAAAAGTGAAATACGCATGGAAATGAAATCATGGCATTAAAATCATGAAAATGATGATAATATTAAATCTCTTAAAAAAGGAGTTTAAATGGATGTATCAGTTATAGATACTCAGTATATATTTTAAACCTTTTTTTTAAGTATGAGGAAAAAATTTAATACTATTTATGACTCACTTTCTGATTTTGATGCACTTATGATAAATATAGCCACTTTAGATTTCCACTAATAAGTATTTCTGTTATACTTCAAAATGTCAAGATGTTGCACTCACCAATATGAGTAAAAATTATTTTGTTAATGTGGGCATTATCACCAATTTTGATTCTAGTAGTCTAACATTTAGATTAATTTAATTGGTCAGCGCGTTGTGCTGACACGCAATAGGTCCAGAATTTGTCTCCTAACTTAGTCACGATACACTGAACGTTTCATGCATTCGGGGTCTGTAAAATGAGTACCAAGTTTTCTTTGAACGAAACAATGAAAACAATTAGTGTCACGAGTTAGGTTTATGAGATGGTTGGGAGACATGCTGTATAGTAGCTCAGAGCCCATGACAATAAACAAAATCAGAATTAGGCCCCTAAGTCCTCCTATCAGTGTAGTTTTTATATAGGCGGTGAGTTTTTATATATTTAAAAAAAATACTCCTATTGATTTTTTAACAATAGATAATGAATAGACGTAAGCATATTCCACACATTGTATTGTCTCAAAAACATTTTTTAATTAATAAACTTAATAATAAAATGATATTAACACATTAACGGTCGCATTAAATTACGGTCTAAAAATTCAAATTGCTAATTGGCACTACTTTTTTGAAAAATAAATATTCACCCTATTTAATCACAGGTAAAATTATACCATAATAAAGCCAATTACACTATTTTATAAAATTGGTAGAAATAAAACAATCTGAATCAAAGACACAGCCTGTAAGTATCACGAGAGCCAGTATTAAGGGGTTAAAAATATGAAATATGACCAACATTAATTTTTGCATAAAATGAACCAAAATCCTCAGACTCGTGTGACTGTAACTTTACATTTCTTTCAGTGGGTTTTGAGACGTAAATTTAATTTTCATCAGTCTAAAGTTGTACTGCACAATAGTTTTCCATAAACATAATTTGCTACCACAATATTGAAAAGGCAATTTTCGATTTATTTAATAATAAGTCTTCTGCGATTATTTAAGGCTATTTTTTCTATTTAGAAATAGTGATATCTCAGTGTTATATAGTCCAGAGATTGCGCACCTTTATTCCAAATGGAAAGTCTCTTATTATTGAAGCATCCATAGAAACGAGAACATAGAAAAAATCCAAAAAACTATTATTGAATTTTTTGTCATAAAAAGGGAGAATACTTTATAATGTAAAATAGTGTATAGTTTCGAAGATTTGTAGGGGAGACCGGGAAACATATTCCATAGAGGCAAGTTTTCCAACTCGCTTTAGTTTTTAAATGAGCCGCTAGGTGACGCTAGCGAGTAAACCGGCTGAAGTGGCAACATCTTACGCACCATCTACAAGAGTTATAGCTTAATAGCTGCTGTCTCTTCGTCTGGAGAGCTGTTTTTGTTTTTCATTTTTTCAATGGTGAGTAAAATTTTAGGTCTTTATTAAAACTTAAAAAAACTTACTAGTGTTAAACTTACTGTTTTGACATTGCATGCACTAAAAAAGGGTTTATTTCTTCAGGTAACTATGCGTTTGTGTCGCAAATAACGTTCACCGCTATTCGTTCAGGTAGTGTACAATTTCAAATATGGCGACGGGGCATGTTTTCCAACATGTTTCTCGTTTGAAAACGTCCCCCCTTTTAAATCTAGTCTTATAAATGTATTTATTGTCTAGTAAAATCGGCCAAATAACCATATATACTACGAACCCGTTTGATCATTTAGTCATTTCAGTAAAACTATCAATATAAAAAACAAAGTAAATTCAAACATACACTGGCCTCCAAAAGTTAAGGTACGCGGGCTGGATGATTTTGATTGTACACGGTTTGTCGAATATCTACCAACATTATTTGCGATTTGTTCTTGAACTTCTGGGAAGTAAAGAACATATGTTTGATTTAATATTTCTCGGTGAAGATTTAGTCGGGGGGTTAATTAGATGGCTAATAATAAATTTAATAATAAAATAATATTTACGTTGACCTATGTAACAGAAAATGCTGGAAATGGTTTATCACTGTATAAAATGACAATTTAGGTCTTGTTCAATGTTTGTGTGCATTTATGTAAGTATAGCACTAATATTCGTGAAGATGTTATTGTCTGTGAAAAATTCAAAAGTTTTTTTCTTATAGCATACAGAGTTTTCAACCAAATTTAACATAACTTTCCGAAAACTTCACAATGAACAGTAGAAACAGTACACTTCAATTAAAACATAAATATATTGAATATTTGATGAGATATTGGCATTTGTATGAAATAATTTTTAACTCCGGATACGTGGAAGATTTCAAAATTTTATTTTATAATTTGGTAGTCAGCTATTTAGGGCAACTTATCTAAAACGTCCAGTCAAATATCGCGAAAATTCACAGAGATAGGGGCGATATAGTGACTTGCTTCCTAAAAGATGCTTTATTATAAGGGATTTTCCACAACTTTTCAATCAGCTCATTATATCTTTTTAAGTTTTCACAATATTTGACTGGAAATTTTATAGAAGTTGCCCAAAATTGCTGACTACCAAATTATGAAATAAAAATTTTGAAATTTTCCACGCATGCGCAGTTAAACATTATTTCCTACAAATAGCCATATCTCATCAAATATTCAATATATTCATGTTTGAATTGCAGTATACTGCTGCTACTGTTCTTTGTCAGGTTTTTGGAAAGTGGTGTTAAATTTGGTTGAAAACTCTGTATGCTATAAACAAAAAACTTTTGAATTTTTCATAGGCACAATAACATCTTCACGAATATGAGTGCTATGCTTACAAAAAAAAAATGCACTCAAACTTTAAGCAGGACCTCATAGTCATTTACCGGAGTGACAAACCATTTTAACCATTTTCTGTTACATAGGCGATCATAAATATTATTTTATTATTAAACTTATTATTAATCCCCTAATTGTTCCCCCGACTAAATGTTCCCCAAGAAATATGAAATCAAATATGTTCTTCACAGTCCTGAAGTTCAAGAACAATTCGCCAATAATGTTGGTAGATACTCGACAAACCGTGTACAATCGAAAGCATCCAGCCCCTGTACCTTAACTTTTGGAGGCCAGTGTATAATAAAATTTCAATTTTTTTCTAAAATGGGTTCATTTAACGAATCCATTTCATGTTAATTATGACTTTATAGTCATAAGCTACAACACTGAGATCGCAGTGTGTATGGACCCCTCAAAAAGCAAATTAACTGTGATTAGAGCTGCTCCACAGGCAATCCACAGTTAATATTATGGCGGGTTTTAAATGTTAGAGAATTTTCCCACTGAATCCTGAAATATTTACAGACTCTGCTCCCACTTTTCTGACAGGCCAGCTCCTGCCGCACCAAATCTTGAAAGCACCAACAATCCCAAAAAGATTACAAACTTTCCTCAGTAATCGATTCGTCCCCCCCCCCCCACCGAGAAAAAACAACAACACAGAAAGCATCTAATCCTTCTAAACAAACGCAGGCTAGCACTTCCAAAGAAGCTGTTCCTTAAGTCTTACTCAAAATTTCCGTATTGCTCATGAAAAAGGCGTTCTTTCTACATCCAAACAAACTTTGCCTACATAAGAAGAATTTAGGACTTTTGGGAGGATGCAGTAAGGAGGCAAACACGGCGTGGAAAGAGAAATAGAAAGTATTGTACTGACTGATTCTCCTGTTAAAAATCAACTGAAAATGGAAAAAAAAAGATTCAGCTAAAAAAAAGGAAACTGCAAAAGAAATCAGATAAAAGGTCCGAGAAAAAAATAGGTAGGCTGGAAAACTTGCCCCGCGGGGTACATTTTCCAGCGTAAGAAGATTACATTTAACAATTTTTTGTGAAAAAGTATGTTTAGTTTTTTTTGAAAAATAATTGTGCCAGTTTGTACAGAAACGTCTAGAGAATACAATGATATCCTGTAGACATCAAAATAGTTCAAAATAAAATAAAAAAAATAAATAAAATTATAAAAAGTTGGAAAACTTGTCCCGGTCTCCCCTACTTTTTTTAATTTTAAGTATAAACTCCAAAACACATTTCTAAAATTCTATAGAGATTTGAGAAATTATATATATTTGATAATATACGTGGTAGCGTTGATCCAAGAAACACAAATATGGTGTCATCTCAAATATGGTTAAGGTGTTACGATTTGAAAATTTAAAGATAGTACACTTTTTACTCTGAAGGTTACCTTTATTTTAAAAAGTGCATTCATATTCAAAAAGTTAACACAATTTCCTATCGAACAGTATCTGTGTCATTTCTATGCGATAATTGGTGACAAATTATCATGAAATGGTGATTAGTACAAGGTTCGAAATTTCAACAAAATTTAGTAATGAAAAAAAAAACGCGACAAAATTATATTTTTAAACTAAAAGTCTAACAGGATAAATCTAATTTACCAATATTGATTCAAAATAAAAGTCGAAACATAAATTAAAAACCTTTTTCATAAAAAAACATCCGATACATTTTTCATTGATTTTCCTATCTCATTAAAATTTGTATTACATACACACTATTATTATGACACTTTTGTTACAAATTTTAAACTTTTAAAATAAGGAAAACACTTTTTCAGTAACTATGTGAAACTTTTCATTTTATTACATAATTCTGCACTTTAAAAAAGAAAAAAAATATTTCTTTATCTATCAAGAACAGTTAGAAAAATGTAATATATACTCTTCAGAGTACGTACGATTCGGATAACCTTACCTCATTTTCAGAAAGCAACAGATTTCCGAGTAATAAACAAGCATTTCTGCAACAGAAGGTTTTTTCTTACCGTAATTTTTGTAAATGTTTCTGAGTAGTTGTTGCATTTCATTAAGCCTTTGAGGGGCAAGCAATTGTGTTTCTGTAATCTCAAATTCAAACCGGAATCCTCAAAAAGAGATATGGCAAAATCAGAAAAATCCATTTTACGACTTTTTTTCACCAAAGTTGGAAAAGTAAAATTTAATAATTTTTTTTCTGGCGCAAATGTTCATTAATCGTAGGTGGGATAAAATATATCCCACCGACACTCAAGGGGTTAATCCCTCGAGGGGCACCGGTATATTATATATACCACTTAATTTTAATTCTCATATGCCATATTGACACAGTAATTTTGGAATTAAGTTTTGCATTTTATAATGTACGCGAAAATCAGCGTTAACTTACTTTCATATAAATTTGTTAGTAAATCCCGGTGTCAATCAATAATTTTAACATTTTAGGAACAGAAGTGCTTTGCCTCTGAAAAGGTTAATTAGGTTTTCAGCACGAAATATAGGGTTTTCAGATGTTGTCAATTCCCAAGTAAAGGTTTGTAAGTTGGAAAAACATGTTCTGAAAACACGCATGCTAAACTAACAACGTCAACTGAACATTATTTTATTACACTTGCATGTATATATTTGGATGGAGGGCTGGCACAGGTGACTATTTTTATATTCTGTTCGCACCACTATTTTTAAAAAATATTGTTTAATATATTTCTCTTTGAAATGTTTTCAAAGCGTATATAAAGGATTTTTGTTTAGAAAATGTGATGCAAAATAGAATTAAAAAATAGTCGCCTGTGGCAGTCCAGAGGATCCGAATCTATTAACGTTTACTCGTATATTAACTTCCGAAATACCAATATTTCGTGTTCATACCGAGTTGAAGAAACGGTTTAAAATCCTGCAAAAGCTACTCGGAAATGTCTCCCAATATTACAAGCAGCAAAAGGAATTTTTGTTTTAGAAATACTTCTTCAAATCTTAGAAATGTATTAGCTTTTGAGGTTTATGATGTTAACCCTTTAGTGGGCAGCTTTGCATATATGCAATTAACAGCGTTTTGAATTTAATACATATTTTTTACTCGTGTATACCTAATTCACACCAGAAAATGAAAATAGCAATATATGCTTTAATTACAAACATTTTGCTTTTAATAACAAACCTTTTGTTATTAAATAAAGCGAAATTAACCATTGAAACTTTCTGGTGTAAAGTCATATTCTCTGAACTACGTAATTTCTAGAACGTAATCTATCATGGGAACTGAAGGGTTTAAGGTTAAGTTTTATAAAGTAAATAATTATATAAAATAAGGTATTTGGAGACATACTTATTAAAATATTTACTAACTTGCAATATTTTAGCGTAAAACAGCCACACGACAGTAGTTTTTATTTGTATTGCAGATGTGCAACAGATGAAAAGATTGACGTATTATATGAAACATGTATCTCTGATTTTTTTTTCATTATTTTCCCTGTGGAATAAACCATTCGGAGAGAAAAAATTTTTCGAAACAAAATAAAAAATCGCGCATTTGAGGGTTAAAGGAACGCAAGGCTCGCAGTAGTCCTAAAATTTTCTATCCTTACTACCATTATTTCAAAACAAAATTATTTGTAGTACATTTATATTGAAGCGGTTTACGGAATTTTACGCGGAGATTTAAAATAGCGGTAAAAAACACGGAATTATGGGTGTTTCGGAAGAAATATATATTATACTTTTCTAAACCTTTTTGGTAGATCAATGAATGGAGTTATGAATAAAAAGGAGGAGACATATAGTGTATTGTCTACCAGTTGTGAGTGAAGTAACTGAGGAGGTTGCCACAATATGGCGGCTGCTTTTTTTTAAAATTGGTTCTTCAGTTTCTGATTACCGATAGGTCAAACATCCCACCAGTAAAATTGAATAAAAGATTTCGTCTTAAAGAAACGTCTTACTCATGGAATTTTTTTCTCAAAAACGTCGTAAAAATTTCTATTTGTTTTTACTGGTGTCAGTATGCCTTAGAAAACTGTCAGGGTTTTTCCATGGTTGTCACAATATGGCGGAAACTCCGGGCCTAACTACCACCAAAGAAAACTCCTACCAGTAAAAATGAAAATCTGTTTCTACCACTATTTATGACTGAAATTTTGTAATAATAAGGCGTTTAAATAAGATGAAAATATCTATATAAGCCTACTGGTGGGAGTTTCCACCGTCGATAAACAATTCCTGTGATAGCGGTTACAGTTGAAGCTTCACTATTTTAAGGATATGTCAGTTCCTCTTTATTAATAGTTCCATGGATCAATGGCTGTTTTACAAAATAAATACATTTTATTAATGCATTTGATCTTTTATTAGAAGATACAAAATATATAAACCATTTTTATATATTTGAAAGAAAATTTATTATAAAGTAAATAAAAAATACAATTTGTTCATTTATGTAGTTTTAATTTGGTTGGGTTGTACGTTTTTCAACTTTAATATTGTAAAGTGAACAAGCATATTGAGGAGTTTATTCTGAGATGATACGATCATAAAAATAAAATCTTTCATAAATACAGGGTTCATACAATTCAAGTACCTGTTACCCGAATTTTTGTAAAATAATTTTGGCTTTATTTAATGAAAAAAATTATCTGTATCCAGATATAGCGACCAGTAATTTACTAAATTTATGGTAATTAAACACTTTAAACCTCCTGATTTATCTGATGGGCCATTCCATGTTACGTGTGTGACGTTTCGAAAAAAAAATTCAAATTAATCAAGTATTTTTTAATAATTTCATATTTAAAAATCGAAGAAAAAGTTCATTCAAAAAATACACTTTACTTTATTCTTTTATGCAGAAACCTGTCATTTTGATATAATAGTTATTTTTTAAATAGCTTTCTAAAAAACGTTACGTGTGTGACTTAGAAAAAAAGATAATTTTTAGTAATGACATTAAATATATATTTCTGTGAGTTTTATTGCCACACATTTAAATTAAAAAATATGGTAATAACTTATTCACCATACCACCTAAAATCACAATTAAAATTAAAATTTAATCAATAATTGAATAAATGAAAATTAAAGCCTGCGTTACGTGTGTTACCTTCTGCGCAGAATGGCCTTGATGTGTAAGAACCCTCATGTATCATTCTTTCAATCAATAAAATGCAATCTTCATTATACTTGAACGATTAATGTGTATATTCAAAATTTTAATATTCAATAAGCGCAAAATATTAAATGCTATTTAATGTTTTTCAGAATAATTATCTGAAAGCGGAACTGTAAAGCATTAGTAAATATTTTCTGTAATCTACTTTAAATTCAGCGAATAATACGAAAAGAAAGCAGTTTATTAATCATCATCGACTTCGCTCATTTGGCACTATGTGTCGTCGGAGAAAATTACGAACAGCTAAAGAAATTTTTGTTTTAGAATTACTTCTCGAAATCTTAGAAATCTATTTGTTTTTGAAATTAATTAAGATAAAGAAGCGCTTTTCGGAATCATGGGTATTTCGGAAGAAGTATATTATATTTTTTAAACATTTTTGGTAGATCAATGAATTTTTATTTATTTATTTATTTATTTATTTATTTATTTTTTACAAATTAAATACTGTGAAAACCGCGACCGCAAAACTGCTATTTTCATATTCTGTTCGCACCACTATTAAAAAAAAACCTTTTATATTATTCTTTTCTTGCAAATGTTGTCAACGCGTATGTAAAAGATTTTTCTATTTAAAAAGTGGTGCGAATGTTGAAATGTTCTGCATTTTCTATTTCAAAACCCGCGAATGTTAAAACCGCAAATGTTAAGGGATTACTGTACATTTTATTGATGCATTTTATCTTTTAACCCCTTGAAGGGCGATGGAATATCATTATATCCCACTTAATTTTAATTCCAAAACGCTACAATTGCACCGAAATTTTGAAATCAAAATTTGCTTTTGTAATTATCAGCGAAGAAAATCGTTTACTTATTTTCACATAAATAAGTTCTTAAATACCAGTGTCATTTAATGATTTCAACATTTTATTAACATAAGTACGTTGCACCTGAAAGGATTAATTGAAGACATAAAATCTATAAAACATTTTTATGTATTTGAAAGAAAAATTAGATATACACCGTAAAAAATATTTCCCTTACTTTACACCAAAAAGGGTGGCAACTAAGTTGTCACCCCAAGTGGTGTAATGAAATTCCATTTGAAAATTGGTGTAATGAGCCACCAGCTATCAAATGGTGCAACCAAACACCACTTTTAATGGCAACTTAGTTACCACCATTTTTGGTGCAAAGTCACGCTATTGCTTATCTGGTGTAAAGTCACACTACTGCTTATTTGGTTTGCATTTTAACAGTAAAATAAAAAACAATTTAAAGATTACATTTTAAATCTAATACAACCATAATTTACAATAAATAGTTTCACGCAAAGAGGCTGCTAAACATTGTTTTAACTGCAATAATTTATTATCTCTATTAAACATTAATTTTAAACATTTTAGCTTTGGTAAACAACGAAATTTCCTCACAAATCATTCGTTTGTTACATCTGGACTTACGTCACGTGTACTTGACTCTTTTCTTTTTTTCTTTTTTTTTTTTTTTTTTTTTTTTTTTTTTTTTTTTTTAACTCAGCGTAGCCCCGACTGGTTTTCGAATAAATCGCCTAAGCAAATTAAAATAAACATACCATAAATACAACTAAACATTGCAAATTTTACAAAAATCAGATACAGAGAACTAAAAACCACTAAACTCTCATGCACTAAAGAACAATTTTTATCACGTTTAAAATGCAAATTAAACCCTTAAGTGCCACAGACGTATATATCCGTCGCGCATAGTCGATGCGTTAAGTGCCACTAACGTATATATACGTCAGTCCAAAATATTGTCCTTTATACTGCGCTGTATCAGTAAAACCAGGCCCACGGCTTTGAAATTTAAAAAAAAAAGAAGAAAAAGAAAAAAGAAAACAGAATTTGAAGGTGTTTTTGAAAGACTGACCTATTTCAGAGGAGAAGGGGTAGAAGGAACTGCCTTCATAAAGGCTATCGCACTGAGCTAGTGACGAAAATACAAGCGAATTTTTTTCCATATTTGACAAGGCTCCGCCCTTTTTGTGCACCACTATTATTTTAGAGAAAATATTGTTTGGTTTGCCGTTCACTTTTCTTTTGTTCGAGATATGTACAATAGGTTCCTATCGGTAGCTTAAGGGCGCAGCTTTCAGATATTAGTGATTCCACAAAAATTAAAAATTGAATGGAACATCTTCTATCTCTCAAAGATTATTTACGGAGTTCGCACGCTCTTAAGCCACGTCCCATTTTGTAAGGCCACTAAGTTCTAACTGTGGCACTGGGGAGTGAATCTCGTAAGTTTTTCTCGGCACCTAAGGGGTTAAAAATGCTTAACGGCATAGTTAATTAATAAACACTACACCGCTAGAAAGCTTGAAGTTTGAGCTTTTAAAAGATACTAATAGTTAAGCAAAATGATATGGTTTAAATATTTATAAAAGGTGCAAAACAAAGTAAACAAAACGCGTAACGCTATGGGAAAGTGGTCTGAAACAAAAATTTTTATATCAAATTTCATGAATTTTTTAAACATATCTAAACTCAACCCAGGAATACACGGTGGATGGCGGAGCAAAGCCCGTACTCTATAGAACATAAAACAAGTATTAATTTTTCAAAATAAATAATAAAAAGGTTGAAAGAAAGCTATGTTAAAATATGTCAACAACACTAAAAATCTCATATATTTCTATAGACGAGGGCTAACTGGAAAATCGAAAAATGTCAACTTTTGAAACTCTCAGCAAATACACAAAAAGTGTTCAAAAATTTAAAAACTAGATAGAATCTTGAAGCTTAAGCTTTAAATGAGATGAATATCACATTAGCTTTTCAGAAAAAGTTAGTTTTTGTAGTTAAAAAAGCTTAAGAATATCGTTGTTTACGTAATGTATTTTCTATGGAAAACGAAATTCGTAATCCTAAAAACCATACTTTTTAAAATGGCTCGCAAATAGTTAAAACTTATTGAAAACTTAAAATTCTCGGTTAAAAAGTAATCTACTATCTTTAGTTTAGTTGAATCGAACATTATTTTAAAGTTAACAAGCGGAATGCATTGTATACTGAGTGTCTCAAAACTGACAAAAATGCCAAAATTTTTAAAATGGCGACAATACACTGTACGACAGAGACATTTTTCGATGTTTACATTAAAAGTAATTTTGATTTTTAAAATATCTAAATAATTAATCTACTAAATCATATTTTATAAGTATTATGTATCAATTTAATGTATATGTATGTGTGTGTGTGTGTGTGTGTAAAAAAAATAAATATATCTATGTATCACACAAGCAAGAGTTTAAAAAGAATTTCAAGTGCAAGGAAAACATATTTGTTTATTTAGATATTCTGGTGTACGTAATCGCACAAACAATATGTACGATCAAGTGAAAGGCTATATTGTTAAAATTACTTGTACTTATTATTTGTAAACTTAAACTTGTACAGACGTGGAAAAAAAAAGTAAACACCCTCTACTAACTCTTCAACAAATGATCGTAGACGGAAGTTACTGGTACCGAACGATTTGAAATAAAGACTACTTTTAAATGATGTATATAAAATTTGTTTAGGGGTCATCTACATATTAAAACGAAACCAAAGCTCATTTTTTCAATGGCAATAACCAATTTTAATGAGATATTTCAAAACTTCGGTTCAAACTATGCCTAGATTGAATTGGGCCATTTGAATGATAAGTGTTTGAATTATAAGCATTGAAAATTTAGTGCTTCTAATGTTAAATTACATTTTCATATTTTTATTTATATCTCCTGAAATTATGCTCCTAATGTGGTAATTTTTTGTGTAGCAAAAAAAAAACTAATGTGCCCAAACATAAATACGCTGAATTTGCAATTTTTATAACTTTATGGTATGAATTATGAATTATGAAATTAATATTCGAAAAAATTATGAATTGCAACCTACAATTTTTTTGATGGATTTAGATTTACTAAGTTTTGCTTTATGAAAATCCAAAATTTCACATTTGTCTTCCAAATAGTTTTCAAATTATGCTTAAAAAAGGGCAAAATGATGGTTTAAGCCGTCTATGATAGAAGTGAGTAGATATTTTGAAATTTCTTCTGCTGCCTTGTTATCTAACAGGCTTGATTGACTGCTTAAGGTGCCTTGATCAAGAAGGGGGCTCTCTCGGTTAGCAATCGAGTATCCAACTTCAATTTGGATACAGCCCTTAAAATACGCTCGTTTTAAAATAATTAATTTCTCGGAAACTTATGGTACGAATTGCATAAAAATTTATTTTTAAGCTAATTGAAGGGTGTAGAGTACATTTATGCTGTCAGAATTGAGTATTGCTATTGAAAAAAAAAATGAAGTTATGGTTCGTTTTAATATGTCGATGGCCCCCTAAGCAAATTTTATATACATCATTTAAAAGTAGACTTTACTTCCAATCGTTCGGTACCAGTAACTTTTTTTTACGATATTTTGTTGCGGAGTTAGTAGGGGGTGTTTACTTTTTTTTTTTCCACGACTGTACATATAACACAATAGATACCCGTAATAGATACTTTAAAGCTGTTTTAGCTCACAGAATTTAAAACTGTTAAACTCGATAAAACCAAAGACATACAGACAATTAAAAAAATATTTTAATGTTCTTAATCAATAAACAATAAGTAAATATTATACAGGACGATCGTGCTGTATAATAGAGATCAGCCGAATCTTTTTCGTTTTGAAACATGATGAAAAGACAACAACTCAATTACAATCCAAACCAGAAAACATTCAGTGATGAATAAGGGCTTTTTGGAAAGATCTTTAGTTAGCGACGTGCCTTTCGAAGGTCGGGTTAAAAAATATAATTAAGAAATGCCACCCATTTAAACTTTACATAGCGTTCCATAACGTTGCAATATTAAAATATCGCTTTCAATCCTTCTTTCGCGTTGCCACATCCTGAAATGCGGCACAATAATTTGAAAAAAGTGATAACACGCGTATTTTGTTTTAAATAAAAATCAGATTTACTTGCTATATTTTTGCATTTTTCAAATCGACGTCATTCTAATCAGAAAATGAAAATATTTCCTATATATATGTAAAAACTTTAACTAAAGACGTGTTAAAATGACGCAGTATCTTCATTTGAATGTTATTAAAGTTTAAAAATCTATTTTAATACAGGAGTTTTAATTTTAAAAAACTATTTAGGAAAAAATAATAATTAAAAAAATCGTTTGCTAGGATCACACGAAAGAATTTTTCGGTAAATGCTAGTTCATTTGGTTGTATTTATTGCATTTTCCTGCGTATTGTCAAGGAAATTTTATACTCCTATTGCACGCGTCAAAGAAAACATGCATTTTAATTTTAAAAGCTGAAACACTTTAGTATAATTACGTCATTATAACGTCAAATGAAATACAATTTCGCGAGTTTAAAAAAAATTAATATTGTTGGATCGAAAGTGATAATCTAAGACAGGGACGGCGAACCTATGGCACGCTGCAGATTATTTTTGGCACGGCATAAATTTGTTTTACATCAAAATATAATAGAATTTCACAAAATGCATTAATTAATATAGATGTTGTCTGTGTCACTTGAATCCGATTAGTTCGGTTGGTTGTGATTGTCACACAGATTGAAGAAATTGAAATATAACTTAATTTATCCGAATCTAGCTCAATATTGGCTCAGAAAATTTTGAGAATTAGAAGATTATCGCTAAAGAAAAATTAAAAGTGAAATAAGCAAAAATGCTGATTTTAAAATTATAACAACTTGGAATTCAATTCCAAACACTAAAAGCTATAGTTTGTGGCGCTTGCTATTTTGACAATTTTTTCTGCAAGGCATTCTTTTCGTAGAAAAAAAAGAAATATTCAACTAAAAACGTCTTGTCAAGTGAGTGCAATTAAACATGCATTCTATCGAAAATAACTAAGTACAAATCGGATATAAATTATTTGGCAATTAAGATGAGGCAACAAAAATAATATTTTTAAAATAAATTTCTACAGTATAACATCAAATATCACCTGTATTTTTTAAATCTAAAAACAAATGTTTAAGTAGTTTTGATTCATTATTATTTGATCCATTATTTTTTTTTATTGTTGGCACGACATGATCACGTAAAGTATATTTTTGGGGAAATTTGGCACGTGGACGTGAAAAGGTTCGCCATCCCTGATCTAAGAGCTAGCAACGTTTTCGTCACTTGATAACGTTCTGGCTGGCGGCAGACGTTACGTTTACCTGCTGGAGAAGGGGTTATGCAGATGAAAAAAATTCACAATTACGTCATTTTAGCAAGGCTCGTGTTTCTATATGCTCTTCCGTTTTATGGTGTAGTACGTATGAGGACGCTCTGGCTTTCGGGAGACGTTGCGTTTACCTGCGGGAGAAGGGGTTGTGCAGGTGAAAAAACTTCAAAATTACGTCATGAAACACTTCTGACCTTATTTGTACCTTTCAAGGGCAAGGTTGAGAAAAGTTGTATGAAGGAATGTGTTTAGTTTGTTGGCTAGAAATGTAGAAATATCGCTTTTGGGATTAAATAACCCGCGCGCGTACAAACGTTACATTTCGATATGTTCATTCGTTATGGGATAACACACTAAAATAATTTTACTGAAAGAGTGAAATAAAAGCTGCTTCATATGTTGATGAATGTGTATTAAATGTAATTACTGTAAATTTTATAAAGTAATTCATGTTTTAAGAGGTAAAACAAATCGTTGCAAATTTTCTAAGGGAAAAACCCGTCATTTTTACAGAAACTGTTATAAAATCGGAAAATAAATATGAAACGCTTGATTTTTCCCTAAAAAGAAGCAGTACTGATGCATTTTACAACATAGAGTAGTAGACTTTTTTTAAAGCGCATTTAGCCAAAAATATAATGGGAGACAAAATGAGGTGAGATTTATCCCACGCGTCTAATAACGTTACAAAAATAGGTGCATGCGCTTACGGTTCAGTTAATTATGCCCTAAACGACGCCCGGTAACATGCGCCAATTGTCTGTAGGCTCAATTATATAATTTATCCGTACCAAATACACCAATTGTCAATAGACTCTTTTACGTAATTTATCTCCTTAATTAATGCATACTTTACAAAGGACACCTACTTTCCAATTTTCCTGATTTTTTGATCAATGGTTACAGTTAGATGTAAATATTTTATTCATTATCGTAATATTTTAGTTTGACCTCTGAAATATTATTATAAATATCCAATATTAGTAATATTTCTGATATTATTTACAGGTGTATTGTATAATATTTTCAATCCCTTTTGATCATTTTTCTGCACTCAGTCGTATTCAGACTTTTTTAAATTTTAAATTCCATTAAGTTCCAAAGACAGAATTTTTCCCTTTTTATAGTCTTTTCGCAGTTTTAATTCATTTCTTATGACTGTTTCTTACCCTAGCTTTTTGTGTGTTTGAGAGGTTGGCCTAGGATACTGCATAGTCCCTTAAACCAGAGGAGCGTAGGTACATAGCAGAAATATTCAAGAGATCACACCATGTATAAAACTTAGTCTAAGGACTAGTCTTAGGCGGTCAGTCCTGAGTAAAGTATAGGTCAGTATCCCAATATGGGGTTTAGCAATAAGTATGGGGTCATCAGAACTCTTGAAATACACTGATGAACCAATGTTTCTGTAAGTTTTTGATTGGGACAATTGGTTGGGACGATTAATTGGGATCATTGGCTGTTTAATTGGGGCGGTTGTTTGATTAGTTGAAGTTGGTTAATTAAGTTCCTGACAGTATCTGAAAAAGATGTGAAATTATATAAAAAACTGGTGGAACCAGAGAGAAAAGTAAAGCTCGATCTAAAAAAGTTACAGTAAAAAATTGTCAAATAGTTTCAGTTTAAAAAAGTAAGTAGTGCTTAGAAAAGTAATGGAATCAGATTATCTGTAAAGCTCATGAAATTACCCAAATTTTTGTTGATAGCTGAAAATGTGGACTGAGCTTTACTGGTGCCTTATATTCAAAATCATATTATCCACTTAAAATGAGTACTGGGTATAGTAAACGGAATGTGTAGTTATGTGCAAAAAAAATTCTGTCAGGCCCATAATTGTGGACATGATTACATCAAGTCAAGCTAAACTCCACAAAGCTGAATGAATGTAAACCATGAAGTAATATTTTAAGTATAACATTAATATAGTCAAGTTGTTGATGAATTGTTGTTATTAACATTTCTGACATGACACATGCAGCGTAATAATTTTTATTTCTTGTAATTACTGTGAAAAGGGAGCCTTATGTCAATGGACTTAAGCCAGACACGTAGTTAGCATATGGTTGAATCGTACATGCTTAGGGTTTGGGGCTTATTTTGGACTTTGATTTTCCAGGCTTATCAGTGACCCCTGGAATGGAATTTGGTCCATACTTCGTACTGAACGATCTCTCATGTTCTCGATACCTCCCATGTTCTCGCTCATTTCCAAATCAACCTCTAACCTATTCTTACGAGCCCAAATTTTTATACTGGTTATGAATGATTGGAATTCAGAATGAGTTGAAAATCCCTGTACTTCCCTGATTGATTTTAAGGCACCAATAAAGCTCAGTCCACATTTTCAGCTATCAACAAATATTTGGGTAATTTCATGAGCTTTACAGATAATCTGATTACATTACTTTTCTAAGCACTACTTACTTTTTTAAACTGGAACTATTTCACAATTTTTTACTGTAACTTTTTTAAATCGAGCTTTCCTTTTCTCTCTGGTTCCACCAGTTTTTTATATCATATACTTACTATTTAACGAGCTTCCTTTTATTAAACTTATATCGGTAATTACATTTATTCCAAGAATAAAGAGTAGCAGTTGTTTTCTCTTTCAGAAAGAAGACAAATCATTCGTTCCTTACATCTGGAGATACAGTATGTCACGTGTACGTGACTCTTTCTTTTTTTAAACCCAGAGCCGGCATGGTTGATTTTCGAGTAAATAGTCCAAACAAATTGTAATAAACACACCTCCAACTCGGGCGAAACTGCAACAGAAGCTCGTTGAATGTTTTTTAATTAATCATTACTGAGAAACATATCGAAAATCAAAATCCGAGCCCGGGAACACCGCTATAAACGGATTTCAAAATGGCGGACTGAGATATATGTCGTTTAAAAAGTTTACACCTGAATTGGTGTTTGGCTCCCACAGTTTCTTTAAACGATAAAAATTAAACTATTTTGAGTGTATCATAACATTTTATTCGGTACTCACACCAAAACGAGAGTATATTTAAACCTCATTTGGCATTTCATAAACTCAAATTAAGCATAACAATACCCCCTTTTTTTACAGTGTACAGTAAATAAAATAATTCCCCTTGTTTGTTTATGTAGTTTTAATTTAATTTAAGTGTGTGTTTTTTATCTGTAACATAGAAATTTCAAAGTGATAAGTTAACTTTGAGATGATACGGTCATAAAAAAACTTTCATTAAAAGTGCAATCTCTTGTGCTTGCAAGATTAACCTTCCGTCTACCAGACGGGTCCATTGGACCCGACATGTACATTCAAAATATTTATTCAAACCAGAAATTTCTTCAAAACAAACTAAATGTATAAATCAGACAATAATAAGTTAAATAAACAAATTAAATAGTTTTAAGTAAAAATTCTGGTGTAGAATGTTTTTATAAAACTTGAGTAAAATTTTCGGTAGTTCTAGGGTTAATGTATATTTTCAAAATTTTAATATTTAATAAGCGTAAAATATTAAATGCTGTTTAATGTTTTGAGATTATTTATATAAAAGCGGAATTGCAAAGCATTACTAAATATTTCCTGTAATCTACTTTAAATTCAGAGTTTAATATGAAAATGCTGTTTAATGTTTGGAGAGTATTTATATAAAACTGGAACGCCAACGCATTACTAAATATTTCCTGTAATCTACTTTAAATTCAGAGTTTAATATGAAAAGAAAGCTGGTTATTTGGCATTATAAACTTCGCTCATTTAGCAGTATTTGTCGTTGGCGGACTCTTGGCGCCACAATCTTTTATGTACGTTTTAGTAAGTTTTTGATGCTTAAAATGATGTAACGAACCGTGATTTGAGGGGGGGGGGATCTCTACGATATTTTATCTTTAAACAGAGGAGTTTAAGCCGGATAATTTAATCCAATGCTATATTCAGGGCTCCCACTCGATGCGATCGAAATACTCAAGGCCAGAGGACACGAGTTTGACGTGATCAGTAATCGACCGACTTCTCACTAGTGTTGGAATTCACACCGGAAAATTTTGAAAGCAATTTTCTTTTATTTTATTTGTGGAATATCTATCATCTTATAAAATAACTATTTAAACTTAATTGTGATAATTTGGAATCCCCCAATAAAAAATCAGCCAGGTACAGCAACACTGTAACATTCCACATAGGGCTGAATTTTTATTTAAGAATTCCGAATTCTCACCAGTAATTTTAAATAGTTATTATTGTTCATTATAGTTATTACTGGGAAAACGTTTGGTAATGTAATTCATGCATGATAATACAAAGGAGCTATGAATTATGAGGAGGCGACACATAGTGTAGTAACTTCCGTTTGCAAGGGAAGTAGTTGAGGATGTAGTCACAATATGGCAACTGTTGTCCCTGCCAATTGGATCATGTTCATATTCATGCCGGTGCAAATTCTCACCAGTAAAAGCGAATAGAAATTTCTGCCATATTTAAGAATGAAATTCGGCATGAAAAGGGCGTTTAAATAAGGAAGAACATTTCTGTAAATCTTTACTGGTGGAAGTTTTCCCCGCGATAATCAGACAATGTAATTTACGGGCGTTGACAGGAGGATTGTTTAGGTTGTCAGAATATGGAAGAATCGCAAGGTCTGAGTACCGCAAAATAAAACTTCCAACAGTAAAAAGGAATTGATATTCTTGACTTAATTATGAGAGAATGAATGACAGGAATTAATGAGGAGAAAATTTATATTTAAATTTACTGATGGAAGCTTACTTTTTCGGAAATCAGAACCGGTTACAATTGAAGCTTCACCATTTTGAGGATATGTCAGTTCCTCTATATTTATTGTTCCATGGATAATACCCACATTTCTTCTCATAACGTATTCGAAATAAGATGCATTTTATTTTATTTGTTTCACATATAAAAAAAAATAATAATTTAGCTTGTTTCAAATTAATATCCATTGTATTTCAAATAGCTTATGCTCACAATAATTTTAACAATTCGAAATGCTATAAATATTAAATAACTTCCATTGCAATCTCATTGAAGTTAAAATTAAACTAAGCTATATAAATTAAACGGAATTTTTTAACCTGAAGCATGAAATTGAATTCTTTTCAAGTGTCTCAAGTTCATAATTCTTATTTCTGGAAAACAAACAAAAATTCTTCGATTGTTATATTTAATCTTGAAACAGATTCTCATTATACTCTGTTTTAATATATTGTTACAGTTTTATTTATTCATTTTAAATGAAACTTTCTTAAACAAATTGATTATCGGAAGAAAAAACCTGCAGTCACTATAAAAGTTCAATGAAACTAATTAAATGTTCTCTTATTCATAAAAAAAATAAACCATATTATTTAGAATTGCAAATGTACAATTTATTTTTATATTTTCGTGATGAATTATATTGACTTTTAAAACTATGAATACTAAAAGAAAAGAAACAAATCTCCCTGACAAAGGTTTGCCATTGCATTTCGGGATTTTTCTTATAATTTTAAAAGTATGTTTAGTATATATCGAAAATAATGATTCGTATTTTTAATTTTATTTTTACATGTTCTTTAACTTATTCCATAGGCAAATATTCAACAATATGCTTAAATTATGCTACATTAAATGTTGCTCAGAATATAAGATAATAATGCACTGTCGGAAACGTACGAGATGACATTAAGAATAACACTTATTTTGAAAAGAAATCTTCGCCTTTATTCACCTGAGAATTGAACTATTTACATATGGCGGAAAATACCGTGCAGAAATACTGATATCCCTAACTCTGTTCTGAATAAGAAACTACATTAACTGCTAATATCATGCTTATCGGAACATTGAACATTAGTAAAATTTTAGGTAAACTATTGATAAAGAATATATTAAAATTTATGAGAATATAATATTAAATTATGTTTATTTTGTTATCTCGAAGATTTTGATCTTTTTTAAGAGCATCTGACTGATAATATTCGAGTCAATTGTAATCTTTTAAAATGCGATACAGAAAAGTAGATTTCTTTTAATAAAGGAGAATGGAGTTATGAATAAACAGGTGGAGACATATAATGTACTCTCTACCAGTTGCGAGTGATGTAACTAAGGAGGTTGTCACAAAATGGCGGCTCTTTTTTTTAAATTGGATAGACAGTTCCTGATTACCGCCTGGGCAAACCTCCCACCAGTAAATTTGAATAGAAAATGTCGTCTTATTTAAGCGCCTTATTCATGAAAATATTTTCTTACAAATATGGTAAAATTTTTCTATTTTTTTTACTGGTGTAAGTTTATTCAGGTATTAAAATCTTTTTCACTGACACTGAGAGAAGGTTGTCTAGGTTGCCACAAAATGGCGGAAACGGAGGCCCTAACTAAACTTCCACCAGTAAAAATGAATATCTGTCTATGCCTTTATTTATGACTGAAATCCTTGAATATTAGGCGTTTAAATTAAATAAGGAGAACATTTCTATTTAAATTTACTGGTGAAAGTTTCTTCCGGTGGTAATGAATCAAGCGGTTACAGTTGAAGCTTCACTATTTTAAGAATATGTCAGTTCTTTTCATTAATAGTTCCATGTAAAGGAGCTCCACGCAGAGTATGGCAATAGCTGCCAACTCTTTGGATTTTCTCTTAAAACTATTCTTTAAGGTAATTTTTGCCTTATTTAATCATCTAAATAACATTTTTTAATAACAAATTGGTGATAATTACAAAGTGTCAATGTTAATGCACTTCACCCCAGAATACTACAGTGATCGTATGTTTCAAGGACTTTCAAGCACCTTTTACCAAAATTTTTGCAAAGTAATATTTGCCTTGCTTAACAAAAAAAAAAAAAAAAAAAATCTATCTTTAGGTATAGCGAGTAGTACTTTACTAAATTTCTGTTACAAAAACAGCTAAAATTCCACGATTCCTTGATGCGTACGAACCCTGTGGTAGGCCTGATCGCTGAGACAAAAAATGTCGACTTTTGTAGGCGGGTTTTTTTAAACTTATGTACAGTCACCTGAATTTTGACACCGGTATTTTCCAAATGTTTCCTTTGCCTTCTTCAATCTCAAAAAAATCAAGTGTGAAAAACTTAAAAAAAATTATTGTTATTAAAATCAACTGACCGTACATTGCAAAAAAAAAAAAAAAAAAAAAAAAAAAAAAAAAAAAAAATTACGCCTACGAGAGCCGCCATTTTTTGTGTCAGCACTCAAGCGCTGTCACTGAAATACTCAAGGCCAGAGGACACGAGTGTGACGTCATCACCAATCCACCAACTTCTCAATAGTCTTAGAATTCACATCGGAAAACTTTGAATAGCAATTTTCTTTCATTTTGTTTGTGGAATATCTATCATCTTATAAAACAATAATAACTATTTAAACTTACTGGTGAGAATTCGGAATCTCCCCCCCCCCCCCAATAAAAGAACAGCCAGATGTGGTAACACTGTGGCCTTCCGCATCTAGCTGAATTTTTATTTAGGAATTGGGAATTCTCACCAGTAAGTTTAAATAGTTATTATTGCTTTATAAGATGATAGATATTCCACAAATAAAATAAAATAAAACTGCTATTCAAAATTTTACGATGTGAATACCAACACTACTGAGGAGTCGGTCGATTAGTGGTGATGTCACACTCGTGACTTCTGTCTCTGAGTATTCCGATGGCAGCAACTGATGCCTAGTATTCAGGTTACGGTCGTTAGTAGCTGTGGTACGACAAGACCAGGTTGCGTACGGTTATTATTTTGCCACATATACACTATATTGCCATTAATGACCGGCAAATTTCAATTTTAGACATTTCGTCGAATATTTAGAAATATACTTCACAGATTCTTCTGGAATTTCAGGATTGAAAAAAAACTGGTATGACCTCATATTTAGCAATGTCGATTTGATAAGGGGGTAATTAGGGGGCCAACAAAAAAATATAAAAAAAATAATACTTGGGATCACCCTGTAAAATAAAATGCACGAAACGATCTACCGCTTCCAAATATAAATAAACAGGCATTGTGCAATATGTGTATTCTTTTGTGAAAGAATAGCACGTATATTAACCCTCTGTCTACCAGAAGGGTCCAATGGACCCGACATGTATATTCAAAATATCTATTCAAACCAGAAATTTCTTCAAAACAAACTAAATGTATAAATCAGACAATAATAAGTTAAATAAACAAATTAAATGGTTTTAAGTAAAAATTCTGGTGTAGAATGTTTTTATAAAACTTGAGTAAAATTTCCGGTAGTTCTAGGGTTAATAGAGATATAGCGATTTATTTAAAAAAGTTAAAAAAAAAAATCTTGCATGGTTTTTGCTTATAATATGCAGGTGGGGTTTTCAACGAAATTTAACGCCGGTTTCAGAAATGATTGAAAAAATATAGTAGAAACAATATAGTATAATTGGAATATAAATATATTAAATATTTTAGGAAATATGAGGAGTTGTATGAAATAATTTTTATCTGCGCATGCGCGAACGATAACAAGGATCATTTTACATATTTTAATAGTCAACTCTATGGAGCAGCTTATTAACCCTAGAACTGCCAAAAATTTTACTCAAGTTTTATAAAAATATTACACAACCGAATTCTTATTTAAAACTATTGAACTTATTTACTTAACTCATTATTGTCTGGTTTACATATTTAGTTTATTTTAAAGAAATTTCTGGTTAGAATAAATATTTCGAATGTACCCATCGGGTCCATTGGACCCGTCTGGTAGACGGAGGGTTAAAAAAAATCTAGTCAAATATCGTGAAAATTCAGAAAGATATCGTCGCACCGCCCCCTGAGTACTAGGCCTGAGCGCTCACACAAAAATGACACAAAAATGGCGGCTGCCGAAGGCGGATTTTTTTTTTGCGTAGGTACGGTCCCTTAAATGTTGACACCAGTATTTTATAAAAGATTTCTCTACCTTGTTTATTCTCAGAAAAATGAAGCGGAAAAAACTTGAAAAAATTATTGGTAGGAGTATTTAAGGGACCGTACACACGCTGAAAAAAATCCGCCTTCGGCAGCCGCCATTTTTGGTCCAGCGCTCAGGCCTAGTATTCAGGGGGCGGTGATCGTCGGTAAAATGAGCAAATTTTTAGTTGTTCTCTAAAAGCAGCTGAATGATAAGGGATTTTACACAAATTGTCATTTTTTATTAACTGGTTTTCAGAAAAAAGTTAGTACTTAGTGAGTATCAACGAGTACATTTGGAAAAAATGCTTCGATTTTGATACTTCTTTTGATCATGGTATAGACTCGTTCTGGTGGTTAACCAAGAAGAACTAAAGCATCAATAAAAAATGAAAATAAAAAAAAAATGAAAATTAAAAATGACAATTTGTGGAAAATTTAAATTTTTTTTTCAGAAATGAAAACTTTTGTATGCGTTTGTACAAAAGTAGCGGTAGTATGTAAGGAATGTCTCTACAAATTTCGGTCGGTGGGTAAGAAACAATAAACAAACTGGTTGAATTAATCGTCTAAATCTTTTAATTAATCCAGTAATTTTGGAATGTAATCTTCGGCTTATTTAATCGCAAAGTTTCCGCAATAACTGAGGTATATATGTATTTTTTTTTTTACTAAAATAGTGATAGCTTGGAATCATGTGGATCACGGGTTGAAGATCCCTAGTACAGACAATGCAAAGTGTAACATTTCAAAGAGTGTGATGTAGATGAAAAATCTATTTCTAGTGCAGTTAAATACTTTTTAAATGTAATGGCAAGTTGACCGTTAAATCTATAATTAGAGACTTACTAAAAAGCAGTTTTCGAGTTCAATATAGCGAAGTTAGCATTTTCTTTAGGCATTATGAAATGTGCATATCAGAATAAACTAAACTACCAAGCTATTCAGTAAAATATTAATTATATAGCAGCAAACGCAGGACATCTTATTAAAGATTAATTAATAGTCATTAAAAGAGGATCTTTTCTTGGTAATTAATGCTATATTCAGTGTGTAAGCGCATTTCTGGACATATGCATTAATTTTACAAAATTATATGACTTCAGTAATGATAATCAATGGTGGAGAATATTAAACCCAGAATGAATGATGTGAGATTTAATTTATCATATGTGTGTTGATGAATGTGATTTTGAAGAATATTGAATGTTACATAATAAATCACTTATGGAATTTATTGTTAAGTACTTTATGCACATGTAACTTACAATGTTTACCAGCTTATAACTTTCAGTTAAATATTACATTTTAGTTCATTTTAGTATGTTTCATTACTTATTGTTTTTTATCAATTTACATCAAAATAAATTTAAAAAAAAAAGGCGCAACATATTTACACAATATTTAGATTTGCATGCCAATTTCTTGTTGTCAGATCACTATAAATAAAATTTAAATGGAAAATAGAAAAATATTGTCCACGGACAGTGTTTCCAATGGGCTACTTTTTTAAAATTCAGATTTCTTGATTGGCACAACTTTTCTCAAATGTTAAATTTCCCCTTGTATTCGGCTTAATTAATATGTCATTAAATAAGGCGAATTTTACTACTTCAAAAAACAGGTGCCAATCAAGAAATGTGGATTTAAAAAAAGTAGCCCACTGGCAACATTGCACACGGAAAATTGTAAAAAAGTATATAGTATCATAATATACCTCTTGCATTTCTTAACCCTCTGTCTACCAGAAGGGTCCAATGGACCCGACATGTATATTCAAAATATCTATTCAAACCAGAAAATTTCTTCAAAACAAACTAAATGTATAAATCAGACAATAATAAGTTAAATAAACAAATTAAATAGTTTTAAGTAAAAATTCTGGTGTAGAATGATTTTATAAAACTTGAGTAAAATTTCCGGTAGTTCTAGGGTTAATGTTTAAAAAATATCCGTATAAGCGTATCCGAGTTATTTTTACAGTTCATTTATTGATTTTATTCAACCCGGAATATCTGTTTTTCTGACAATTTCAGCTGCGTAACAGAATTTATATATTCATGAGTAACAAACTATAGCCAATATTAATGTTAATGCTATTAATTTTAATATTAATATTAAAGCTTTTAATTTATTTTGTTTGTTGAATACGAAAATGTTTACTTGTGACTGATAGCATTCGAAAAACCATATTTTGGTTTAGAAAAGTGATTAATTCAGTATATTAACTACGCGGAAATATTTCGAAATATTTAGGGCGGCAAAAAGAAACTTTTGTTTCAGGTATTCTGCTTTAAATCAAGGAAATTCCTTTCCTAAGAATTCTGAAGATGGTGCATTGCTTTCCGAAATCGTTGGCAACGCTGAAAAGTAACCTCAAGAGATATGACCTGCCCTTTTTTACACCCCACACTTGGTTTCGTACGTTTTATTGAATATGTAGGGAAGTACTTGACAACGTCTTCTTGCAGGAATAAAAAAACACGATTAATTTTATACTTTACACAAAAGTATGATCCCAATCGATCATTTTAACAATAGCGTAATTAGGTGACCAAGACTAACTTCTATAAAAATAACTTATATTTTCAATCACCATGTAAAATAAAATGTTCGAAGTAATCTGTTGCTAAGGTATTAGGTTTTTTACTTCAAATAAACAGAGTTTAGAATCAACGGATTTCCGTCTATATTGATAGTGCAATAATTAAAGTTTCATTTTCATTGTTTTCTATTGCAGCTTTTGTGGTAACTGTAGTATTTTTGTGATATAAGGTGAAACTTTCCAGAGTACTCATTTCTTTTTAAATTAGTGTTTGAATTTAGTGAATTTCTCGGGAATAGTGTTCCCCTATTTATTATTTAGTTTGCAAGTGTCGGATTTGATACAGATAGTTTAATTCCTCCATGGCCATCTGAACTTTTTTATTGCCTTTAACCTTCCGTCTACCAGACGGGCCCATTGGACCCGACATGTACATTCAAAATATTTATTCAAACCAGAAATTTCTTCAAAACAAACTAAATGTATAAATCAGACAATAATAAGTTAAATAAACAAATTAAATAGTTTTAAGTAAAAATTCTGGTGTAGAATGTTTTTATGAAACTTGAGTAAAATTTCCGGTAGTTCTAGGGTTAAATAAATCACTGTTATACTATAACTTAAGATTATGGCTTTTTTTCTTTATTGACGGGCTCGAAGGGTCCGTCAACAACTTCCTCGGTTGCATACCTACCAACCTTGATATATTCATCCATAAAATGTGAGTTAATTTGAATCAGGTCTTCAGGGGACTAAACGTCTTTCGAACCACAATTATTTAACCCTTTCAGGGGCAGTGGTATGTTTATGAAACGACTTAATTTTAATTCTCAAACGCCACAACGGCACCATAATTTTATTAAGATATTTTCCGTTTTATATGTATGTGAAATACAGCCTTTTCTCATATTCGCAAATAAATTTGTTGATAAATTCCGGTGCCATTAGTATATTTCAACACTTTAGTATTGTAAATGCTTTACCCCTGAAAGGATTAACCCTCCGTCTACCAGACGGGTCCATTGGACCCGACAGGTACATACAAAATATTCATTCAAACCAGAAATTTCTTTAAAATAAACTAAGTATATAAACCAGACAAAAATAAGGTAAATAAATAAGTTAAATAGTTTTAAATAAAAATTCTGGTGTAGAACGTTTTATTAAAACTTGAATAAAATTCCCGGTAGATCTAGGGTCAAAGGAGCAACATAAAACAACTTTCACCCAGAAACATAAATTTATATAATTAATAATACAACAATAATATTTTCCGGTTAGGAATCTGTTTGAATTAACTCTCATTTTACTGAAGGTTAGTCGAAAGTAGGCAAGTATGCGGTTGTCGGGGAGACCAAAAAAGTACATTTTCAACCCACTTCCTTTATAGCATAATTTTTCTATCCTTGTAAATGTTTTGTATAGTACGTACTCGTAAAACTTTTCTTTTTTACAGTTAAAATTTCGTTTTCACGAACTTCTTAATTTACGCCATTTCTTCAGAATTTTGATTAACAAAGTACAATTTTTTAACGACAGCTTGCATTTGTCAGTATCGCAACTAGAAAAATTCAATTAATTATAACTTTAAATGCAGGAAATATTCTTTTAGAATTGTGTTTTTTATTCTTATATTAAGAATTATATATCAGAAATTCTTAGATAGATTTCTAAATTGAGTTAGTAGCACATTTTTGTAATTTTTACAGGATTAATATTTCTATACAAATATAATGGTTACAAATAACTTAATTTATTTATTAAAGGTTAAATAGAATGATGCAGATCCATGCCTTTATGGGGTTAAGAGCAGTGTTGCATTTGTAATTATATTATTCAACATTTGAAATGTAATTTTTAATACAGTATACGCAGTTAACTTCATTTCTTTTTCATTTATTATTTATATAGAAGTGTCTTTTAAAAATATTCATACATTTAATTCCTTTATACAAACAATGTATTTCAGAAAAAAGCAATTCCATGTTTAACCCTTTAAAGAGGAGTGGTTGCAAATACGGGCACTTAATTTTAATTCACGTCCAAATGGTACACAGAATATTTTAATAAATGATTCTTTTCATTATGTACGTGAAGGAAATCAAGTATTTATTTCCGAGTAAAATCTTTTATAACTTCTTGTGTCAGTCAATCATTTCACCATTTTACGAACATAATTATTCTGAAGATATACATAATTTTTAACGTCTAAATTAAATCAATATTTGAACTAACAATGAAACACAGTCATGTCGTCTGTTTTGAAATCATTTATGGTTGAATTTTCGTTTGAACCGTTAAATAAACTCAGTTCTTAATATTACAATATTAACCGGTGTTGTGTTATTGTTTCCGCGTAGTTATTGCAAGAATGCATATATACAGATTTCGTACGAGTCTTTGAATTTCCAGACTAAGAAATTCTTCGATACCAGTATTTTCTTATAGAAAATCTCTCCTGAAATAAGGCGAAATTTCGCGCCTTTAATCTAGATTTATTTATCTGAATAAAAATACTGATATATCGCTTTGAAAATAACGGTACCCGTACGAACACTGATGTAGGTGAAACTGGAAGATCTACGGAGATCCAACTTAACACGTTCAAGCCGTCGTGGTTGGTCACACTCGACTGTCTCAGAGTTGTCAAGTCTCCGGCTTTTTACACACCACTATTATTTTAGAGAAAATGTTGTTCCTTTAAATTGCTCACTTGTTCTAATTAAATAAAACAACATTTTCTGTATTAAAATACTGGTATCCGAAAAGCCGGAGACTTTGAGACAGTCGAGTGTGACCCACCACGCCGATGTCAACGTGTTAAAGAGCATATGGGCGCATTTAAAAATGTTAAGTTAAATTTCATTAGTCCAATATGTTTTTGATACAGATAATCCACATCTTTCGTAGATTCATCAATTTTGAAAAATAACTGGAATAATTACCATTACAGGCTTTCCATAGAGGGATTGTTCACTAAGCTACACCCATACCGGGAAATTCTGTCGCATAATGTTCTTTCACGCATACTTTATTAAAATTCTGATTTCTTGATTAGCAACTTTTTTTGGAAATGGTAAAATTCTCCTAGTTTTCACTTTTAACATTAAGGTAGAAACAATGGGAATTTTAGTATTTCAAAAAAGTGGTGCCAATGAAGAAATCTGAATTTAAAAAAAAGTAAGCGTGAAAGAACATTATGCGACAGAATTTTCCGGTAGGCCTAATCTAATACCTTGAACGAACTAGGATCCATTCCTAATGAATATTTCTTCTTTCTAAATGAAACACTGCAACTTTAACTGAATCCTGTGTGTTCGATGTTTTGTTGTTGTAATCTATGTCAGTAGTGAAGAGGATATACTATAATATAACAAATGTATACTTTGCATATTTTTTTATTTTTATTTAAAATTTTTTAGGTATATATTTTAATTAATTGTTTTTAAATGTATTCAAGCTTGCCTAATGTCTCATTGTTAGTTCAAAGTATTACTCTGCGCATGAAAGCACTAAAAAGAGGGTAGTTTACCAGTCACGTTTTATATTGAAGCAGTTAAGCATAACATCGTATTTTGATTTTTCAGATAATTTTACACTAGAATACCATTCGGGAAGACATTCTCTGAAGTAGTTTATGAATTAATAGCCCAGGCAATAGAGACCGTATAGGGGCTCTACATAGCAAAATTAATGGTAGTACTGGAAATCGGCTTTCTAGATGTTTTTTGGGTCGCTGAATCCGAATTTGTAACTTCCCACCAAAATTTCTCCCGGCAACCCCCGTCCTCAAATTTTGGTAACCCCCCCCCCCCCCAAAAAAAAAAGGTTTTTATTAAAAAAATCCATTTTTTATTATTATTTTAGGGGAAAAATTGCTAGAAATTCAGAACGTAGACAAAATTTGCAACAAATTAGATATATGACATTATGACTTAGGATGAAGGGGAAGGGGGGATCTGCCTCGGAACATGCGCCGCAGTGCTGCGTGGACTAAGTTGCGCAATTCCACTTAACCACTCACACGTTTACATTAGCCCTCCCATCTTCCCTCCGAACTTTCTCTATAAGGTTTGCTTTGAGTTTTTGGGGTCGCTGAATCCGAATTTTTAACTTACCCCCAAAATTTCTCCCCCCCCCGAAAACCCCCTAAATAGTTGTTTTTAACTTAAATTTCTTATTGTTTTAGGGGAAAAGCATTACGAAATTCAGAAACTAAACAAAATTTGCAACAAATAGGATGTATGACATTATGACGTAGGATAAACGGGAGAGAGGGTGCTGCCTCGGAACATTCCCCGCGAGATTTTCTCAAAAACCAATTTTTTTCAAAAAATCAATTTTCTGGGGGGTTGCCGGGTGAAATTTTGGTGGAAAAATACAAATTCGGATTCAGCGACCCAAAAAACATAAAGTGAGACGAAATCCAGAACTAGTATTTTGCCAGATAAAATCCCCTATTGCCTGGGCTAATTTAGTGCACGAGCGCTGCAGTGCATGTTCAGAGGCAGCCCTCACCCTCCCCGTTCATCCTAATTCATAATGTCATATAGCCTATTTGTTGCAAATCTTGTCTAGTTTCTGAATTTCGAAATGCTTTTCCTTTAAAAACAACCGTAATGCCTTTCAAAATTGTTGTTTAATTTAAGATGATTGATTTCCTCCTGAGTAAGGTTAGCAATTGAAAGGTTGACTACAGCATTCTGGTTCCGTTGGTTAACCAGACCGCTGTAGTCAATCTTTCAAGTGCTAACCTTACTCAGCATGAAATCAATCATCTTAAATTAAACAACAATTTTGCACTTGCTGGTAAGCCGTCCTTTCCTAATCTGATTGCCCCCATCGAAAGAGCCTTCAAGTTCAGTGCTTCAAGCCCTTCTAAGAAGGACTCAATTAGACATTTAATCGCCAACAATGTGAATTTCAATAATAACCTGCCTAAATCTAATATTAGCAAAGCTGCATCGAGTTGTATAAAAAATCTCAAATGCAATATTGACATAGTTATCAGCAAAGCAGATAAGGGTGGCCAGATTGTCGTTATGGACAAGTCTGATTACCTGACCAAAACACAGGATTTGATTGATGAGGGTCCTTATAAAAAATCAAGTCTGATCCTTCTCAAAAAGAATTGAAAGCTATTAAATCTGCTGTCGAGCACTCCCCCCTCATTTGCAACAGTACTAAATCCTCCCTCATTCCTTCAGTATCACATTGCGCAAGATTTTATACGCTCCCAAAGGTCCATAAACAACGCATTTCTTTCAGACCAATAGTTTCGAACATTGGTACCTCTTCCTACACATTAGCGAAATACCTTACCTCTATTTTCTCACCCCTGCTCTCTAATAACATTTACACTTGCAGGAACTCTTATGAGTTTGGTTATAAGCTTCGTAGTTTCGATGGTACTCAAAATAATAGTATGGTTTCATACGATGTAAAATCCCTGTTTACTAACTTACCGGTTCAGGGTGCTTTAAACTGTCTTAAAGTACGCCTACAAGAATTTCATTATACACATTATGAAATTGATGAGCTTATACATCTTACTAGCATTTGTTTATCGCAAAACACTGTCATTTTTAATGGTAATTTTTATTGCATGATTGATGGTTTGTCTATGGTCTCCCCCTCAGCCCCATCCTCAGTAACAGTTACATGCCCTATTACGAATTAAACCTTTTCAAGAAATTATCTTTTCCATTTTCCATCCGCTATGTCGACGACTGCTTTGCATTATTGAACTCTGATGGTCTTAATCTTACAAATATTCTCGATACTATGAACTATATAGATGAACATATTCAGTTCACTTCCGAACTTGAAAATAACAGTCGTTTGATTTTCCTTGATGTCATGGTTTTCCGCGAAAATAACTCATTTCACACTACAGTTTACCGTAAACCTTTGCAGTATCTTTACCCCCTCATCGTTTGTCATCCCATCCACCTAACCAAAAGTTGGCTACCTTCAACGCTTATGTCTATCGTGCTTTAAATATTTGTTCTTCAGACATTTTGCTAAAAGCTGAAATAAATTATATTAAATCCATTGCCATTGATCGAGGTTTTACAGCTGAAATCATAGATTCCATTTATAATAAACTAAGTAAACGTTCTCAATCCAAAGTCATCACTGTCGACAATGAAAATTTCAAAAATTTAATTATTCAAAACAAATAGGTGTTGCTATCCAACGTACAATTTATTCACAAGTTTAACATAAATTTTATGTTAAACTTGTGAATAAATTGTACGTTGGATAGCAACACCTATTTGTTTTGTATCGATTTTACAACGTAAAGTCCTTTATTATTATTATTTAATTATGCTTCCATATTTTCCGAAAATAAGCCATCAAATTTCTAAAATCTTCTTAAGATTTGATTTTAAGGTAGTTTATACTCCGTTTAACAAAATTCAATTCTCAAATCTGAATTATTCAATTGACAGTTTTTCACATTGTGGTATTTACAAGATAACTTGCGAATGCAATAAAATATACATTGGTCAAACGAAAAGGCCCCTTAAGGTCCGTTTGGGGGAGTATAAAACTTGTGTTAAAAACTGTGACATCAAGCGTTCCGTTATTGCTGATCAGTGCTGGTCCAACAATCATAATTTTAAATTTTCCGAAGCCTCATTAATGCAGAAATGCTCATCAATTTACGATTTTGACTTTTGGGAAGCCTACCACATATAGAAAAATTCAAACAGCTTAGTTAACGATTTGTCCAGCACGCCCCAATTTTTCAAAGTTATGGTTTAAT
This sequence comes from Maratus speciosus, assembly GCA_963932465.1. Lineage (NCBI taxonomy): Eukaryota > Metazoa > Arthropoda > Arachnida > Araneae > Salticidae > Maratus > Maratus speciosus. The sequence continues at coordinate 206,370,369 of OZ010796.1, read as the reverse complement.
TTCCTTTAATTCGTCCTCCCCCCCCCCTCACCCATTTTCTCCGCATTGTTTGAACTCTCCCGGAGCATCTGAGCGGTTTTTGAGTGGTCTCCCAGTGTGCGCGTGAGACCGACTCCGTGGTTGTTTGTGAATTTTATTTTTCATTTCGCCTTGGACTGTCGGGATGTGAGGTGCGCCTTTTTGGCCGTATCTCTTCCCCCCCCCCCTCTTTTATGCCACAGTTTATTTTAATTTTATCTTTTATTTATAAGCACTGATTATGAGGCCTTAGAGGCTTCGAAATAGCTATATGCTTTTTAAAATTATTTACAATTGTGTTTTAAATACGTTGTTTCCCTCTTTTTAATATGACTTTAAACCAGAAAGTTTCAATGGTTTTTTTCACTTTATTTAAATGCGGAATGTCTGTTATTAATTAAAGCAGATATTGCTATTTTAATTTTCTGATGTGAATTAGGTATATACGAATAAAAAAATCTATTACAGTCAAAGACTGTTGTTTGCATATATGCAAAGCTGCGCACTAAAGGGTTAAATTAGTGAAGCTTCAACTCTGACTGCTTTCGCTGATGTTGATTACCTGCGCAGCAAAATTCCACCATTAAAATTAAATAGAAATTGCTTCCGTTTTTAAACATCTTATTAATACAAAATTTTAGTCATAAATAATGAAAAAAACAGGTAGTCATTTTTAATGGTGGCAGTTTACTTCGGCGGTAGTCATTCCCTGCGTTTCCGCCAAGTTATGACAAACTAGAGAACCCCCTATTTGTGTCAGTGAAAAAGATTTTAATAAATCAGCAAAAAGACACCAGTAATAACAAAGAGAACATTTAATCATATTTATGTGAGAAATGTATTGTGAAAAAGATACTAAATTAAAGCAATTCTATTCAAAATTTGCTGTTGAAAATTTGCTTCTGCAGTAATCAGAAACTGTTGATCCGATGTAAAAAATCAGACGCCATCTTCTGTAATCTTCCTCAGTTACTTCACTCGCAACTGGTAGACAATACACTATAAGTCTCCTCCTTTTTATTCATAACTCCATTATATGTATATGATAGGTGCCAACATCCAACTAATTTTCCGTAATACGTGATATAATTACACTCAGGTTTAACCCTTTATCTACTGACGTTATAAGTACCACTCACTTTCAACATTCATCCCATAGGGAATATTACTAATATTCTAACGGTACTTTGTAAAAATTCTATTTTTAACTCCACTTTATCCGGGTACATGGCAGCAGTAGTTCTAGGTTTGATATTTTAGCGAGGAAGGAGGCTACCTTTTACAGACGATGGGTTTTGTGCCGATATTTTGTACAGATTGTCACACTCGTCTTTTTATTGCAGCAAACACAGTAAAGGATACTAGATAAGTGTTGGAGTTTTTTTATGTGTCCATTATGATCTTAGAATACAGTTTCACTAGCTATTTTAGGTGTACATTGTATGAATTTGATTTAACAGTTGAATTACTAGTTGGTACTTATAAGTACCATCAGTACATTGTGTGTTGGAGAAAACTTCTTGTTTTCTTTTCGTCTATGTAGTTATCCATTTCATCTTCTTTAAAATGTAATTACTAAAATGTAGTGTAGTAATGATTTCCCTGGTATTTCTTTTCTGTTTCATTGTTATTTTTTATAGGAAATTGAAAAAGTTCTGGCACCGGCTCGTTTTTGCTATGCTAGAAATGGCATAGGTAAATTCATATGTTGAGATGCGAGAGAACATGTTGTCCCTGGAACATAGACGTCGCATAACAAAAGGACTGCTATCAAGATCGAAACCTAAAAAAATAGGGGGTTTTAACCCTTTCAGGGGCAAAGCATTTTCAATTCAAAAGTGTTGAAATAAATGATTGGTACTGGAATTTGCCAAAGTATTATTTATAACTAAGAAAAAGGGCCTATATCTCACATACTTATTAAATCGAAAATATTTTCTGGTTCCGTTTGAAATGCATTGTGCATTTTCTGTTACGGTATTTTATTCACAGTTTACTGACGGTACTTTAAAGTACCACTTTAATTAATTACTTATTTATAATTACATTTCTCACGGGTGAGTATTTTTTTATATTTATCCTTTAATTTTCATTGTAGAAACTGAAAAAAAAAATTACATTAAAAAATTTGCAGTAGATAAAGGGTTAAAACGTTTCGAACCATAATTTTTCATAAGAACGGAAATTGATTATGTGTCACGTAGAAACCTCTATTTCAATACATAAAGATTCGGGAAATAAATTTTCTTATTCAAAACGTGGTTAATCTGGTTAAAATAAATCCATATATTACGGAATATTAGCGACAGCTTGGTATCAATGTATATATACACGGTATACACATATTTCTGTAGTTGTTCTTTTACCTCATATTTTTATATTTTAGTACGTGACAAAAATTATTATTACATATTCGTAAAGTACAACTCAAAAACTTTTTTTTTAATAACACAAAGTTGCATGTGCGTAAAGTTGCAACTCAAAACGTTAGTAATCAAATAAAGATTATAATAAAATAACAATTTATTTTAAAATTTTATCAATTTACTAAACAATTATCAGCGAAGTACGTAGTATCTTTGAGCCTACCTTTTTGCTGAAATTTCATAAATAAAATTTGATAACATTAATAATGTTTCAATTATAATTTTAATTTCATTATAATCGTTGCAACTTACGGCGCATGCAACTAAGTTTTGTGTTATAGAAAAGTTTTTGAGCTGCAAGTTACGAATATGTGATAATATTTTTCTCCCTATTCTTAAAGCACAAGTTATGAGGAAAGAAAACCCAGACAATTATTTGTGAACACCGTGTATGATAAAATTAACAAGGTTTTTCCGTAAAAGCCACATTGAATAACATTATTTGCTTATAAAGTAAATAGAGTACATTAATTAACTTTTAATTAGCTGGACGTGGGATTTCGTGAATTTCGTCTGCTACATTATACACGGTACATTGACAGTAATTATGTAAGAGTTACATGCAGTTCATATCACTTATTATAACATGTTAGAGCTTAATTTAACCTAAAATTGCATTCTGTAGGCGACAGAGGTCGACATTTTAATTAAATTGAGAATTTAAATACGCTTATAACTATCTGCCCTCAAATGAGAATGCAATGCCGTAAAGGTATGAGTTTCAATATCACGCTAACGCAGCATATCAGTATAGGTAACTATATGATCGATGCGAGATAATACGTAAGCATTAGCAATCCTTTCTAGAGAATATATGTTATATTTTGTTAGTGTAATATGTAAGACAGTGGTTTCCTAAAATTCGTATACGGAACACAGAGATACAAGTACAGTAGAACCTCGATTATCTGAAGCAATTGGGACCGATCACCTTTCGGAAAATCAAAATTTTCGGATAATCGTGAATGCTTCAATTTTAAGATTAAGGACAACTATATCTTATCATTGTAACAAATGCTTAATAAAAATAAAGCAATATAGAAATAGAAATAAGAATGAATTACCAGAATTTTACACCTTTAGTACACCTTTTTACACCTTAAGTACATTTTACATATTTCACAAGGGTTTGAAACAAAGTTTTGTTTGTCTCAGTTTCGATTGCCTTTGCTTTTCAGCTCAATCACGGAGTTTTTTTTAATGCTATTAATTCACCAGTATTACAGTTTTTCTGCTGCTATAGCCATGCCAAACCTTTTTCAAAACATTCAAAATCTTTAGAATTGCTAATTTGTTCGTTTTCTTCGCCCACATCGTTGTCCTCTTCTTCGCTTTGATCGGCGAGTGTTCCTCGGATGTCATCAATGACTTCTTCATCACTCAATGTATGAAATCCGGGATAATTTTAGTCACAATTTAGCCAATCGTTTATACCTGCATTATCACAGCCATCATACCCAGGTATTTAATTAAATACTGAAACCAAATTGGTAGTATCATTCTTTAAATCATCCATAAAGCTTTCGTTTGCTTCAGTAGCTAAACGTGGAGAAAGTTTTCTCAAACTTCAAATGAACATATGCTGCTGCAACAATTTCCAGACTTCACTTATGTACATAGTCTTTTATAGCAAAAAAATGCTTTAAAAATGTATTTTGCACACAAGGAATGTGATAGTTAAAAAAAAAAAAAAAAAAAAAAAAAAAAAAAAAAAAAAAAGCATTTTGAAAATGGATTTCGGTTAGCCGAGAGTTTCGGTTAAAAACATTTCGGATAAAAAGGGTTCTACTATAATTTCTCAGAGTACTCTTTACGTTATTCTACTGCAGACATTGAAATAAACGTCAGCAATTAAGTAAGGCGACTAAAAGTATTTGAAAAAATGGTATCTCTGCGACTAGGTGTTTACTTGCTTGAACCCTTGATGAAATCATCGCATTGACAAGTTTTTATTTATTTATTTTGCATTAATCATTTAATAATTGTAATATATAAAATCGGTAATTCAGTGGATTCCCTTTCATAAAAGTGTATTTTTTTACTATTAAGATATATATGCATGTACAGTTTTATTTTTTTCCACATTATATAAAGTAATTATAAGAAAATTAAATGAAAAACCAAATGTTCCTTCGTTATTAAAAATCCCTATGTATCCCCTTAAAAAATATATCAATGAATGATTTTTAATTATTGGCTACATATCATGTTGCACACTACTTGTAACAGTCTGCAAAATCTCAGTAAAGGCTCTCTCTTAACCCTTAACTCTTTCGAGATGGCATCCCTTACGGAAATTTTATTTTGCTTTGACAGCTATTTTTAAACAGCTCAATTTAATGGCAAAACATCAAGGAATGCTCTAATTAAAAAAAGATAAATATTAAATTTATTTATTAATGGCGCCAGAAATAAATTTCACATGTATCTTTTGACGATGCATATATGCGTCACCTGTCCCGAAAGAGTTAAAGAGTAATCCTGTAAACGAAACAGCATTTATGAAGATTTTAATTCTTTGAAATGGTGTCACAAACATTAATAAACACTTCAAAGAAACAACTTTTAAACCTGCATATGAGAAAAAAGTTTTTTTTTTTTTTTTTTTTTTTTTTTATAACGATAAAAATGTTTATTTGGTATGCGGTAATAATTTAGTAAATGGAGTTATGAATAAAGAGGTGGAGACATATAGTGTACTGTCTAGGAGTTGCCAGCGAAGTACAGTGGGTTGCCAAATTATTAGGGACAGTCATATTTTTTTGCTAGTTTTATACTTTGGGTGCACTTGACTGTGGATCTAAATGGTTTAAGTGTTGCAGGAATGTATTTTACCATTGCCAACATCTCTATAATTCATCTTTTAAGTACTTTTGGTATGTTAAAAAGTTTGTTTGCTTTCCATAAATATTTTAATAACAGGAGAGACGCTGAGTCTTTTACACACCCAATAGTGGAAGACGCTTTTCTTTAATTTAAACAAAATTCTGTGGATTTTTTTTGGAAAAGTTAAGAACTATATGTGAGTATTATCTTTCTTTTACTGATTAAATATTTGATTTTAGCGAAATTATTTACGATTTTAATTTATTTTTATTTTATTGATTTCAGTATGAGTCGAGGGGTTGATTTGTCCCCCCCCAAAAAAATCTGAGGTAAAAACCCTTCTTCTGCATACGAGTAATTCCCAAAGGACGATAGCAGAACTTGCTGGAGTTTTCAAGTCAGTAGTCAACAGGATAAAAATAAATCTGGACAAAAACCAGCCACTTTCGCCCAAACGAAAAGGTAAATGTGGAAGAAAACGCATAACAACTCCACGTAAAGATAGGAAATTCCGGGATATCTGTGTAGGAAACAGAAAAAAGAGTGTGGGACTCCTTACTTAGATCGTTCAAGAATCTGGCATACCAGTTTCTAAGAGAACTGTGCTGCCGAAATTAGCGGAGGAAGGGTTGACAGGTCATCGTCCAGCCAAGAATCTCCGGTTCACAGAAGCGATGAAGAAGAAGCTCCTTGCCTGGGATCGTGAACACCGCCAGAAGACAGTTGATGATTAAAGTAAGGTCAGTTGTTAAGATAATTATTATTCATGCCATTTAAAATCATTTATTTCTAAATTATTAACATATTTAATTTTTTTCATGTATGTTACTCAGATGAATCAACCTTTGAGATTTTAGCCGATAAAAGCAGCTTTGTCAGGCGACTCCCAGGCGAAAAATACCTCCCTGACTGCATCGTGGAAAGTGTTAAACACCCTGATAAAATAACGGTGTAGTCTATCATAAGCGCTAAAGGGGTTGGACGCCTCTACATTGTCCAGGAAATCATGAGACAAGGCCAGTACAGGCAAGTTCTGGAAACTCGGCTGCTGCTGCATATTGAAGAATGGTTCCCAGGAGGTGAAAAGTTCATGTTTATGCATGATTCAGCCCCTTGTTATAAAGCTAGAAGCTTTACAAAGTTTTGCAGACCACAATATCCCAGTTTTACCTTGACCTGGCAATTCTCCTGATACGAACCCCATAGAAAACTTATGGGAGATCACCAAGGCGGAAAACAGCAAAGATATGATTACAACCAAAGTACAACTCATCGAAAACTTAATAAATGTATGGCATCACAACCCTAAAATAATAGAAAGTGCCAGAAATTGCATAGAAAGAATGCTGAGACGCATCGAAGCACTCCTCGAAGCCAAAGGAAATGCTCCCAAATATTAATATTCTTTACTTAACATTAGTAAATTGACTGTATTATATTTTTGTTGGTTTTTTTTTTTTACATAATATTGCGTAAATACTTAAACTAGTATAACAATAATGTTTTTAAACTTAAAAACAGTGCTTATTTTCAAACTATATCCTAATATTGTACAAAAAACCTATAATTCATGACTGTCCCTAATAATTTGGCAACCCACTGTAACTGAGGGTGTTGTCACAAGATGGCGGCTGCGTTTTTCTTAAACAAGATCTCCAGTTTCTAATTACCGCCAGGGCAAACATCCCACCAGTAAAATTGAACAGAAAATTTCGTTACATTTAAGCGTCTTATTCATAGAAATTTTTCTCAAAAATGTCGTAAAAATGTCTATTTGTTTTTACTGGTGTCAATTTGCCTTGTAAAACTGTCAGTTTGTTACTCAAGGACTAACTACCGCCAAAGTAAACTCCAATCATTAAAAATGAAAATATGTTTCTACCATTATTTATGAATGAAATTTTGTAATAATAAGAAGTTTAAATATGTTGAAATTTTGCATAAAAATCTACTGGTGGTAGATTCCACCGGCGATAAACAACGTCTGCGAGTTGTTTACAGTTGAGGCTTCACTATTTTAAGGATATGTCAGTTCCTTTTTATTAATAGTTCCATGATTTGGTATGTCAGTTCAAAACCTTATTACCATGGCTGCTATAAATTGTAGATAAGACATTGGGGAATAAGTTTCCTTACATGCCTACGTGCATCCACGCCACACTTATGAAGCATTTTTTGGACAGTTTGTCTTGAAACTCTCTATCTTGTTTCTAAAAGAAAGTGTCCTTGCTGCTAAGTAGTATTGTGCATTCTGCCTCGATGTGCTGCTAACATCATATACCAGTTATCAGCTGCTGTGTTAGCACAAGTGCGACCTTCAATGATTCATACAAGGGAACCACTTTTGGTTCTGCTCGCACCTAGCATTGTGACTTGGTGGTTTTTAAAGCCCTATATTTCGAAGTTTTTGCTCAAGTAAGAATTTTATAAATAAAATAATATTTATTAATATTATTAATATTAATATTAATATTATTATTATATTTTATAAGTAAAATAATATTTCTTGATTTTTGCAGCAGCATTACTTTCTGAAAATGCAATTTTCGAAACCACTTATCGGACTATTAACACAGAGTTGCCAAGTCTACGGATTTTTGAACACCACTATTATTTTAAAGAAAATCTAGTTCTCTGAAATCGTCAAAATGTCCGAATTCAATAAAACAAAATTTTCTGTATTAAAATAGCGGTATCCAAAAAGCCGGAGACTTGGCAGCTCTGTTAACATTAACCCTTTATCTCCTGACGGTACTTATAAGTACCACTCACTTTAAACTTTTATACCATAGTGAATATTACTAATATTCTAATGGTACTTTGCAAAAAACGCTCTTTTAACTCCACTTTATCCGAATACATGGCAGCAGTAGTTCTAGGTTTGTTATTTTAGAGAGGAATGAGGCTATGTTTGAAGCAGTCGATGTATTTTCTGCCGACATTTTCTACAGATTGCCACGCTCGTCTATTCATTGCTGCAAACACAGTAAAGGATATATGATAAGTGTTGGATTTTTTTATGTGTTCATTATGATCTTAGAATACAATTTGATAAGCTATTTTAGATGAAAGGTGTATGTATTTGATTTAACAGTTGAATTACTCGGTGGTACTTATAAGTACCGTCAGTACACTGCGTGTTGGAGAAACACTTCTTGTTTACTTTTCGTCTGTGTAGTTATCCATCGTTTTCGTCTGTTTTAAAATGTAATTACTAAAATGTAGTGTAGTAATGATTTCCCTGGTATTTCTTTTCTGTTTCATTGTTATTTTTTATAGGAAATCGTATAAGTTGTGGCACCGGCTCGTTTTTGCTATGCTAGAAATGGCATATGTAAATTCATATATTGCATATGTTGAGATGCGAGAGAACGTGTTTCCCCTGGAATAATGACGTCGTATAACTAAAGAACTGCTAACAAGATAGAAACTTAAAGAAAAATAGTTTTTTTTTAACCCTTTCAGGAGCAAAACATTTTCAATTCTAAAGTGTTGAAATAAATGATTGGCACCGGAATTTGCCAAACGATTTATTTGTAAATATGAAAAAGCCTATATTTCATATACTTGTTAAATCGAAAATATTTTCTGGTGCCAGTTGAAATAACCTTGTGTGTTTTCTGTTACGATATTTTAGTCATAGTGTACTGACGGTACTTTAAAGTACCACTTTAGTTAATTACCTCTAAATAATTAAATTTCTCACGGGTGAGTATTTTTTTTATATTTATTCTTTAATTTTCATTGTAGTAACTGAAATAAAAAATTACATAAAAAAAATTGCAGTAGATCATAATGCCGTAGATAAAGGGTTAATTTTTTTTAAAGTAAAGCATTTACAAATAAAAATAGCTAATAATAACTATACAATATTGGAAAAAATTAAAAATTCCTTCAATAACACACAAATTTGATTTTGAAAAATCGCAAAATTACATTCTCATTTTTGGAAGGGGCAAAATTGGCGTTTTTTTTTTTTTTTTTTTTTTTTTTTTTTTTTTTTTTTTTTTTTTTTTAAGTAGAGCTTTCCAGAAACCCTAGCCAAATGACATAGCTGTTTGTCTTGTGTGTGAGGATTGGTTTCGACTTCAGTGGAAATTGTAATGTCCGATCTAATAGCCACAGTAATTTTTCTAAATTGTGTAAAAATATTAGTTTACTTTATGATTACTTTTACCATAGGCCCATTTAATACAGCAACATTTCATTTTAAACATCCGAAACTTTATTCCATTTGATTTCAAAAGAAAATAGTTTGCTTATTTTGTATTTCACAAAAAATTAGTTTTCAATGACCTTGAAAGCTTTTATAGGAATATTTTTACTATTTATATATTTATCGTCTGCATAGAAAAAAAGAAAAAAAAAATTAATTGTTTCTTATGCTATCAATTATCAAAAAATCCGCAATCTGATATAAATCTAATATGTACTGTACATTTACTCCCCGAATAAAGCGGGTGGTAATATCGTGGCACCATATTTGGGAATTTAACTCACTTTTGGCGTAAATAAACAAATAAAAATGCAATAATAAAAAATTAAAAGTATAAAAAATGTATAAAATATAGGGTTCGCAGAACATTACCACTAAATTTTAACAGTATTTTATCAAAGTATTTCCCTGCAGGAAAATATTGCAAAATCTGTGAATAATGGCGGTGGTTGCGATTGAGATGTTTTAAAAATTAAATGTACATTTTCTCATCATTAATATGGTGCCAGAGTCCTTGAAAATTCCAAGGAGTTTGCAAACCTAGAAAATATTATTTTAACAGAGAAATTTTTTCGGTTCTCCATCTTTAATATCTAGGCCTACAAAATGCACCAGGTCTCGATGCTAGGCGCGAGAAGCACCAAAAGTGGTTCCCTTGTTAGAATAGCTTACACAACCTTCAAAGAAAACTTACTATTTCAACAGATTATCCTACATTCTTTGCAGGCCGGGAGCCGGCATCACAGACAACCACCTCACCGAGTTGGAGGCTGAAATTCCAGAATTAGCTAAAACTCGATTCCCATATTAAAACGTAATCGGGCTGCAAAGTCATATCTTGGAGGAAAAGACCTAAAAACCCGATTTTAGTGGTCGGCTCGTATGTTTACCATTGCGTTTTCCTGCACCGAAAGGTATGAAAATATGGAGCAGGAACTGGAAGCAGGAAAACACAGTGGTAAACCTACGAGTCAACCGGAAAAATCGGATTTTTAGGTGTATGGTACCAAGATATGACTTGGCAAACTGATCGCATTTTAATATGGGAATCAAGTTTTAGCTAATTCTGGAATTTCAGCCTCCAACTCGATGAGGTGGTTGTCTCATGGTTCGTACGCCTCCTTGAATTTTGCAAACCAGAAAAATTGTCGGCACCAGTATTATCTTATAGAAAACCCTTTCTCAAATAAAGGAGAAGATTTGCGCGTCTAACCTAGATTTATTTTTCTGTAAAACGATACTGGTACACATAATGGAGAAATAACGGTATCCGTAGGAACCTTGTGTTTGTGCTGTCGGCTCCCGGTCTATCGTGTTTGTCCGGATTACCTCCTGAAGTAACTGCCCATACCATGGATTATGTTAAATCACGTTATTGTGACATTTTCTAATCATCTTTTTTGAAAATTATTGTAACAAATTAATTTTGTGAACAAGGCAGTATAAAAAAAAGAGGAGAGTTTTTGAAATCTGAGTTTCAGTATGTATACCCTTCTTTTGTTACATGAGGTCATGAATTTTGTTTTACCAGGGCTCCCAAATGGTCCGCCAACTGGATACCAATAAATTTTAACAGAAAATTTTGTGGTAGGTTTGCGCTAGAATTAACTTTCAAAGGTTGTTTCGGGGCGGTTTGTAAGAAAAATCTAAAAAGAGAATTTTTCTAAAAAGGTATTGGTATTCAGTTGGCGGACCATTTGGGAGCCATGTTTTACTTATGACATTTCCTTCTTCTACTTTTTTCTACCTGTTGGATTAAACCTGTTCCTTATACACTATATATCAGTAGACTTATTTGCATAATGTCTGAAAAAAAATTTCAATCAATTATCATTTATTTTAATAAACAAAAGACTATTTTTTAAATATGTTCTTTCTTGAATTAACTAGAAGTTAACTATGAAGTAAAATCCTTTAAAAATGAGATATAAAGTAAAATTCCTGTGCATAGTTCATTGAATACTTTGTTTTGTAAGTTAAAATTTACATTTTCTGTTTTAAGAAGTTGTAAATTTATTTAAACATTTTTCAGTAATCCTTTTTTAATGAATTAAGCATCCAGTTATTTTTCTTTTAAATGTGATCTAATACGTGGTCCCAAAGATATGAGTGATTTGAGAGAAAATGTTATACTAATATTGTCATTAATTAAGTATATCAAATAATACTCTTAAAGCTATTGAAATTAAAAAAAAAAACTTTCAAAATATCCATGTTTAAAGGAAAAATGTATCCCTTAAATGGTCAAAATATCGATTTTTTTATCATTAGCTAAAATTATAGATTTAATAATTTTGTACACGTGGTCAAAATGTCAAAATCTATCTTTAATATTCCTATACGTGTAATATGTTTATTTTCATGTTGATTCAGCAACGGATGTTAAACTATGCCCCCCCCCCCGGATACCACTAAAATCTTATAGTTATCAATTCCATATCTAATTTTCGAGCCTCTGCGATTCAAAAAGTCGACTATTTCTTTTAAGAAATAGTGGTAGCTGGCGGATCAGAGTTTGACACCTCTGTTATAAGCAGAATATTCGGGTTAAAAAATTTTACTACTCAATCAGTACACCACTTTAATCCGAGAATAATATCAAGCAAAACTACAAAAATAATAATAAACACAGTCAAATGGGCCGTGCTGGGTAAAATCCTTTTATCCAGATTGTACACCGAACTCGAATTTCAGTAATATATATGGGTCATTCTCACAATATTTTGACTTACGGGAATAAAAATCTGGTGAAATTAAATTTGCTAAAATAACATTTTAATCTGATAGACGAATGCCTTAATGATTCAAAATAAACAAAAAATGGTCAGCAGCGAAATTTTTTTTTATTTAACTGAGGTTTATGTTAATCTTGCGAATTAACGTTTAATTTTCCTTACAATTTTACCACTGAAACTTCTTATTTTCTTCTAAATTTTTACTTATAATGAATTTGATTAGTACCCACAGGTCATTCAAATAAGAAATATTAACAATGTAGTATTTTTAGTACACAATTTTTGTATAACATTGTCTTAAAGGGGTGTTAAAGAAGGGATGGTAAGGTAAAAAAAGCGGAGGGTATAGGAAAAAAGGGACGAAATGGGAAACAAAGGGACGGTAAGGATGGAACGGTAAGGAAAATTACCACCTATTTTAAGCAAACCATGTTAACACTAAGTGACAGCCCTCAATGTTTATTGCTTTTTAGAAACAGTTATTTACATTGGATTAAATTAAAAAAAATAATTTACCTCGAAAAGTGCAGGAATAAACCTTGGGGACAGTAAGACTACCCATAAAGTCACGGTCTTGAAATTGATATTTAATAGCTGATTTAAATTTTGTAGTAAATTTCCTGTCAAAGAATTTTAGACATTCTTTCTCTAGCATACTTCTGCATGAGAAAAAACTTGAAAATAATTCTGTGGCTGCATCTGAAGTGATTTTCTGTATAAGTTTAGCAAGAGGGACGGTAAGGATAAAAAACCCAGGGACAGAGTTCAAAAAATAATATCAACCGTAAAAATGTGTCCAGGTTAATGTTTTGCTACATATTTATGTAAAACAATTGTCCCAGTTTCGTGAAAAAATTAAATCGAATTACTTTTAATGAAACAATTTTATACAGACAGCTCCAAACTTAAAAATCAGCATCAGGGACACGGGACGGTGTAGGAGTTTTCCTGGTATTTGGACCGACAACATCGTCCAAACATTATTTATCTCGTTAATATTGTCATGAAATCATGCAATGGGATGTTCCCCAGTATATGGAATAAAAAAAGCACAAGAAAATGTACTAAAATAAAAAAAAAATATTCAGGGACATAAAAGTTATAAGATTGTGAGAATTCCCCCTATATATACTATATATATAACACATCATGTATGAAATGCATTCGGCAGACCCAGAATCTCGCACCATATTTAAACTAAGAATAAACAACAAACATCAAATAAATTTCAACGGATGTAACCTGATCAAGAAAGAACGAAACCAAAAAGCCGTGGAAACGTCGGCAGTGGGCATTTTATAAGCGCACAGCAATGTTTCAGACTAATTACCATACACAACAAATTATTACTCACTAGTGGCGGTGGGTTTCGGTCAGAGTGTCCCAAAGCGTAAATCAAATGCATAAAAACAATTGAAATCATGTCGGGAACACTCCCCCACTGGACCCGACGCCACAATAAACAGCACATTTCCCAATCTGAAGATACAGCTGATTCAACATATGCATAATATACACCGAAACATCAATAAAATTATTTTACACAAACCTGAGCCACACAGCCGCAAAAAAACAATAACCAATATCCAGTGATCCATAATCTGTCCATGCTCGTTCCATGTCTGTTGCCAGTGGGCTACTTTTTTTAAATTCATTTTTCATGATTGGCCCACATTTTTGAAATAGAAAAATTTGCCTTATTTTATGACTTATTAATTAAGGCGAAAACCAGGTGAATCTTACCATTTCAGAAACGTGGTGTCATCCAAGAAATCTGAATTTAAAAATGTAGCCCACTGGCAACACTGGTTGCCACACAATTGCAGACATCCTTTTAAAACTGTCCAAAAATTCTTCAACGCTTTAAGACCGGGAGATTTTTTAGTAGAAATTGAAAGTTTGGGTGGTTTCCCCTTATCGACAGGTCCGTATTTGATTGAAAAAAAAATATAAAAAAAAATACCACATGTCAGGTTATGCCAAGTAGTGACCCGCACAAATGTGCGTGTTCGGGCTTAATGTAGCCGTTTTGGGGCTAAATCTACACAATTGTGTAGTGTAGGATTATGTCTGTAAATATCTAAAAATAAAAGTTTAAGCATAAAATTTTGTTGTTTTTATTGAGATAATTTTCATCAGCCACAATGAAAATGTTTGAAACAATTATTGTTTTTGTACAGACCACTACAATTTCATTTTCTGAGATGCGCTCAATGCTCACATCCCTCATAATACACCTTGACAAATGGTATGCCCTTCACTCCGTTTGGATTGTGCCTGACCCTTCAAATTTCTTTTTTTAGTTTTTCCAGCAGCGGTATTTTGTCGAAATACCGATCGAAGTACATCAAACTAGGTCTGAACCAGAAGTAAGGACTGCAGCAGGTCCTAAGCCTAGATCCTTGTGGACAAGGTCTGTACTTTCCCACTGGCAAACTACAAAATTTAAAATTATCCTAGGTGATACTGTTACAAAAGAGTGTGATTTGTTTTTTATATACTGCTTTACTGAAGCACGTCCTAAGAAAAGGAATCGTCTGCTCATCTATGGAAAATTTTCCCTGATCTCCTGGTAAATTCAAGCAGACAGTATGGAATATGTCGAGCATTTGCTGAACTTTCCATAATTTATCATTTATTCTTGGTGGCTTACTTGCTGTGTCGACAAAATGGAATGAATTTAACAAACTTAAAAATATATCTCGTGATATGCATATAACTCATATAAAACTTATACAGGGCTCGCAGCGTTCCTAAAATTTTCACACATTGCTACCAGTATTTTAAATCAAAGATCTTCGTGACAAATTCCTTTAACATCTACAATAGAATTTTACAATAATTATTATCGTTTTAAAATTGTGGTAGGAAAGTGTGAAAATTTTAGGAACGCTGCGAGCCCTGATTATAAGTCATATATGACATCTATAACTCAGAGCAGAAACATACAGTTCGTTACGTGCGCATATTATATATCCAATACTATCAATTTTAAATAGCAATTACGAACATTTTAAATAGAAATCATGAATAGTACAAACCTATTTAAAATTAATCTGGTATAAAAATGAAATTAATAAAAAATAAGTTGCTAAAAACATAAGTTTTAAAAAAATCACTTAAAAAATATTATATATTAGGAATTGTACCCATTTTGGAAACGGTAAAACTCGGACCCGCACAATTGTGCGGGTCATTTGTTTTTCAACATTTGTAAAGCCTAATTAAATTTATCAAAGACAAAATCAATTAAAATCATGAATAAAGTATATGAAAAGAAACATTAAATCTAAGGAAACATTAAAAATCATTTAAAAGAAATTACGACAGTACATACTTTTTGTCTATTGCTGTCAGATGATATTGTCTTTTTAAAAACAGAAAATCTAACCCTGTATTTTAGTTGGTGCCCCCTAGTTTTGTCTTATCAAAAGATCTGAAGCCAATTAACTCATATAAATGTGAAGATTTGGATTAAATCTAAAAAAAACAGGAAATAGTCATTCTCTTTTACTTTAGTATCACCCGCACAATTGTGCGGGTCGGGCTTAAAGGTTTATTCCCTTAATTCTCGCTCCTGTGATATTCACGGGCTGTGACTTTTACTCAGATAGTTCCATTCCCACAAATTTTATAAAATAGTGTAAAGGGCTTTAGTATCATTTTACCTGTCATTAAATAAGGTGAATAGTTCTTTTTCATAAATGTGGTGCCAATGGGCAACTTGAATTGTTAAACCGTAATTCAATACGACCTTTAACCCCTTGAGGGGAGGTGGGATATATTTTATCCCACCTACGATTAATGAAGATTTACACCAGAAAAATTTTATGAATTTTTTCTTCTCTAACTTTGTTGAAAAAAAGTCGTAAAATTGCTTTTCCCTATTCTGAAATAAAATTTTTCTATTTTTCAGGTGGGAATTCAGCATTACACAAACGTAATTGTTTGCCCTTCAAGGGGTTAAGGGGTTAAGTGATACAAATCATTAAATGTCAATCATATAGCAAAATGATATCATACTCAAAAATGAAGACTGTAAAACTAGTATATCTATTAACCCCTTAACGCTCGAATTAAATTACGGTTTAAAAATTCAAATTGCTTATTGGCACCACTTTTATGGAAAAGAAATATTCACCTTATTTAATGACAGGTAAAACGATACTCAAATATAGCCAATTTTACTATTTTATAAAACTGGTGGGAATCAAACAATCTGAGTAAAAGACACAGCCCATGAATATGACGGGAGCGAGAATTAAGGGGTTAATGAACTTCAAAAGGTATGTTATTTTTATAATACAAATTACTAGTTAAATGAAAAGGTTCTTCTAAAAAATAAATTTTTAATCGAACAGAGTTTATAGTAGCGAAAAATCTGACCTATGATAATATTGATGTAAACGCGTATATGCCTATTTGAACCCCAGTTAAGTAATTGGCTAACTTCAAAACTAAAGCTGTCCCGTTTATTGTAGATTGAAATGTCTATAACATTTGGAATGTTTATTTTGAAATCAAGATAATCAGCAGCACTATTATTTTAATTTTCTTTTCAAGAGTAGCATATCAGAATAAATGTCATTTGATATCCTCAAAAATCGCGATCACACGTAAAAATTATTAAAGCGTCAATATATCTGAAAGCCAGAAAATTGACTCTTAGATCAATTGGCAAAGCAAAAAGATGAGAGGTTGTATCAAATATCTATTGATTAATGCCAAGATAGCGTACACAATATTGCAATCTCTACTACATTTGGATACAACCCCTCATCTTTTTGCTTTCTTTTGGGAACAACGGATTTCGAGCTTATTCTATCGACGATAATTTTCAGAATTTCCAAGCTATGATTTTGAGACTTTCACAAAAGTTGCTCTACATACTTAGCTAATACATTATGCACATTATATTTTGATTGCATTTGCAGTGAAACATTGTTTAGTAAACCTAGTCATTTGTCATCCAATTTTAATTATTTTTTAAACTCTAATTGCAAGGTATTGTGTATAACGTTGTTTGACATATTTTCTGAAAGAGCTTTTTTTTTATATTAAGAACTCTGCACATTATAAGCAAAAACTTTGGGGCGAAATTTGGGACTGTTTTTATAAAAACCTTAATTTCTCTACGAGTATACATGCTATCCTCAAAAAAATGAAAACAATTTATTACAATAAGCCACTTAATCATAATCTCCAGGTAGAACACTTTTGCTAAATTAGTTTTTACAGGGTTATCCAAAAGATATTCGTTCTTTTTTAGTTTGTTGACGGTCGCCTATCGGGTTTCGGGGAAAAAAATCTTCGCGGAAATATATGACCTATTCTATACTGTTTACACACCTGGAGTTTCAGGATAATTCCTCATGTATTGTTCTGGATATTTAATAAAACGTATAAAATCGTAAGTGGCCCGTCACCTTTGGCCATATAGTGTATATATATATATATATATATATATATATATATATGTGTGTGTGTGTGTGTATAATGTAGACCTAAACCTTTCCTCAAACGCAGGATACCTGACTCGATGGCGCATTTTTAATTCTGCTGAAAAAAAGGCCGACCCAACTCCTTCGGGTTGGAATTAATCAAAATCTGACTACCTGAACAGATGTACAATCGTCACAACTATCATACTTTTCACACTGAAGTCAGAAGTATCTGAAGACACACTCTATGATTAAAAGCGGTCTAAACCATAGCTGCCAACATCTTACGCTTTTTTGTACCACAAAAAATTATAGGGAATTTCACATTTTAAATCACCGTAATTTGTCGATTAAATATGACAAAATATTTCTATTAAATTTTTGTGGTACAAAAAGCGGAAGAATTGGCAGCTATGGTCTTAACCTTTTCGAGAGAGGTCGCGTATAATTCATACCACATTATTTAAATCACGAGATGCCAGAATGTTACCAAAGAATTTGATTTTTTTTTTTTTTTGTACGCAAAGAAAATCATTTAGTTATTTTGCAATAAATTTGCACGTAAATTTAATTTGTGCGCCGTTAACCTTTTCATCATTTTAGTAATATAATTGATTTGCCTCTGAAATGGGTAAATTGCAGAGTGGGCAGCATCTCTATTAAAACCGTAAGATTGATTAAATTATGCACATGAACGCATCAGCTGTTATGATTTTAAACTTTTAAAGTTTAACCATATAGTTGATATAATGCTTAATTATTCCTCAAATACAGAAGTTGTGTCAGATTATTTTTACTTTAACCATGCCGCCTATTCAATTATCACTGTACGGAATTTGATGGTCATCTGCCGAGCTGTTTAGAAGGAGAGTGTAATTGAATACAAATAAACAACTGGAGTATACGCATATGGAGCTCTGCCGCTGCCATCGAAATACTCAAGGACACGAGTATGACGTCATCACTAATCGGCCGACTTCTGACTAGTCTTGGAATTCATAACAGAAAATTTGGAATAGTAATATTATTTTATTTTATTTTTGGAATATCTATCACCTTATAAAACAATAATGACGATTTAAACTTACTGGTGAGAATTCGGAATCCCTAAATGAAAATTAAGCCAGATGCGGAATTCAACAGTGTTGCCGCTTCTGGCGGATTTTTTATCGGGATATTCCGAATTCTCACCAGTAAGTTTAAATAGTTATTATTGTTTTGTAAGATGTTAGATATTCCACAAATGAAATAAAAGAAAATTGCTATTCAAAATTTTCCTGTTTTAATTCGAACACTCAGTGTTGCCAGTGGGCTACTTTTTTTTAATTCAGATTTCTTGATTGGCACCACTTTTTTGAAACGGCAAAATTGACTTTGTTTTTACCTCAATTAATATGTCATTAAATAAGGCACATTTTACCATTTCAAAAAAGTGGTGCCAATCAAGAATATGATTTTAAAAAAAGTAGCCCATCTGGCAACAATGCGAACACTAGTGAGATGTCGGTCGATTAGTGATGACGTCACACTCGTGTCTTTTGGCCGTAAGTATTTCGATGGCAGCGGCTCTGCTCGTCAAACTCAGCTAGCGGTATTTACATACTTTAAATTTGCATCAATATTACATGTTTTATCCGTAGTAATATAATTGAAAAATGATTGAAATATAGTTTTTACAAAATATTAGTCCTCCTACAGATACATTTATGAATTTAAAAGAAAATTAGATCCCCTGTTGGGGATTTTTAGCCTCTCGATATTTTCCAACATATATATAAACGTGAATACAGTCTATACATATATAAACATGTATACAGTCTATACATATATAAACATGTATATATATAAACATGGTTACAATAAAAAGAATGAAATTTTATTTTTAATTACATAATCTTCATATAGAAACAGACACTTTATCCAACTGAAAGAATTTTCCGATTAAATCTGACGAATTCTAAATGAAAATAGTGGAATTCAAAGTAACTTCTGCGGCTTGCATACGAGGGATACCGATTATGAAAACTTTCTAACAATACTTTGATTACGAGCCAGCACTGCATTTATATTCAATTGTACCACTATTTATAAATAGCTTCTTTATCGCATATGTTTCATGAAAATATTTTTGCACAAGTGAATGGAGAGATTGTTTATTAAATAGTATACAGCGAAATTGCTTACTGATACGTATATTATGTCAAAGGAGACAGTGTAGTGAATGGGCTACTTTTTTTTAAATCCAGATCGCTTGATTGGCACCAACTTTTTGGAATGGTACATCATTTATTCTATCATTAAATAAAGCAACATTAACTATTTTAAAAAACTGGTCGCAATAAAGCAATCTGAATTTAAAAAAAAATACCCTGCTAGCAACACCGAAATGAGTTATGAACGACGAGACCAGTGTTGCCAGAAGGGCTACTTTTTTTAAATTCAGATTCTTGATTGGCACTACTTTTTTGAAATGGTAAAATGCGACTTATTTAATGACATATTCAGTGATGGAACAGTGGCGCAGCAGTTGAGCGATTGTCACCACTAAATTTATATAGCATTCTTCGTCTTCAAAAATCTCAGAAATTCTGTCCTGAAGTTAGATGAATAATACTAATAAAATTTTGCGGTGTCAATTGATTCTCTGCTGCTACACTGTTCCACCACTGCATATTAATTAAGGAAAAACAAATGGAATTTTACCGTTCAAAAAGGTGGTGCCAATCAAGAAATCTGAAATTTAAAAAAAAGTAGCCCACTGGCAACACTGGAAGAAACATTTAATGCAGTGATGTCAGTGGGCTTCTTTAAAAAAAAAAATTCAGATTCCTTGATTGGAACCACTTTTTTAATGGTAAAAATAGCTTTTCTTAATGACATAATAATTAACCCCCTGTCTACCAGGAGGGTCCAATGGACCCGACATGTATATTCAAAATATCTATTCAAACCAGAAAATTTCTTCAAAACAAACTAAATGTATAAATCAGACAATAATAAGTTAAATAAACAAATTAAATATTTTAAGTAAAAATTCTGGTGTAGAATGTTTTTATAAAACTTGAGTAAAATTTCCGGTAGTTCTAGGGTTAAGGCGAAAAAAGAGGCATTTTGCAATTTAAAAAAATGGAGCTAATCAAAAAATCTGAATTAAAGAAATGTAGCCCGCTGAACACTTATATAGGGAAGAGTCTACTAGTTGTGAGTCAAGTAAATGAGGAAGTTGTCACAAGATGGCGGCTGATTTTGTATATTGGATTACCATTTTCTGATTACCGACGGAGCAAACTTCTACCAGAAAGTTTTTAAATTATTGCTTTATTTTAGTGGCTTATTTATGCAAAAGTACTCTCAAAAATATGGTAAAAATTTCTTCTTTTTTTTACAAGTAGAAGTTAGACCGGGTATTAAATCTCTTTCACTGACAACGAGAGGAAGTTTTTTAGGTTGTAACAATATGGAGGGAACGCAGGGTCTGTCTACCACCGCAGTAATCTTCCACCAGTAAAAATAAATATATGTTTTAGTCCATAATTATGACTGAAATTCTGCATTAATAAGGCGTTAATATAAGGAGAGAATTTCTATTAAAATTTACTGTTGGAAGTCTACCACGGCGGTAATGAGCCACTGCGAAACTAGTTACAGTTGAAGCTTCATCATTTTGATGATACGTCAACTCCTCTTTATTAATAGTTCCATGATATATCCCCACCCTTAGTGAAAACGTTAATTGATACAAGCTATGCTTTGACTGATAATTTTAATTTGTTAAAAAAAAAATCAGAATTTACATCACAAATTTACAAACACTTTTCGAATTCGCATCCTTTATTTGTAAATCATTTCAATAACTCCCGCAGAGTTTAATTACAAAATCTTATTGTTAATCTCTTATTAAATCATGAATATTTCCAAAATATAATAAAAGATAAGCATTTCTATATATGAATATTATAAAAACAATGTCACGCAGAAACATAGCTCACACATAAATAGTCTAAAATGCGCCCACAATTTTAGTTTTTTTTTTTCATTTTTTATACTGGCATATGATGATTCCTATATTGTCTTGTTTTATGCTTCTTTAATAATAAATAAAATTATGAAAAAATAAATATCCGAATAGTCAAACTATGCCATACTTTAAATTGTACAGTAAATTACTTCAAAATATATTAAAATTTCTAGAACATTTTGAATAATTTAATATCTTAGTCAGCAGTTCCTCCGAAAATCTATTTATTTTAAAAAGCAAACTTCCCTGTCATACATGTCGAAATAGCAATTCTGAAATTCAGGACAAGTTTAAATCAATGCACGTTTTGAAATACATTCACGTTTTCACTCTTTGCGTAGCTTTGTAGGATAGTTATGAAATTTGCATAGGAAATCACATTTTGTGATTAATATAAAATGAATTATGCGATAATGTAAATTTAATATACACATTTCAGTGAATTTGGGAAGGAAACAAATCGAAATAATTTACGTTTTATTTAATATTTTTTTAATCTAAAAGGAGAAATTAATTTAAATATTTTGAATATAATAAATTATGTTTACGATCCAGAAGATAATAGTAACAGAGGATATACAATTGCATTTCTAGATTTATTTTTTTTTTATTTAGCTGTATGTTATTTTTGTTTTTAACAATATAAAGAAATTGTCTTTAACCATTTGAAAGCCACCGGTATACTATATATACCACTTATTTTTAATTCCCAAATGTCACATTCGCCATAGAATTTTGTAAAATGCAAGCGAAGAAAAGCTTTTACTTAATTCATATAAATGTGTGTATAAATCACGGTGTCAAGCAATCACTTTAACATTTTAGCTACAGAAGTACTTTCCACCTCGAGGGATTAACATAGCTGCCAACCTTGACGGTTTTTTACCATAAATATTTAAAAGAAACGTTTTCCTTTTTTAATTGGCAGATTATGGATGTTAAAAATTGTAAACTTTATGTTAAATTTCTGCGGTATGGAA
This sequence comes from Maratus speciosus, assembly GCA_963932465.1. Taxonomy (NCBI): domain Eukaryota; kingdom Metazoa; phylum Arthropoda; class Arachnida; order Araneae; family Salticidae; genus Maratus; species Maratus speciosus. The sequence goes on along the minus strand of OZ010796.1, from coordinate 206,347,709 downwards.
AAGGTATGTGTTGGCAGCTATGATTTGAACTTTTTTCCTGAAAGTCGAATGCCGATTCAATTACAGAAAGTTAAATTTCGCCTAACTTAATCACAAAGTTTCTGCCATTAAGTGTCTTGTACCTTTAAAACACGACTACACTTATCGAAAAAATTCAAAGTTTGAATTAGTCTATGTTCAAAACCTTTTCATGTATAAACATAAAATTTTGACTATTGATTAAACAGATTGTTCTTTATAATTTGCCAATAAAAATTTATTAGACTTTTAACAGAATTTGTGTATTGTTGAAATCAAACCAGCTCTTTTTTTTTACTCCATATGTCATTGCGTGCATGATATCTTGAGAAAGTATTATGGATTGTCATGAAATTTGGTAAAGTTACTAAATAAATATGTGTCGTGTGTTTAAAATGATCTACTCTTAGACCAAAATTATTTCATTAACTATATAAGAAAAATATTTTTGTAAAGATAATCAAAATTTTACATTTTTGATGAATAAAAATAGTCATAAATAAAAATGTTACCAATTTAAATACTTAAAAGTAGATCATTTTAAACACACATATTTGTTTAGCATCTTTACCAAATTTCATGCATTCTGAAGATATGCGCGCGATGACATATGGAGTAAAAAATGAGGTATTTTGATTTGAACAATTCACAAATTCTCTAAAAGGCTGATAAATTTCTAATGGTAGCATATTACAATGCACAATCTGTTTTATCAATATCGAAAATTTCATGTTTATATATAAACGGATCTCCAAGATAGACTAATTCAAACTTTGAATTTATTCGTTAATTTTCGTCGTTTAAAAGGTACAAGACCCCTTTAATAAGGCAACTTTTTATGTTCTAATATAGTGTAACTTCGTGGCTCGCGAGAAATAGGTTAAAAAACACAACATAGAGACCGTTTCGCTGTTTTTCACCTCTTAACAGTTTCGTTTTTTAGACAGAATAAACTAAAAAAGAGGTAAAACCCACTATTTATATACAGTAGCGCTCAAAAGTATTTTGACAACCTTATATTCTCTCTTATTTTATTTAATATAAAAATGTAAAAGAAAATATATTCCGTATAATTGAGAACACAATGACTGCAGTTATTCAAATGTATCAAGTTTCATCTTGTTTGTTTACATTCGGCGACACCGAAGAAATATGACTCCTCCTTAGCTCAAAAGTATTTTGACAATTAGTTTGCATTTAATTGTTGAAGGTGTCAGTGGCGCTATAGCTTCGATTAGTGTTTATATCGACTTATTGTGATTATTTTTGAGTGCCGAAATGTAAAAAATATTGAAGTGATTCTAGAAAAGCCGCTGTAATTGCACTTAAGAAAGGTAGACTGCAAGCAGAATTAGCTCGTTCTTTTAACGGGTCTCGGCAACTTGTTATTACATGGAATAAAGTTTTTAATAAACAGAAATACATCGAAAATAAGCCTCAAAGTGGCCATCCGAAAAAAAAACAACTTGCAATGTTGACTGTATTCTAAAAATGATATCTACAAGTGATTGTCGTAAGTCCACTGTAATAATAAGAAATGAATTGAAAGGAAATTACGGCATAGAAATACACATTTCATCAGTCAAACGACGCCTAAACCTCTATGGTTTGCATGGCAGAAGACCAGCGAAAACACGTTTGTTATCTACTAAGAATAGGAAGGCTAGAGTCGCATTTGTAAAACGGCATAACCCTTTCAGGGGCAAAGCAACTCCATTGCTAAAGTGTTGAAATTAATAATTGACACCGGTATTTTGGTTTAAAAAAATTCGGTTTATTATGTGTGTGAAATATAGCTTTTTTTTATTTATAAATAAATTTGTTTTCAAATTCCGGTGTCAGTCATTAAATTCAACACTTTAGCAATGGAATTACTTTGCCCCTAAAAGGGTTATGCCGTTTTACAAATGCGACTCTAGCCTTCCTATCTTAGTCGATAACAAACGTGTTTTTGCTGGTCTTCTGCCATGTAAACCATAGAGGTGTAGGTGTCGTTTGACTGATGAAACGTGCATGTCTATGCCGTAATTTTCTTTCAATTCATTTTTTATTATTACAGAGAACTTAGGACAATCACTTGTAAATATCATTTTTAGAATACAGTCAACATTGCAAGTTGTTGTTTTTTTCGGATGGCCACTTTGAGGCTCATTTTCGATGTATTTCTGTTTATTAAAAACTTTATTCTAAGTAATAACAAGTTGACGAGACTCGTTAAAAGAACGAGCTAATTCTACCTGCAGTCTGCCTTTCTTAAGTGCATTTACAGATTCTTTTCCAGAATCACTTCAATATTTTTTTACATTTCGGCATGTAAAAATAATCACAATAAGTCGGTATAAATACTAATCGAAGCTATAGCGCCACTGACACCTTCAACAATTAAATGCAAACTAATTGTCAAAATACTTTTGAGCGATACTGTACTAAAGTATTTTTTTATAAAAATCAGAATAATGTCTGTCAATCAATAAAGCGACGATTACAGTTAAAAATTATTGGTATCCAAAAGCTTTTGATAATGAAGTAAGCAAACTCTTTTTGCCCTTGTCGGGCAAAACTTTGAATAGGTTAATGGTAAAAATCTATTGTAAATAATGGTAAATAGATATAATAGGTTGATGGTAAATAGTATCACAATACCTTAACAGTCATTAAGAATGACTGTTTACGTATCAGAGGTATACTGAAAATTGAAAAAATGCTTTAAATGGTGTCCATAATCATATCAAATCCATTTACGCCAATAAAGTGTTTTTTAATTACAAAATTTAAAAATTTCTTCTGTCATTGCGTCCTATAACTTCTACTTAGAAAAACATCCCATACACCAGGCGGTCAAACTGTGGCCCACCGGCAGTATTGCCAGATTGGGGACACTTTTGCTCCCATATTGTTGACTGTCACCGCTTTTTTGGAATATAAATATTCACCCTATTTAAAAATATATTAAAAATTCTGAAAAATAAGCGAATTATACTATTTTAAAAAAAGTGGTGACAGTCAAATAATCTGAATTTAAAAGTCCTCAATCTGGCAACGTTGACGAACGGCAACCAGTAACATTTTTTGGCTATTATTACCTTGTCTAGTCATCGAATTTCTGCGATTCAAGAAGTTGATTATTTCTTTAAAAAATAGTGGTATCCGTCGGGCCACAGTTTGACATCCCTGCCATACATTAACACTTAAATGCACATTGATGCATAGATGCATCATTTTTTATTTAACTCTGAGCAACTACTATATTTATATAGAAATATTCATCCTGTAAAAATTACAAAAATATGCTAAATAAAGTTAAAAATCTATCTTAAAATTTCTGGCGTCTAATCTTTAATATAAAACTAAAAACACAATTCTAAGAAAATAATTCATATATTTAAGGATTAAGTTTTACAAAGCAAAAAATTATATAGAATGAGAAATTTAGATTCATACATATTAAAATATTTACTAATTTGCGATATTTTAGTTATGATAGTATTTTTTAGTTCTATTGGAGATATGCAAAATAAGAAAAGGTTGACGTATTATAAGAAAAATATATCTCAGATTTTTTCATTATTTTTACTGCTTAATAAATCTTTCTGAGAATCATATATAATATTTTCGAAACAAAATAAAAAATGATGCATTTATGGATTAACACGCAAAAGAAAATGAAATCATTTTTCTCTGACTTTGTATTTTATGAATTTTTAGCTTTTTTTGCCATTAGTTACAGAAACACATGACTAATATTTAGAATGTTCATAATAAAGTATGTGAATAATATTTCATATTTTTAGTATGAGTATAGAATATGTCAGAAACATTAATGTTAAAATTAGGCTTGATGGCAAAAACAAAAAGCCCATACACAAATATCTTCGCAAATCGACGTCTTCGGTAAAAAGTGTTCTACATCTAAAGCTAAACCTGTATATCGTTAGGAAATTTAATGGTAATAAAGATTTTGACCCAATATCCACAAGAAATGTTATTTATCATGTTAGGAAATTGACGGCAATGAGGAAAGTGTTTTAGGCAAACAGTAACTCGGTCAAGGACACCGGACAATGTAGTTATGAATAAAGAGGAGGAGACATATAGTGAACTGTCTACCAGTTGCGAGTGAAGTAACTGAGGAGGTTGTCACAAGAGAGGGGTAGCTTTTTTTTAACCCCTTAACTTTCGCATTAAATTGTGGTTTAAAAATTCAAATTGCTTATTGGCACCACTTTTTTGAAAAAGAAATAGTCGCCTTATTTAATGACAGGTCAAATGATACCATAATAAAGCCAATTACTCTATTTTATAAAACTGGTGTGAATCAAACAATCTGAATATAAGAGACAGCCCGTGAATATCACGGGAGCGAGAATTAAGGGGTTAAATAAGATCTTCAGTTTCTGATTACCGCAAAGGCAAACTTCCCACCAATAAAATTGAATAGAAAATTTCGTCTTAATTAAGCGTCTTATTCATGGCAATTTCTATCAAAAATTTCCTAAAAATTTCTGTTTGTTTTTACTGATGTCAGTATGCCTTGTAAAACTGTCAGTTTGTTTCCCTGGTTGTCAAAATATGGCGGAACCTCAGGGAATAACTTCCCCCAAAGTAAACTCCTACCTGTAAAAATGAAAATTTAATTCTAGCATTATTTATGACTGAAATTTTGTACTAATAAGTCGTTTATATAAATTGAAAATTTATATATAAATCTACTGGTGGAAGTTTCCACCGGCGTTAAACAACTCCTGCGATAGAGGTTACAGTTGAAGCTTCACTACTTTAAGGGTATGTCAGTTCCTCTTTATTACTAGTTCCATGCACCGGACGTACTTTTAGGTACATTTAAAAATGCAGAGGGTGTGACAGATTTGGACAGGGATGGTATGTTTTTTCTAAACTTATTATTATGATATCACATTTCTCACAAGCAAGGGAAAGTCTTGAGAATTTTGTTAAAATATCTATTTTTTAGATTTTAAAGTGTATTTGAGGTCGGTTTCAAGTAAGATGCCCTGTTTCCTTTGAGATATATGTATATACTAGCTGTTACCCGTGACTGCGTTCACGTAACATTTAAAGAAGAAGAAATTCACCAATTAAGCAAAAAATTCCGATAATGAAAAGCATATATAATTAACCTTTTATCACATTTTATAGTAGAAACGCTTCTGATAATCCCAAGTTGCTTATTTTTATTTATATACATAGGATCATTTACATTTCTTTTGTGAGCATGGAATTTCATACACCTTTCCTATGATTAAATGAAGAATAAATTTACATCTCTGTTATTCTATTTTAATATTTATATTTATTCTATTTTATATTTATTCCGTTCAAGGACATTGATTTAATTTATGTTTTCGAGACAACGAATATTATTTAAAGAAATATATTAGTAAATATTTTTAAAGGAAAATGGTTATTAACAGGTCACTTCAGACGTGACTTTGATAAGATTAGAATAATCGAAAAATCAACATGCAACATTATGCTTATACTCCAAAAAATCACATCTTGGAAGAAAAAAAGATAAATGTTATTAAAAAGTAATAATCAAACGTGGTGAAGCATGGAAGTTCAAAAAGAAATAATAAGAGTACGAGAAATATCTTTAACTTTCAAATATTTATTACACTTTAATTTCACGGTACCACACTTTTATTAACTATAGATCTACCAATAATATCAAAATATTTATCATGCTCTGAAGACTCTTGAGCCTAAATACTTATTATTTAAGCAATAGAGTTGCTTATTGCTTTCGCGGAATAAATCTATTTATGGAAAAGCACTCCAATTATGAATTAAAATTTTCATATCTAACGTTGTGCTTTAATTTTGGCTTTTGAAAACTTTGAAATGTGCAGGAATATGCTCCAATGGGGGGGGGGGGGGCAAAGATTGTGTTTCAGAGAGATTTTTAACTATAGATTTTGATATTTTAAAATCGAAAGAAAATTTCCCTTCTTCCTTTGCCCTTTTCGATAATCACGGTGCCTTTACAAATTAGAGGGATCTGAGGCAAAAGACAAATTTATTGCTTTATTAATGGTTTTGGTTCTTTTTTACACGTAAATGATGTCACATGTAAAGCCTAATCTCAAATTAAAATTACTTGCTAAACTTTTTAAAGTCGACTTTGATGTACCATTTATTAAATTTTATTGAAACCAATGTTCCTGGAGATTGTACGGTAAAAGGGTGTTAAACTTATGTATTTGCTATTGTTAAGTTCTTAGCAAATTACGCCATTTTGTATAACTGCTATAAAATGCTAACATTTTCTGAAAGAAAAGCAGCTAATGATTTAAATATAACGACGCTTTCACTAGGTTAGTTTATCTTAAGGAATGATACTTGTCGAAATAAATAAAAAATATATATATTCTTTTACTTTATGAATCATTTAAAACTATGCATTTCAATTTGTTTAAAACATAGAATCGATTAATAAAATCCAATGTTATTGTACATTTAGAAAAACATTGAAACATTATTTTTATTAAATATACTAAATTTCAAGTAATAAAATATATTTAAAATGTAAGCTAAAATTTCATTTTGAAAAAATCGACTTTTGGTGCAAAATTTTATTTCTAAAAGGTATATTATTATTTTAAGATTTCGTTTTAACTTTCGAAGCTGATGTAACGAAAACGACATCGCTTTGACGAAATTGAAATAAATATATGTTAATGTTGTCGTATTAAAATTAATGCTTTCCATGAAAAAATATTACATCATTTTTACCCGATAAAGCTTTTACTAAAATCGCCTTTGTGACACGTTTTAACTGCCATCTTTAAAAATAATTATTTAAAATATTATATGATATTTTAAAACTTAATTCTTATGAATAGTGGGCAATAACTATCCACTTAAATGTACACAAGATCTATTTACATCCGCAAACGATTTTAGCTTCTGTGGAATAAATTCATTCATGAAGCTTCGATGTGTGTAAATATGTTTACAGTTTTGGAAAATTTACTTTAATCATGTTTTTGTACCATTTATAGTAATTGAAATTCAATTCTTTTTAATTTTAATGAGGAAATAGCGTCAAAAAATATATTAATCCGTTTTAATTCCCCTTTCTTCCACCAAAAATATCTTCTCCTTATAATCATAGCGTGAATTTTGAAAGAAAACTCTCATTTGTTTGTAACTTATATTCAAACTCTTTAATCAGTATGAATAGTATTCTTTTGACGTCACAATTTAGTAAAATGGTTGTTTTATAGCCTCGAACTGAAAGCGAGAATAGAGTCCATTAGTAAAAAATATTTCTGTTATTCGTTTTAATATGACGTCATTATTTATCTATTTTCATTATTTACTGATATTCATGTCCCTTGCATTTTCAACGAATACATGGAAATATCTGTTTTATTTCAAATATGACGTCATATTTTTCCAAGCGAATAACTTTAGAAATAATATGATTCTTTTTCATTCTTTTCCCTTCTAATTATGACTCCATTTTTTGCAGAAAACCCCTTATTAACGTAACTGATATTTATCCTTCATTTATAATAAAAAATACATATTTTTCGTTTCAAATATGACGTCATAAATATTTTCTTTTGAATTCTTTTTATTTTAATTTTTAATTAATTGTAGAGGAAAAATTATTATTCCACATTTAGAATTTCTTGGCAACGGGAAAGAAAAATGGTCAAATTTTATCGGGAAAATGTCAATTGATTCTGTATGAAAAAGAATGAAATTTTGAATTATTAAGTGAAATATTTGAATAAAATAAATAAAACATAGCCCATGTTCTTTTCCGTTTCATAATCTATCTATATGCAAAGATGCAAAAGCATTAATTCATCCGTTTTGATGTTCACTTCATTCAAACATTCGGACACACATTGACATTTATAATATTATAAGGATACACTGAGTGATAAAAAAACAAAGAAACCCTTATTTGAAAGTAAACCAGCACACCGCCCCCTGAATACGAGGCCTGAGCGCTGACTAAAAAATTGTGGCTGCCGAAGGCGGAATTTTTTTTTTTTTTTACGTAGGTACGGTCCCTTAAATGTAGAAACGAGTATTTCATAAAACATTTCTCTGACTTGTTTAATTTTAGAACAATAAAGCGGAAAAAACTTAAAAAATATATTGGTACGAATATTTAAGGAATCGTACACACGCTGAAAAAATCCGTCTTTGGCAGCCGTCATTTTTGTGTCAGCGGTCAGGTCTAGTATTCAGGAGGCTGTGGACAGTATGTCAGTGACGTAGAATGACATAATATCGTAGAGTCGCTTAAAGAAGAAACTCTCAGCTTTGTACGACGTATTTAGCACGGAAGTTATTGCAAAAATGAAGAAGACGAAAGATTTAAGTGACTTACAACTGGGGATCATAGTCAGTGCAAAAAGATCTTCTGCCAGCATCTGTGAAATGACGACTCTTTCAGGAATTTTTCGCCCAACAGTATATCGGGTGATTAGAGGGTTGCAGTTGAGGAAAAAAAACTTCAAGCGATAGGGAGCATTCTGGTCGAAAAAAGCAGGTGTAAAAGAGAGGTGAAAGGCGCATAATCCACAGCATAATACACGCATAATCCACAGCAACAGAAGGGCAACAACACGAGAAATTACAGCTAAAATCAATGCAAGTGCATCACAAAACATATACGAACGCACAACCAGACGGTCTTTGGAAAGGATGGGCTTTAGCAGCAGGAGACCATCAAGAGTGCCTTTGGTATACAGGAAAATAGAAAAAGACGCTTGTTGTAGGCGAAGGTACGACGAAATTGATCACTTGAGGACTGGAAAAAAGTGGCTTGGTCCGATGAATCTCATTTTCTACTCCATCATATAGATGGCAGGATTAGAATATAGGGCAAACAGCACGAATTCATAGACACTTCCTGCCACATGACAACTCTTCAGGCTGGTAGCGGTGGAATTGTATTATTTGGGATGTATTCCTGGAGTGCAATATGTACAATGATATATCTGAACAGCACAGCTTATCTGAACATCTTTTCCCATCACATACACTTGTTTATTTTGATAATGCCCCCTTATAGATATGGTCAGTTTTAGCAGGACAATGCACCTTGCCATAGTGCTCGATCGGTCTTAACACGTTCACGTCGGCGCGGTGGGTCACAGTCGACTGTCTCGGAGTTTTCAAGTCTCCGGCTTTTTGCACAGCTCTATTATTTTGGAGAAAATTTTGTTCCTTTAAGTCGCCCAACTTTTCTAATTAAATAAAATAACATTTTCTGTATTAAAATACTGGAATACTGGTACCCAAACAGCCAAAGACTTGGCCGCTCTGAGATAGTCGAGTGTGACACACCGCGCCGGCGTGAACGTGTTAAATTGGTTTGAGAAACGCCAATCAGAGTTTAACTGGCTTCCATGGCCAGCTCAGTCCCTTGACCTGAATCTTATTAAGCATTTGTGGGACGAAGTAGAAATAGCACTTCAAATCTCTGAATCGCTACCATCCAATCTGACCCAACTAACAGCTGCCATTATTTCAGCATGGACATTCCACAGGAACGTTATCAGCAACTTCTTGAGTATATTCTATGAAGAGTATCAGCTGCTATGAGAGCTAAAGGTGTGCCAACTCGTTATTAGAGTGTGTATTTAATTTTTTTGGCCTCTCAGTGTAGAGAAAGACCTTATTTTATTATGTGATCTTTCTTTCCTTAGACATGCCGCGCACACATATGACAAGCAAAACAACGCGCGAATTAGGGGACGAACTCTTAAATTCAAACTTTTTCTTTTAATAGCTTGGAAACAAAGGCGAAAGTAGTGTGAATAGTTCATAGAATTTCATAATTTGTCTACTGAATTGCGCGTTTTGTCAATTGTCGACTCGATATCCTGCTTGCCTAACATATTCCTTCACATTTCATGTATGTCACCTACAGAGAGTATTTTTTCATACATTTTTGCAGTGATTTTGATTTACAATATGATATATTTCAAATGAAAAAAATATTATACCTATATAACATGAAATCGAAATAGCATCATTTAAAATATTTTTTGCTTTAACACTAGAACGTCCAGCTCGTGTCAATTCGACATCGGTCAAATGAAAAAAATGTCAATTCGAAACAGCATTTTTTTCGTAAAATTAATTAAATTGTAATTAGAAAAAAAAATTGGTTCAATAAATAAGTGAAACTGTTTTAAGTAAAAATCCTTTTGTTAAAACGTTTCTATGAAGATTGGGTAAAACTTACGGACGTTCTAGCGTTAAAATGTCGCTGAAAATAAACAATGGGTCTAAGTCTATGTATTTGCTCTTAACGAAGAGAAATACTCTTATTCGATTATTAGAAAAAAAAAAGGTGTGAAAATAAATCGTGGGTTTAATATTTCTACACGTAAAATAGGAGAATTAAATAATTAAAAAGGAAAACAATGTCAAAGGTTTACATTTGAGTATGAAAAATGTAAAAATGCATAACCAACAAAGCCAACGTTCAACTTTTTTTTTTCATCAGGGAAAACACTAAATTAAGAAATAAGGAGAACACATGTTTTCTAGATTCTTGCTTTTGTTAACCCCTTGAGGGGCGGTGGGTTGTATTATATCCCACCTACGATTAATGAATATTTACACCAGGAAAAATTTATTAAATTTTTCTTTTCTAATTTTGGTGGAAAAAATACATAGAATCGCTTTTTCTATTTTTTCAATAAAATTTTTGGAAGTTTCCGGTGTGAATTCGACATTACAGAAACACAATTGCTCGCCTCTGAAAGGGTTAAGTCTAAATTTCTAATGCTACAGGCAACGTTTCAACGCAATTTATCGTTTCTAAATTTGAAGATTATTTTGCGATGAAAAAGTGAGTGTTATTATTTGACATTTACAACAGTTTGCCTTTTTAAAGTTAACTGTAGAGACTCCGTTATTATTTTTCACATATGTTAGCCCATACTTGAAATACTATTGTATGAAATTTCAACCCGTTTTTTTAACTGTATGGTTTTAAGAGGATCATACATCTGCAGATTGTTTTTATGTCTACTGTGTAGATGGGAGTTTAAATGCTCCTAACGGAATAAAGATGATTTATTTATACATCTAAAAATATATTGACATGATTAATATGCATCTATCATGCATGTCTTATACATAGGTGCCAAGTTGCCACTAATCCTCCGTAATAGGTGAGTTAATTTAACCCTGGTTTAAAACATTTCGTACCGGAATTTTTTTTCAGAGATGAAATTAAATAAGTTCAACGTAGAAAACTGGAATTAAATAAATAAAAATTCAGCAAATACTTTTTCTGGTTCGAAACTTTGTTAAACTGGGTTAAATTAATCCTCGCATTACGGAAGATTAGTGCGAACTTGGCACCTCTGCTTATATACATGACTTTATTGACTACATATGTATGGATTTAATATAAAATTTCTTACAATTTAAAGAAATATGGACAACATTATACAAATGCATTTCTCTAAGGTAGAAACCACGCACTTAATCAATGACATTTTTTGAATGAAAACGAGAATTCTGGTTTCCCGTCGTTAATGTATAAGTTTATAATAATGAATTGTTTTTACTACTGAATTTTCGAATATTCTAGTGTGACCTACCTGTAGTGCATTCCGTCTATTGAGTGTGACTCAGCTCTGTTGCATGCCGCCAGATGTGACAGTCAAGTGTGACCTACCGGTGGTGCACGCCGGCGTGAACGTGTCAAATAACAAAAAAAAAAAAAAATAATAATTCCAGTCTCTTTTTAGGGTTTCGTTCATCTGACGAAACCCTATTCGTCTCGCTCCTCTGTCTGTCTGTCTGTCCGTCACAGAGCCCGTTCTCAGATACTATACATGTTAGAGACTTGAACTTTTGGGTACTTATAGCTGAACACTTCACATCAAACAACAAATCATAAAATTTTGAAAAAGTTGGTAATTAAACTAATTACGGGCTAATTAAATTCTAAAATTAACCAATCAACCTTTTGAATGCAGGTGAAAATGCACGTTATCGAAATCCTCCCCAGTTTCTCCTAATGGTTGCCAGTAAACTCGGCGGATATTCCGTCAAATCAGCCGGTGCAGGGTTACCACGGAGTACTTTAAGCAATAAATGAAGTGGACCTTTAAAAAGCAAAATTGGATCTGCCGAAATATCGGTCGTACAAATTTGTAACAGGTGTAGAAATACGCCAAAAAAATTCTACTTTATTTTGGTATAAATTTCAAATTTCTGCGTAGGATAGAACGCAAAAAATCCACTAAAAATCGATCGATAAAAATTTAATTTCTCTGTTTTTAAAGACAATGAAAACAGATTTCCATTCACCGGAAGGCAGCTGTCGTCATTTCTCGACATATCGGCGCAGGAGAAATTTAAGGGGAGGAAAGTCTAATACGAAATTTAAACTTTTTAAATATTAAATTTTTCGATTAAATTTTTTGACATCCGGGCTGGAAATTTCTCGCAGATTCCAAACATACCCGGTTCAAAGAGATTGCTTCATTACGAGCTGAGATATTAATTATTATTTTATTAATTCCTTTTATTTCCATCAAATGCCAGATTAAGATGGAGGCACGTGCTTTTTTAACGGAGATTTCATTTAAATTAGGAAATCTAACAATTTGCGTTGGGTGTTTCGACGGCGCGCTATGAGATAAGTATTAATTATTCAATATGAAAAAAATTATAGGTTTATAAGTGTTCATCCCACTATTTCCGAATAGCAATTTTAGGAAATATCTTAAATTATTGTTTAAGACCGCCACTCGATGTGTTCGAAACTTTAAGATACTTTATAACACATAAGATAAGAAAAAGTGTAAAAAAGAATGGAGTGTGATATTTCGAGGAGTGGAGGGGGGGGGGGACTAGATTTATTTATTAAATCTTAGCGTTTGTTATCGCAGAAAATGTTTTAAATTGTTGGTTAAGACTGCACCGCCACCCTCCCGACCATGTATCTACGGAGAGATTGCGCAAAGGAGTTTCGTTCAGATATGCTTTTGTTAAGAATAAAGTGCGCTCCCTGGTGGTGGAATGCGGAGCTAACGTAACACGATTTTGTTAAAATTAGGAAATATAACAAGGCGATCCGTTTGCAACTTTAAGATACTTCATGACACATAATAGAAAGCTTATAAAATAATGGTGCATGCAATTTCCTGTGAAGGGAGGGCGGGGGAGGGGCGCTGGATTTCTTTTTTAAAAATTAGCGTTTACGACCTTTTTAGGTGTCGTTTTTTGAGCACTATGATATACTCAGACACGTGCTGCTTATGAAATATAAAAATGTCAAAATTTTAGTTACCACTATTTCCGAATAGTACTTTCAGCAAATTTCTTAATTTCTCGCTTAAGGCCGCCACCAACTCGAGTAACACATCCACTGATAGGTTGTTTAACAGAGTTTTGATCTGATACACTTTTTTTTATGAATAGTGTGCACTCCCTGGTGGTGGAATTTGCAACTAACATAACGCAATTTTGTTAAAATTATGAAATCTAACTAGTCGATCTGCTGGAAACTTTCACATAGTTCATAACACATAATAAAAAGCTTATAAAAGAATGTTCCGTGCAATTTCCTGGGGCGCCTACCTATCTCGGGTGCTATAGACCCGATCCCCTCGACTAATATACCTACGGATAGGTTATAAAACGGAGTTTCCTTTGGATAGAGGTTTGTGTAGAATAGAGTGCGCCCCTGGTTGCGAAATGGGGAACTAACAGATTTCATAAAAGGATAAAGTGTTTTAAAGGAATATTAAACGAAACCCTATGTGCGATCTGTGATCACACTTACCCACTTGTCTTAAGACCTTTTCCCTATTTCTTTACAGAATTTCTCGTATATTTGGAATAATTAAAAGTTCTTTGTAAGGGATTTCTTCTATTTTTTATATTGAATTTCTGTAATATGATTCTGAAATATAATTTTTTAAAAAGTCAAAATGGATGAACCTCATTAATTTAAACCTTCTAGTACAGGGGTGGCCAACAGTGGCATACGCCACACCACTAAAATTTTACAGTAATCATTGCCTTATCTAATCATCGAATCTCTGCGATTCAAGAAGTTGAATTTTTCTGTAAAATTTTAGTGGTATCAGGAATGCCACTGTTGGCCACCCCTGTTCTAGTACCAATAGGGTCTTTTTTGACCCTTTTTTTTGGTTTTCAAGTTTTTAATGTGTCGAACTAGAAAAAAATAACTAATTTTAATTTAATAAATAAAATCATACAGATACCTTTTTGGAAGAAAACACACTCAACACAATTAAATTTCTAGTTCAAATCATGCAAAAATTAGAACGCTAATCAAAACTTAAAACCTGGTACTAGGAGCGATATCGTAGTTAGATAGAGCGGTGTATCCATCATTTTACTACTATTATATAGAAATGTTGGCTTTATTTAATCATAGAACGTCAATTTGAATACGATTAAAGAAACAAAATTTAGATTACAATAATACTAGTAGCAAAATGACTGAAATCTCCTCAAATGGTACGCGACTGACTAGGAGGGTTAAAACCCTGCACTAGAGTAAAACATAATATCTGTAGTAAATAAAAGTAATCTGCAAATTTCGTGAAATAGAGATATTTGGTTTTACTTCACCAGAATATATGATAAAACAACACAGTGATGAAAGCACTGCACAACAGTGGACCGATTGTTACCATTAAATGTTAATTATTTTTGTATATAATGGTATTAAAATCTCAGTTATTCGTGTAATTAAATAAGGTGAAGATTACTATTGAAATTTAGTGGAGATAATCGACCCACTGCGACACAGTGCTTTCAACCCTGAACTACTACCCTTTAGTTAAACAAGAGTTTTTTACAGTATAGTTGAATTTCAAAATTTGCAAGTGAAAAAATATTGCAAAGATGTCATCCTACTCATAACATCCAATGGAGTTATGAATAAAGAGGAGGAGACTTAAAATGTACTGTCTACTAGTTGCAAGTGAAGTAACTCAGGAGGTTTTCACAAGAGAGCGGCTAATTTTTTTTACATCGGATCCAGCGTTTCTGATTACCGCCCGGGGAAAACTTCCCACCAGTAAATTTGAATAGAAAATTTCCTCTTATTTACGCGCCTTATTCAAGGAAATATTTACTTACAAATATGATAAAATTGCTTGGTTTTACTGGTTTCAGTTTGCCCAGGTATTATAATATTTTTCACTGAAACTGACAAGAGGTTGTCTAGGTTGTGACTAGGTCTAGACAACATGGCCGAAACGCAGCGCCTGATTACCGTCAAAGCAAATTTACACCATTAAAAATGAATAACTGTCTGTGCCATTATTTATGACTGATATTTTACATTAATTCAGTCCTTTAAATGAAAAGAAAGATTCTAATTAAATTTACTGGTAGAAGTTTCATCCGACGGTAATCAACACCTGCGAAAGCGGTTGCAGTTGAAGCTTCACTATTTTAAGGACACGTGAGTTCCCTTTTATTAGTAGTCCCATGCAATATCCTCATGAAGAAGAGTTACAGTTGCAAGTGTACATCCTTCAATTAAGTAGCATTCAATTTCTGCAATAATATCCATTTAATTTTTCTGCATAACTGTTATATTTTTCCTGATCTTTTTTAAAGTTCCGTCTTATTTTAACTGAGATCAAATACATTAGTTTATAATATTTTTGTAGTACTTTTAAAATCGTTCTTTTCAAAAAAATTTCTTTGATAGATGGCATTTACTATCCTTCTTTGTCAATGAACTATGGAAACTTGAATTGAAAAGAATCATTTATCTTTCTTTTGATACATGTCATGTTCAGAAATTTAAAGTTTTTCTTTGGACAAACTGTTTGAAAACAGTGTTAGAAAGATTTGTATAGTTTATGTTCTCCAGTACTGGAATTTATTTTTTAATATAAATATTTTTAAAAAATTGAAGGAAAATATTTTATAAAGTTTATGTTAACAATTTTACCGATAGAAACTAGAAATTTTAATCCAAAGTAGGTGTAAATGATTGAGATTATGTTAATAGATTAAATGTATTTATATCAAATAACGTAAAAGTATTATTATTTGATACTACCTAGATAAGGGATGTCAAACTGTGTCCGCAAGATACACTAATTTTTTGAAGAAATAGTCGACTTCTTGCATCGCAGAGATTCGAAGATTAGATAAGGCAATGATTACTATAAAATTTTAGGGGTGTCTGGCGGGCCACAGTTTGGCACCCTTGACCTAGATGATTGTAAATATCTACCACAATTTTAAATATGATTGTTTTGTGTTATTTAACTGCACAAAATAGTAAAAATCTGATCTCAAATATCTGGTTTGCATGTTCTACTACTGAACGGAAAATGTCTAAATTAAAATAGTGGTTCAGTACTCATGGGGTATTCTAAGCAGTGTACGTACCTTGAATATTGGTCAAAAATGACAATGCACCGTGATTAGCACGCCATCGTTGTTGTCGTTTTTGTGATCGTCATTATTTATTAGCACATAAATAAAGCAAAAATAACAATTCGGCTGAACAGTTGGCATGTTGAAAGTTTTTGCATATGCACATTTTTAGAATGTGTCGTATTTTTAGCATGACAAATATTATTTTTTTATTTTATTTTTCTTTACAACACATGTATTTTTGGTATATAGTTGCGAAGATGAACAAAACAAAAAGTGCGTATTACAATATGCGATTTATTTCAAGAAAAAGTAATGCACAATATACATTTTTATTTTCAATCATCTGGGTGAAATGCTTTAATTTTTACTCACATATATTAAAAATGGCAAAAATCAACAGACAAATCTAAACTTGTTTTTAGTCATAAGCGAGGTTAGAAATAACAGCAATAATAAGCTCTTAGTATAAATCTCAACATTTTGCAAAACAGAAAGATGTTTTAATAAATTGACTTAATCCAGGAGGACTCGCGACGGGCATGATAGACCAAAAGTGAGCATGGTTTTTACAACTGTCACCAATATTTTTTTAAGTAATCTTCAACTTATTGCAGAATTTGTAAAAATTGACTCCGATTAAATAAGGTGACGATTATTATCTGTATTTATTGGTGACAAAATAAAAACCATTCATACCCTGGTTATGCACGCGTTCTCCCAGGTTAATAAAATAGTCCATTTCTGAACGCCAGATTCACCTTTGTTTATTATATAAAAACATGAAAACATTTAAAATGCTTCATTAAAACATATTACTACATAGGCGTGACAAAAATATATACAAATGTTTTTCAAATTAAAAGCACTAGATGTTAAAATGAAATATATATATACAGTGGGTTGCCAAATTATTAGGGACAGTCATGAAGTATAGGTTTTGTGTTCAATATTAGGATATAATTTGAAAATAAACATTGTTTCTAAGTTTAAAAAGCTTTATTGTTATACTAGTTTTAGTATGTACACAGTATTATATGAAAATACCCAACAAAAATATAATACAGTGAATTTACCAATGTTAAGTAAAGAATATTAATATTTGATGACATTTCCTTTGGCTTCGAGGAGTGCTTCGATTCATCCCGGCATGCTTTCTATGCAATTTCTGGCACTTTCTTTTATTTTAGTGTTGTGATGCCATACATTTATTAGTTTATCGATGAGTTGTACCTTGTTTGTAATCATATCTTTGGCGATTTCCGCCTTGGTGATCTCCCATAAGTTTTCTATGGGGTTCATGTCAGGAGAACTGCCAGACCAAGGTAAAACTGGGATATTGTGGTCTGCCAAAAACTTTGTCACGCTTCTAGATTTATGAAAAGGCACTGAATCATGCTTAAACATGAACACTTCACCACCTGGGAACCATTCTTCTATTTGCGGAAGCAGCCGAGTTTCCAGAACTTGCCTGTACTGGTCTTGTCTAAAGGCTCCCTGGACAATGTAGAGGCGTCCAACCCCTTTAGCGCTTATGACAGACCACACCATTATTTTGTCAGGGTGTTTACACTTTCCACGATGCAGTCAGGGCGGTATTTTTTGCCTGGATGTCGCCTGACAAAGCTACTTTTATCGGCTAAAATTTCAAAGGTTGATTCATCTGAGAAACACACCTGAAAAAAAAAAATTAAATATATTAATAATTTAGAAATAAATGATTTTAAATGACTTATATAATAATTATCTTAACAACTGACCTTACTCCAGTCATCAACTGTTTTCTGTCGGTGTTCACGAGCCCAGGCAAGGCGCTCCTTCTTCATCGCTTCTGTCAACCGGGGTTTCTTGGCTGAACGATGACCTGTCAACCCTTCCTCCGCTAATCACCGCTGCTTAGCTTATCTTAGAAACTCGTATTCCAGATTCTTGAACGATCTGAGTATGGAGTCCCACACTTTTCTTTCTGTTTCCTAAACAGATATCCCGGATTTTCCTATCGGTACTATCGAGTTGTTATGCGTTTTCTTCCACTTTTACCTTTTCGTTTGGGCGAAAGTGGCTGGTTTTTGTCCAGATTTATTTTTATCCTGTAAGCTACTGACTTGGAAACTCCAGCAAGTTCTGCTATCATCCTTTGGGAATGACTCGTATGCAAAAGAAGGGTTTATATCTCAGATTTTTTTCCTAGGGGACAAATCAACCCCTAGACCCATACTAAAATCAATAAAAATAAAAAATAAATTAGAATCGTAAATAATTTCGCAAAATACAAATATTTAATCAATAAAAGAAAGATAATACCCACATATAATTCTTAACTTTTCCAAAAAAACCCAAAGAATTTTGTTTAAATTAAAGAAAAGTGACTTCCACTATTGCGTGTGTAAAAGACTCAGCGTCTCTCCCGTTATTAAATTATTTATAAAAAGCAAACAAACCTTTTAACATACCAAAAGTAAATAAAAGCTGAATTATAGAGATGTTGGGAACGGTAAAATACATTCCTGCAACACTTAAACCACTTAGAGCCGTAGTCAAGTGCACCCAAAGTATAAAACTAGCAAAAAATATGACTGTCCCTAATAATTTGGCAACCCACTGTATATATATATCTTTAAAAAATATTTTTTATCATTTTAACATCTAGTGTTTTTAATTTGTAAAATATTTGTATGTATTTTATCACACCTATGTAGTAATGTGTTTAAATGAAGCATTTTAAATTTTTCATGTTTTTATAGAAAGATGTTTATAAAAATTTTTATTATGTTTTATACACTTTTTTCTGAAATATGCTTTACTCATAACCAGGGGTTCGAAAATGTACGCCCAAGCGGGCAGTCTCTCACCACTAAATTTTATTAGACTTCTTCACTTAAATTCTATTAGCATTCTTACAAAATTTTTGGACGAAATATTAGACAAAAAATAACGAATAAAATTTAGTGATGAGAGACTTTCCGCTGGAGCCTAGTTGTTTACATCCCACAAAATTGAAGCTTTATTAATTGCTTTTTAAGCTTAAAAATGTACAGTCGTAGAAAAAAAAGTAAACACCCTCTACTAACTCTACAAAAAATTAATGTAAAAGAAAGTTATTGGTACCAAACAATTGGAAATAAAGGATATTTTAAATTTATGTTAATAAAATTTGATTAGGGAGCATCTACATGTTAAACCCACCCAAAATTAGATTTTTTTCAATCGCAATGCCCAATTTTCCCACCATAAATAAATTCTATACCACTCAAGTAGCCTAAATTAATATTTTTATGAAATTCGTACGATTGGTATCGGAGAAATTACTTACTTTAAAAGGAGAATATTTTAGGTGCTGTATCCAAATTGAAATTCAATACTCGATTGTTGAAATGCTACAGAATGAATATGTCATTTCTATTAATGCATTATTTCTTTCTAATGTGACTATTTCAATCGCTAACCTGTTTCGACTATTGCCAGCCCAGTCGTTTCAATAAAATAAGTAAAATATAGTTTTTCAAATTATGCTTTTCTGCACGTCATAGACGTCTCCTTAATCCACCAATTTGACTTTTTTAATAATAATTCAAAAACTACTTGGACGAAAAATTTTCAATTGAGCATTCGAATAAAACAGGACGTAATACATATAAATCTATCAAAAAATTGTAGGTTGCAATTCATATTTATTTTTTAAATATTGATTTCATAATTCATATTATAAAATTTACAAGTTCAATGTATTTATGTTTTGGTGTTTTAGTATTAGACCCACACATAATATTATCACATTAGGATTACAATTTCAGGAGATATTATTAAAATAATGAAAATTTAACTTAAAATACCAAGCTCTAAATTTTGAACGTTTATAATTCAAAAACTTATCATTCGAATGATTCGAAATTTCGTTTCTAGGAATAGTTTGAACAAAAGATTTAAAATATATTGTCAAAAAAGGGTGTTATTATCGAATAAAATAAAGTTTGGTCTGGTATTGATTTGTAGGTGCCGCCTAAGCAAATTTCATATACGTAATTTAAAAACATGCTTTATTTCTAATCGTTTGGTACCAGTAACTTTCTTCTATTATAATTAGTTGCTGAGTTAGTAGAGGCTGTTTTTTTTCCGTGACTGTACTTTATAGTTGCATAAACTTAAAATTGTTCATAGAAATTACATCAATGTGCGTGCACTCCTTAGAATTACGAAGAAGTTTGGAACCAGTATTTCTGATTAGAAATTTTTGATATAATATTTAAGTAAAAATATCTGCAACCTCCAGGACTAATGTGAATTTTCTTAATATACCTCTGCTTTTTGAATAGTATAACAAAAATGCATTCCAGTTGTGAGATAGAAAGGTTGGCATATTGTTAAATGTGAATTGTTTGTAAAATACCATGAAAGTTCCGTAAAATATTTTCACACTTCATAGTTACAGAAATACTCGATACGTATGTCAATAGACATACAAAATGGATAATGATTAATAATATCCATTATCCATTATGGATAATGAATCAGATCATGATAGATAATGGAGATGAGATGATTAGATGATATAATGGAGAGGAACCAAATATGTATTCTAAATGTTGGTTCCTCTATTGCAATTTAACACATTGGTGGCGTTAGATTTCGTCTTTTACATAGAAAGTACCCCCCCCCCCTTCTCCTATGAGCGTTATTTAATGTACATGTATTATTTAACACTACACTGCTTAGTGATACATATTTTAATTAATTAAAATTTAACACTTAACACTAGATAGGCCAGAAATTTTATAGTTTTATAGAATATTTTTAGAAATATTTTAAACCAGAATTTTATTTAAAACGATTTACTTTTGTTTTTGTTTTTGTTCTGTTTCTTTAAGACTTATTTAATAAAGATTTTTCTGGTTCGAACCGAAATATATTTATTTTTTAGGTGTGAAAATGATACTGAACGGCCTGTCTAGCGTTAATATATAAATTCAGTTCCTCGCAACCGCATTATTAAAAAAAAAATCTTCGACTTATGTAATCACAATTGCCTGCAATTAAGAAAAGTTATTATTTATGAAAATTTAAGGTATCTAATTGTAAATATAAATATAAGAAAACATACTTCCCAAAGAAAAACTCGTGCAGTACAAAATTTAACAAAAAAGTTTTATCTGCTCGTGTTTATAATGTAAATAAAGATACACTCATGTTTCTGAAAATTGCAATACAATGAATGAATGACGCGATTGAGCTGAAAATTCCCGAGAATGCAATGTAGAGTGTGTTATGTAAATGATTCCAATTTCAGTATAGGTGGGCTCAGCAGCACACTCTGGATTGCTGCTGAAAACGTATAAATCGATTGCTGTACCGAGACGCTGAAAATTGTGTATGGTTATCTGCTAGTGGTAAATGTTAGGGGAGACGTAACTATGGGTCATCGATGAAAGAGGGAGACATTTCAACAACTGACGGATTTGGAATTGGGGAAAATTATTGGCCTTCGTGAAGAAGGATTTTCCTATCGTGCAATAGCGCTCGTGTGCAGCATAACAGCAGCAGAGTGATCTGAGTTTGGAAGCAGTGGACCTACGAGGATCGGACAAATCATAAATATGGAAGTGGACCCTGAGCTGTGATATCAACGTGCGATGATATACAAATGGTTCGTATGGCGATGACGAACCGTATAGCTTCATCTAGACAGTTGGAAGCACATTGGTAAACTGCTGCAGGTGTATCTGTGTCTTCTTCGTCAATTCGGAGACGACTGCTGAACCGTGGGCTGTGTGCAAGAACCCCTTTTTAGAGGATCTCCCTCAGTCAAAACCAACAACGTCTGCGGCTTCAATAAGCTGATGAAGATACAGACTGTCGTGCAGACTGGCAATAAGTAATCTTTTTTGGCAAATCACTCTTTAATTTGTGATACCATGATGGCCGCATTCGTGTTAGACGCTAAGCCGGTGAACGCCATCTTCCGGATTGCATTATCGAACTTCATAGAGGATGAACACACGGAGTTGTGGTTCGTGGTGCGATTGCATAAAATGGGCAATCCCAGCTGCTACGAAGTTTGGATATTCTGAACAACAACAAGTGCATCAGTGAAGTGCTGGAGCCCGAAGTCATTCCCTTCCTTCAAGGCATTCTTGGAGCCATGGGTGTAAAACTCTAGGCGCCAGAAGGCAGTCACTGCTAGATGGCGCCTAGATTGTTACGCCCCTGCCTAGAGCTATTTTTCAACACACCGCGCACATGTTACAAGGAATTTTCAAGTCTTCTTCTCAACAGAAAACATATAGCTTCTTCCGTGCCCTCCATGCTCGCCGGATATGTCGCCTATTGAAAATGTGTAGGATTACGTTGATAGGCGTCTCGCTCATGATCATCGTCGTACAGCATCTACATATGAACTTTGGATACGCAAGCAAGCTACAAACAATAAGGAATGCTCTTCCCCAGGCAGACATTCAATATCTGTTCGAGTCCATGCCACGTCGTAAAGCAGAACTTATTGCAGCGCGTGGTGGCTACACCAAATAATGATTTCGGACACATAATGCTGTCTTTTTGCTTTGAAAATTTTTATGGACATAGAGTCGTGTGCAAAACTTTAAGACCAGCAGCCGAATTTTGGCATTTTAACAGAAAACATCGATAAGGCCGAATATTACGCCATTTTGTGTGTCGATTACATCAGACTCGTTCGACTGCTATAAATACCTTCCCCCCGTCTCATTCTTCGCCAGTTGTTTTGTGGATTTAACCGTAGACGGTGCTGTTTTTTAATATTTTTAATGGTTAAAAACCATCACTTTCAGTTGCGAAAAGGACAAAAACAGTTGTCCTGCATAATGTTGGCTTTTTTGAACGTGAAATAGCTAAGAGGGTACATATGAGCAAGACTGCTGGTCATCAAGCTGTCAGTAAATCTAATATTTCGGGAATACACACTGATCTAATCAGAAACAGTCGGCAAAGAAAAACCAGTTCTCGTGATTATGAAGTGATCCGAAGGATGGTAATGGGTCCAACAGCCTCCTGCAAGAAAGGTAAAAATACTCTGGCTGCAAAGGGCACCGACGTCAATTTGAGAACTATTTCAAGACGTTTGACCAAAGATTTTGATTTATTATACTACAAAACTGCTAGGAAATGATCATCATTACTGACACACTGTTAAAAATTTGCAGCATTCTGGCAGGTCATTTAACCATTTTTTTCCGAAAACGGTTAAAACAACCGTAATTTAACACTATTCTGACCATATTATTGGACATTTTATTGTCAGAATATAGTTAAATTATGGTTATGAAACCGTTTTTTCAAAAAACGGTCAAATGACCTGCCAGAATGCTGCAAAATTTTTAACAGTGCAGCTTGATGAACAACAGTCTTGCTCACATGTGCAGTCGTGGAAAAAAAAAGGAAACACCCCCTACTAACTACTCAACAATTTATCATAGAAGAAAGTTACTGGTACCGAACGATTGGGAATAAAGTCTACTTCTAAATGATGTATATAACATTTGCTTAGGGGGCCATCTACATATTAAAACGAAACATAACTTTGTTTTTTTCAATAGCAGTACACAATTCTGACAGCATAAATGAACTCTACACCCTTCAATTAGTCTGAAAACAAATTTTAATGCAATTCGTACCATAAGTTTTCGAGAAATTAATTATTTTAAAACGAGCGTATTTTAAGGGCTTTATCCAAATTGAAGTTCGGTATTCGGTTGTTAACCGAGAGAGCTCCCTTCTTGATCAAAGCACCTTAAGCAGTCATTTAATCCTGTTAGATTACAGGTTAGCATAAGAAATTTCAAAATATTTAGTCACTTCTATCACAGATGGCCCTTAAACCCTCATTTTGTCGTTTTTTAAGCATAATTTAGAAACTACTTGGAAGAAAAATGCGAAATTTTGGATTTCCATAAAGCAGGACTTAATAAATCTGAATCCATCAAAAAAATTGTAGGTTGCAATTCATAATTTTTTCGAATATTAATTTCATAATTCATAATTCATATCAGAAAATTATAAAAATTGCAAATTCAACGTAGTTATGTTTGGGTATATTAGTATTATTGCTACACAAAAAATTAGCACATTAGGATCATAATTTCAGAAGTTATAAATAAAAATATGAAAAAGTAATTTAACATTTGGAACACTAAATGACTTGAAATTTGGTGTCTAGGCATAGTTTGAACCAAAGATTTGAAATATCGCTTTAAAATTGGGTATTGCTATTGAAAAAAGGAAGTTTGGATTCGTTTTAATATGTAGATGGCCACCTAAGCAAATTTTATATACGTCATTTAAAAGTAGACTTTATTTCCAATCGTTCGGTACCAGTAACTTTCTTCTACGATAATTTGTTGAGGAGTTAGTAGGGGGTGTTCCCTTTTTTTGCCCATGCCCACTTCATGCAGCGCAACAATTTCTGCACTTTTTGTAACTGAAATTGACGGTTTTTTACCCATTACAACGATTTAAAAACACCACCGTCTACGGTTAAATCTACAAAACAACTGGCGAGGAATGAGACGAGGGAAGTTATTTATAGCTGGCGAACGAGACTGACGCAATCGACACATAATATGGCGTAATATTTGGCATTAATGATGCTTTCTGTCAAAATGCCAAAATTAGACAGCTGGTCTTAAAATTTTGCGCACTACTGTAGTACACAAATCATCGCATGAACTCGCATATTCAGTTAATAATTAGAATTTTTTATTATAATAGTGGTAGGTCTGCGAATAGTGAGATGCATGTTGGAAAGCTCTATTCTACATACTGAAATTTTTATTCAACGTTTCTAATGCTGAAAAAATGAGAAATGATTACTTCTTCAATTTAATTAAATTTTTGGTATAATACGAAAATTAATGTTCAGATAAGGATTGGGTGATGGTGACACGCAATGCGTTTATTTTAGCGTAAATAAAAATTGTTGATATAACTTTCATTTTTATTCTGGGTTCTTAAATTGCTACCGATGAATTGCATAAATGATTTTTGAAAAGAATATACTGGTTAGAATTTTTTTTAATTGAGAATATATCATTCTTACTGATATGAAATTCAATAATATGTAATATTTTTAATAAAATCAATTTATTCATTCCTAAGTAAATATATTTTTTAAAGTTATTAGTAATTCATTTTGCAGTTCAAAGACGAGCATTTTTAAAAGAGTATCTAATAAATTTCTCACCTTTTGTTTTGTCACATTTGTATTTACACCCATTTCTACTGTAGCCAAACTTTTATTTGTTTATTTTTTGGGGGGAGGGGGGTAACTAAACAGCGCACATAGATTAATTTTCTTTTTTACTAGTGGCATAAAAAAATTGTATTAAATTACAATCTAGACTCAAAAACAAAATTTCATCAAATTCGTGTACATTATTCTAATGATGATTATCTTCAAATAATGAATAGTCGTTGAAAATGCAATACATTTAAATCTGTATATTATAAAATTGGTAAATAACGTATCATTTAATTATGGTTGAATGTTTGTCTTGGACGAGATAGCACCAGATAATGTTGACGCCAGTGTTTCCAAACAAAACCCTTCATGCTGGTTTTCTTTATGCAAAGGTTGTAAACATTTATCAGAAAGAATATTGTTTAGAGATAGTGTTTTTAAAGGTTTTTGGAGCCATTGTTTGTTTTCAAAACAATCAGTGCTTCAAACTTTCAACCCTACATGTAATACAGTAGATACCAACAGTAGATACCATATTAGATGTAAATTTCCAACTGGGCGAAAAATGTCCGGACCAGGATTCGAACCCGGGATCTCCTGGCTGAAGCCGCCAGTGCTCTGCCATCTGAGCTATCCCGGACGATTCTGGTCGAACTTTTTTCACCCAGCTAACCTTCATGATTACAGCATCTGGTCTGAAACCTGGTTCAGCTCAACAGAATCAATCTCAGGTAAAGGAACTCCAGAAATCGCTGGATACGAAATTACACTAGATTAATATTAGCACAATTATTCTAATTGGTAAACAAATCATATTAGATGTAAATTTCCAACTGGGCGAAAAATGTCCGGACCAGGATTCGAACCCGGGATCTCCTGGCTGAAGCCGCCAGTGCTCTGCCATCTGAGCTATCCCGGACGATTCTGGTCGAACTTTTTTCACCCAGCTAACCTTCATGATTACAGCATCTGGTCTGAAACCTGGTTCAGCTCAACAGAATCAATCTCAGGTAAAGGAACTCCAGAAATCGCTGGATACGAAATTACACTAGATTAATATTAGCACAATTATTCTAATTGGTAAACAAATCATATTAGATGTAAATTTCCAACTGGGCGAAAAATGTCCGGTCCAGGATTCGAACCCGGGATCTCCTGGCTGAAGCCGCCAGTGCTCTGCCATCTGAGCTATCCCGGACGATTCTGGTCGAACTTTTTTCACCCAGCTAACCTTCATGATTACAGCATCTGGTCTGAAACCTGGTTCAGCTCAACAGAATCAATCTCAGGTAAAGGAACTCCAGAAATCGCTGGATACGAAATTACACTAGATTAATATTAGCACAATTATTCTAATTGGTAAACAAATCATATTAGATGTAAATTTCCAACTGGGCGAAAAATGTCCGGACCAGAATTCGAATCCGGGATCTCCTGGCTGAAGCCGCCAGTGCTCTGCCATCTGAGCTATCCCGGACGATTCTGGTCGAACTTTTTTCACCCAGCTAAACTTCATGATTACAGCATCTGGTCTGAAACCTGGTTCAGCTCAACAGAATCAATCTCAGGTAAAGGAACTCCAGAAATCGCTGGATACCAAATTACACTAGAACAATACGAAATTCCCACTTTTTTCGCCCAGTTGGAAATTTACATCTAATATGATTTGTTTACCAATTAGAATAATTGTGCTAATATTAATCTAGTGTAATTTCGTATCCAGCGATTTCTGGAGTTCCTTTACCTGAGATTGATTCTGTTGAGCTGAACCAGGTTTCAGACCAGATGCTGTAATCATGAAGGTTAGCTGGGTGAAAAAAGTTCGACCAGAATCGTCCGAGATAGCTCAGATGGCAGAACACTGGCGGCTTCAGCCAGGAGATCCCGGGTTCGAATCCTGGTCCGGACATTTTTCGCCCAGTTGGAAATTTACATCTAAAATGATTTGTTTACCAATTAGAATAATTGTGCTAATATTAATCTAGTGTAATTTCGTATCCAGCGATTTCTGGAGTTCCTTTACCTGAGATTGATTCTGTTGAGCTGAACCAGGTTTCAGACCAGATGCTGTAATCATGAAGGTTAGCTGGGTGAAAAAAGTTCGACCAGAATCGTCCGGGATAGCTCAGATGGCAGAGCACTGGCGGCTTCAGCCAGGAGATCCCGGGTTCGAATCCTGGTCCGGACAGTTTTCGCCCAGTTGGAAATTTACATCTAATATGATTTGTTTACCAATTAGAATAATTGTGCTAATATTAATCTAGTGTAATTTCGTATCCAGCGATTTCTGGAGTTCCTTTACCTGAGATTGATTCTGTTGAGCTGAACCAGGTTTCAGACCAGATGCTGTAATCATGAAGGTTAGCTGGGTGAAAAAAGTTCGACCAGAATCGTCCGGGATAGCTCAGATGGCAGAGCACTGGCGGCTTCAGCTAGGAGATCCCGGGTTCGAATCCTGGTCCGGACAGTTTTCGCCCAGTTGGAAATTTACATCTAATATTATTTGTTTACCAATTAGAATAATTGTGCTAATATTAATCTAGTGTAATTTCGTACCCAGCGATTTCTGGAGTTCCTTTAGCTGAGATTGATTCTGTTGAGCTGAACCAGGTTTCAGACCAGATGCTGTAATCATGAAGGTTAGCTGGGTGAAAAAAGTTCGACCAGAATCGTCCGGGATAGCTCAGATGGCAGAGCACTGGCGGCTTCAGCCAGGAGATCCCGGGTTCGAATCCTGGTCCGGACATTTTTCGCCCAGTTGGAAATTTACATCTAATATGATTTGTTTACCAATTAGAATAATTGTGCTAATATTAATCTAGAGTAGATACCATGTTATGTAGTGTTAGACTTGGGAACCATAAATTAAAATAATACTTTAAAATAGAAAATATTTTGATTATCCAATAAACCAGTGGTATTATAATTATCTAAAAATACTCACAATGCTTTAAATGTGTAGATTCCCCTCTGGAATATTAATAATAGCCCGATACATATTCAAGGAAACAAGAACTGAAACGATAATAAAACAGTTTTTTTTCTATGTTCTTACAGGTAAGATACTTGTGTTTCGAACAAAACAATTTAAAATCACTATTTAAAAGACAGCTGTAGACGCTGACTTAATGTTGTCAACACGCAAAAATCAAACTTCCATAACTAATTTAAAACTTTTATTTCTCTATTAATTATTTAAAGTGATTAAATAAGACAAAAAAAAAATTTTGGTTGAAGTATTCTCGATTACCTATATCACCATCACGTTGTCGACGTCGATAAAGACAAAGTCTTTGAACTTAACTAAATTTTAAATTATGATATCTTTTAACGAAGAAATTTAACTTCTATTATAAAGTCAATAAACATCAAGAAAATTGCTAAAGTTTTAACACGACCTCAACAGGGTTAATTTAAAATATGCATATCACATAATAAAGAGCTTAATATCTCTACATTTAATTTGAGTAAATGGGAAATCCGTAATCTTCAATAATCTTTATTGAAAAAAATACATTCAATTGATTTTACGGAACTGACTCAGGAAATTTAAAGCAGGCAACAGCAACGCCAACATCATGAAACAACATACCTCAACAAAGCTACATCAGCAATTTATTCTGAAACCAGCTGTACCCTCTCGTAAATATTTGTAAAATTACAAGATGCTACAAAAATCTCTCTCTTTGGACATTCAAACTAAGGGAAATTGAAAGATGTTCAGAAGAAAAAAGATATAACCAAAATATGCATTAAGTACATATAATAAGTAATGTAACTTTTAAAAAACATTAATCAGCGAAGACTTAAAAATGCGAAAATTGCCTCATTTGTCGTTATTTATCAAAAATATTCATTACTAATAGTATATACTTTGCGAGAACTTGGATAAGTTTCATATACATTTATTATGAAAAATATAAATCAGCTAGCCTTATATCCATAGCTGCCAACACTTCCGCCTCGGTGTACCACAAAAATTTAAAAGAAATTTTTGCCTTACTTAATCGTCAGATTACTAAGATTTAGAAAATTAAAATTTACTATAAAATTTTTGTGGTACAGAAAAGCGTAAAATGTTGGAAGCTATGCTTGTATGCAAGCCCTCATTATTCATTTTTGAGGCACCTCTGTGTCTCTGACTAAGCTTAATTTTTGATCTGTTCAGAAACAGAGATTTTTTTTTTATAGTAAGAATGTTTAATAAAAAAAAATAAAATAATAATAATAAAATAAAATGAATGATAGAAAACCATGGAACTATTAATAAAAAGGAACTAGTATATCCTTAAAATAGTGAAGCCTCAACTAGAGATCTGCACGGACCGGTCCTTCACGGCACTCGGGCCGGGCCGGCCCCGGGCCATACTTTTTTCTGAAAGCTCGGGCCGGGCATAACTTAATTTTTCTGTTCAGAACCGGGCCTGGTTTCATTCTAGTAGGAGAGCTGTTGAACATTTTTGAGTAGGTATTTGAGGCACCCTGAAAATTTGTGCAACACTTCTTTTGTAATGCCTGAATAGAAAATCGAAAGTCTGGCTGAAGGATCGTGGCCCAAAAACTGTGCCAGACACGTGTCAAGTGCCATTTGGCACTTGACACGTGTCTGGCACAGTTTTTGTGCCGCCTAAAATGTCTGTCATTTTCAAAATATTTTTTTCTAAGCATAAATATTATTCTGCCTCAATCTCAGCGTGCCTCAAATACCATTTTTGGGTAGTCAAAAATGGCACTTGACACGTGTCTGGCACAGTTTTTGGGCCACGATCCTTCAGCCAGACATTCGATTTTGTATTCAGCCATTACAAAAGAAGTGTTGCACAAATTTTCAGGGTGCCTCAAATACCTTCCCAAAAATGTTTAACAGCTTTTGGACTATTCCTAGTCTTCACGGCCCAAAATTTTCTGTCCTAGTTTTGAGCCAGCTCGTATGAAAATCATTGTCTTAGTGTGGCCTGGTCCATTTAAAGGTCAGTTAAATTAGGCCTGGCCCAAAAATTTTTTGCAAAAAATGCATAAGTTTTTGAATAGCCATTATTCTACACTAAAACATTAAAATTTATTATTTTTAAAGAATAGTAGATTTCTGCGCATATTAAAATACAGCTAAATTCAAATATATTAAAACGTGTGAAAATGAACCTGCCTATGACGGAACCCTGCTTTAAACTGAAAAACGTGTTGATCCATGCAAAATTAATATTCTAATAAGTAAGAAAGAATATATACATTTACACTTGCTAAGAAGGGAACTTGTCTATAACGCATTTTTTTTTCTTTTCTATCCAATTCCGTCTTAGAAGACTTTACTGTATAGCATTTTTCAGATTTTTAACTCTTCTATACATGGAATATGGATTAACAATATTAATGATAATTATATTATCAATATAATTATCATTAATAATCAATATAATTATCATTAATAATAGAGATTCATTAAAAAAAATAAATATCGCAGCCTGCGGCACTTCTATAAAAATGAAAAAAAAAGTTAAGATAAATATTTTTTTGTTAGAACTCCTCGTACGAGGCAAATTTTTAACCAATTCGACGTAAAAATCAATATTTTGTTGAAATTCACTCGGGCTGAGATTTTAACATTTTTCCGGGCCGGGCTCGGGCCCAGATTTTAACATTTTTCCGGGCCGGGCTCGGGCCGAATTTCCAATTTTTTTATCAGTCCGGGCCCGGGCGGAGCTTTTAATTTTTGTATCGGGCCAAGCCGGGCTAATTTTTTTCTGTATGAGTCGGGCCGGGCCCGGGTCTGGAAATGTCCGCCCGTGCAGAACTCTCGCCTCAACTGTAACCGCTATCTCAGGCGTTGTTTACCGCCGGTGTAATCTACCACCAGTAGATTTTTATACAAATTTTCAACATATTTAATCGCTTTATTATTACAAAATTTCAGTCATAAATAATGGTAGAAATAGATTTTCATTTTTACTGGTTGGAGTTCACTTTGGCGGTAGTTAGGCCTTGCGTTTTCGCCATATTGTGACAACCAGGGAAACAAACTGACTGTTTTACAAGGTATATTGACACCAGTAAAAACAAATAGAAAATTTTACGACATATTTGAGAAAAAATTCTATGAATAAGACGCTTAAATGAGGCGAAATTTTCTATACAATTTTACTGGTGACATGTTTGCCCTGGCGGTAATCAGAATCGAGAGATCCTATTTAAAAAAAGCAGCCGCCATCTTGTGACAACCCTCTCAGTTACTTCACTCGCAACTCGTAGAC
Organism: Maratus speciosus; assembly: GCA_963932465.1. Lineage (NCBI taxonomy): Eukaryota > Metazoa > Arthropoda > Arachnida > Araneae > Salticidae > Maratus > Maratus speciosus. Next base: position 206,315,846 of record OZ010796.1, on the reverse strand, counting down.
AGTATACTATATGTCTCCTCCTCTTTATTCATAACACCATTAGGAAAGCACGATGTAATCACCTCGGACAGTTACCGTTAAATCACACCCTGCCTTTTCACCATGGAGTAAATAAAATAATTCGCTATGTCTTTGGGGTTTCTTAATTAGTACCCTAATTTCCGGCGTATAATCCGCTAATCAAACAATAGTGTTTCGACCTAGAAATTTTATTTGATAAAATTTAACTTGTTAAGTCGTGGCAAATGTTTGACTTTAATTATTAAATAAAAACTTTGTGTCGAAACATGAATGTTCGATCCGGATTATACGCTGGAAATTACGGTAATTCAAATTCAACAGGATCTCTGAGTGATCGTGACGTCCTTTCAGCCCTTTATCTACTGACGGTACTTATAAGTACCACTCACTTTAAATTTTTATACCACAGTGAATATTACTAATATTCTAATAGTACTTTGCAGAAAATACGCTCTTTTAACTCCACTTTATCCGAATACATGGCACAGTAGTTCTAGGTTTGTTATTTTATAGAGGAATGAGGCTATCTTTGAAGCAGTCGATGGGTTTTGTGCCGACATTTTGTACAGATTGCCACGCTCGTCTTTTTATTCTACAAACACAGTAAAGGATATAAGATAAGTGTTGGATTTTTTTTATGTGTTCAATATGATCTTAGAATACAATATGACTAGCTATTTTAAGTGAACGGTGTATATATTTGATTTAGCAGTTGCATTACTCAGTGGTACTTATAAGTACCGTCGGTACACTGGATGTTGGAGAAAAACTTCTTGTTTACTTTTCGTCTGTATTGTTATCCATCGTTTTCATCTGCTTTAAAATGCAATTACTAAAATGTAGTGTAGTAATGATTTCCCTGCTATTTCCTTTCTGTTTCATTGTTAATTTTTATAGGAAATCGAAAAAATTGTGGTACCGGTTCGTTTTTGCTATGCTATAAATGGCATTTGCAAATTCATATATTGCATATGTGGTGGTGCGAGAGAACACGATGTCCCTGGAATATTGACGTCGCATAACTAAAGGACTGCTAACAAGATCGAAACCTAAAAAAACAAGTTGGAAATTGCTCGTCAAACGTGGCAAATGAGGTGCGTTCGTACTATAACTAGTTTTATAATTATTTTTTGCACCCCATATTGTACTGAATGTATATTTTTTGCGCTTCATAAGTGCATAGTCTGTAACATCATTAAAATGCACTTACAATAATTTTTTCCCCATTCCCCGTAATGTAACGGAAAACTTTTGACTGTCCCTGTAATTAAACTATACATTCGATTTTCATAAAATTTGAAATGACTCGACAAAATTTTGCAGCAATAATACATTTAAAATTTCAGACCATTCGGAAGGCTGTAAAATCATTAAAATGCATTTGCAATAATTTTTTCCTATTGGCCGTAATGTAACGGAAAACTTTTGGGTGTCCCTGTAATTAAACTATACATCCGATTTTCATAAAATTGGAAATGGCTTGACAAAATTTTGCAGCAATTATATATTAAAAATTTCAGATCATTCGGTCGGGTAGTTTTTGCTCTGTTATATGCGGACGGACAGACAGACGGAAGGACAGACGGACGGACAGACGGACGGACAGACGGACAGACAGACGGACTGAACGACGACTATAGGTGCTACGTATTTATATAATTACGAACGCACCTAAAAAGATAGTATTTTAACCCGTTCAAGTGGAAAGCATTTTCAGATCTAAAGCGTTGAAATAAATGATTGGCGTTGCAATTTGCTAAACGATTTATTTGTAACTACGGAAAAGCCTATATTTCACACACTTATTAAATCGAAAATATTTTCTGGTGCAATTCGAAATACCTTGTGGGTTTTCTTTAGTCACAGTGTACTGGCGGTATCAAAGCGGTATAAGTAAACATCCTATCTTAAATCCGAGAGGTAACCGCAAGATTACCTCTCCTTCTGACCTCCTCCTTCCTCCTTTAACCGCAAGATATCTGTCCTTTTCCAAAGAGTAAAACAAGTTAGTTACGTATTTTAACTTTAATTTATTTAAAAAGATAAAATATTATTTAAGGCGAGACATTATTATTAAGGTGAGGTCACATCAATCAAGGGATAAAATATTATTATAAAGGTGAGGTCACATCAATCAAGGTCGCATGCCATGTAGCGGACTGGGTGAACTACAGAAAGAGGCCTAACTGTTTTCTCCTTTATGGATAATCCAGGGCTGACCAACTGTGACACGCCTGATACCACTAAAATTTTACAGAAAAAGTCGACTTTTTGAATCGCAGAGATTCGGTGATTAGATAAGGCAATGCTTACTACAAAATTTTAGTGATGCTGGGCGTGCCATAGTTGGCCACCCCCGGGATAATCTATTAATTACACATCTATGAAATACCTGCGCAAGCGCAAACGTCGTGTTTTCTTTTCTTTGTAGCATTTATATTCTGACAGTAATAGAACATTCTATTAATTTTTACTCGTGTTTTTTTACTTATTTATTATAGTTAATTATTAAATAAAAACAGTTCTTTTTAGAAGTAATATTATTTGTTAAAATGGCAAAATGTTGGCCATCGAATAACTGTAGTTTTCGAAATTGTAAGAAAATTCTTTTTCTTACAGGATTCATATGTGTCCTTTTCCAAAGAGTAAAACAAGTTAGTTACGTATTTTAACTTTAATTTATTAAAAAAGATAAAATATTATTTAAGGTGTGATATTATTATTAAGGTGAGGTCACATCAATAAAGGGATAAAATATTATTATAAAGGTGAGGTCACATCAATCAAGGTCGCATGCCATGTAGCGGAGTGGGTGAACTACAGAAAGAGGCGTAACTGTTTTTTTCTTTATGGATAACCTATTAATTACACATCTATGAAATAACTGCGCAAGCGCAAAGGTCGTGTTTTCTTTTGTTTGTAGCATTTATTATGACAGTAATAGAACATTCTATTAATTTTTATTCGTGTTTTTTGACTTATTCATTATAGTTAATTTTAAATAAAAACAGTTCTTTTTAGAACAAATATTATTTGTTAAAATGGCAAAATGTTGGCCATCGAATAACTGTAGTTTTCGAAATTGTAAGAAAATTCTTTTTCTCACAGGATTCATATCTGTCCTTTTCCAAAGAGTAAAACAAATTAGTTACGTATTTCAATTTTAATTTATTAAAAAAGATAAAATATTATTTAATATATATTATCAAATGTGGTTGATTTAAGTACGCTCGATTTTAATTATTTTCTTTTAATGAAGTGAAAAATGACGCATAAAAATTATTATTTAATGTGTAAAGATTGAATTTTGTAGTCTTATTTTTTACTCAATACTTGATGAGCTAAAGTTATAAAAAATGATATACACGGCTGTATTCCCGATGAGAATACAACGTTTATAAATGTATAGAATATGTATAGAATTTAATTATAAATAAAATGTTAAATTTTAAGTCCTTTTGTTCGCTTATCAAACGCAAACGATAAATTTCCAAAATTTCCTTAATCGAATTGCACTCTTCTTATTTAACTTACAAATATTTCATCCATTTAATTTAAAATTCATTTCATTTTATATTCGAAAGCACTTTAATTTAAAATGCATGCATTAAATGCTGTACTATTAAAGGAGCAAATGTTGTTCATTTATTTGTTTAAATATTTTGCGAGTCTAGGCAGCAACTTTCATAATTTTCCTAAATTCGCCAGATTAGATTTTTTTCTTTGAAACAGACAGAGCCATTTAGAGAAGTCCTATTAAAAATTTAATTACGAATTTCAGATTGTTACTTACTCATAGAAGATGAATCTTTTTTGCCAGATTGATTGTCAAATATTTTTGTTACAGCTGGTTTTGATAAAAATATGTGTATTTAAAAAAGTCGCAATGTCATTTTAGTTTAAGGGCAAAAGGCAGTAATGCTTTCGTAGCATTAGTCTTTTCTCCCGAAATTAAAATGATATTGCGACTATTTTTTTAATGTACATAATTTTCTCAAAACAAACTGTAACAAAAATATTTTGCAATAAATCTGGTAAACAAGATTCATCTTCCATAATTGAGTAAAGATTCAGAAAACATGCACAAGAGATGCGCAGATAGTAGATATTCTGTCATATATGACGTCATACTGAAAACCCGCGTATTTGCATTATTCACCCCGTCTACCAGATGGCGCAGCTGTGTCAATATACTCCAGATTCCAGTATTGACATTGTACGCTTACTTGTATCGCTTTGGACGGTAATTTAATTCTAGAACCGACGGAAATTTTACTCAAGTGTTATAAAAATATTTAACACCAGAATTTTTATTAAAAACTAGCTAACTTATTTATTTGACTTATTTCTCCATGGTACATATTTAACTTATATTAAAAAGAAATTTCTGATTCGAATCGAAAATTTTTTATTTAGTACCGGCCAAAATGACTGCTATGGCGATTCTAGTGTTAAGGTACAACTTTAATTAATTACCTCTAAATAATTAAATTTCTGACGGGTGAGTATTTTCTTATGTTTATCCTTTAATTTTCATTGTTGTAACTAAAAAAAAAATTACATGAAAAAAATTGCAGTAGATCATATGCCGTAGATAAAGGGTTAAAGTCTGTCATCCCGCATAAAATTTTTAATAACTTCTTTATTATTAAACATATACTTTTCAAATGTCACCTGTATATTTTTAAAAGATGTAGTTAGTTATACTTCGAGCCAACTATTTTTACTATTTTCAAGGTACTGTGTCCCCTTAAAAGAGTTTGTGAATTTAGTTTTTAATAACGTTGGTGCTAAAATGTAATGAATACGATAAGGCTATTACACAACATATCATATAACAAGGATTGAACGTTTGGCGTAGAATAAATGGCGCTGAAAAAATCTTAACAATGTGGTTTCGAAACAATAGGGCTGCCACAGTCGACTATTTTTCGATTTTATTCGCACCATTATCTAAAAATAAATAAATTTTGTAGTACATTTCTCTTGCAAATGTCGACAAACCATATGTCAAAGATTTTTGTTTTGAGAAAGTGGTTCGAGGTAGAATTAGGAAATTCTCGCCTGTGGGAACTCTGAAACAATAGACTTTATGACAGTCTTTGAATCCAAATATTGTAGCAATTTATTATAATCATTTTTGCTTCGAAATAGGGGTGTTAACGCTTTTTGGTGCCGTTTTGTACCTCAAAACAATTTTCGTCATAAAGTTCCAACAGTCCAAATTTACTAACTATTATACTTTCATAGTTGATATATATTTTAAGGCCACAGTTAAAGAAAAAAAAACGATTGAACGTATGTTTCAATTTTGTAATAAGTTTGCAATTAGAAATATCATATTATAAATGCTATTTTAATTTGATTTGATCCGTTTTTCAAGAAATTTTAATAAGTTCAAAGGAATCGACGTAATTCTAAAAAGTTAAACATTTTTTACTCTGTGATATTAAGCTTTTCCTACAAATCAATAAATCTAATTAATGTGATACTTTATAATAAAAAACAACTTTTTGTTACTCTCTCTAAGCTGTCATTATTACAAAAAGAAGAATTGATTTTGATATCTCAAGAAATTTCTCTAACAAAGAACGCATTAACGTTTAAAAAAAAGTTAATGAAATTCGATAAAATATTAATTTCAAATAACGTATATCTTTCACCCCTGCATCATTTATAATTTTTTTCGGTCACAGTTATTTTTTATCGCATTTTGACTATTGTGTATGACAAAAGAATTACACTCAGGACTTTACTTCTAAAAGAAATTAGAAATTTCTCATTCTATTTATTAAAAAGCATTTTTTTCGTTTCTTTAAAAACATTATTCAGTATTTAAATATATTTAATTAATTAATAATATTTTGACAATTCATAATTCATACAGGTTTCGTACGCTTCAAGGAATTTCAAAGTTTTTACCAGAGTTTTTGTAAAGAAATATTTGCCTTATTTAATGAAAAACAATCTGTTTTCAATTAGAGCGACCTGCACTTTAAGAAAATTATGGTACTAAAACACATAATATCCCCAGAATCCCTTAACACGTACGAGCCATGTCATACTTTCATAATAATGAATAATACTTTTCATACAAGGTGACAGTTTCTGAAATGCTGTATGGTTGTTATATATTTAAAAAAAATCTCGTAACTCTGATATCTGATTCATTCTATGAATAGAGCTAAACATTTAATTTTAAAATATGAAATACCGAAATCACGCTTGTTTTTTTTTCCATTCTTTTTTGTAAAAAAGGTTATTTGCACAATTGAAAACAGTTCAGAAAATTATTGCAAGTAAAATTTCGTTGTAAGAGTAAAAATAAGTTTCTTATTATGTTATTTAGAAAGTATTTCACATATTATATTGTTAAAATGAATTTTTGAATCTTTAATATCTTTTCTATGTGTAATAACATTGAAATCATAAGTGCCGAATAAACGTGAACGACGGAGATTAATCTGCACGCCTCGATGTTGTTGTTCTATGACGGCCAATTATCAACAGGAGGCATATAGGCCCTCCGTGGGGGAAGTCCTATGATTTTTTTAATTATCTTCTTTGTAAGTATAGTTTTCATATATATTCATTAATTATTAGTATTATTAATTTTTTATATTATTGGTATTATAATTATTACAAGTAATGTTTCTGTTACTAATATTTTGTATTTATTATATTTCGTAATGTTTTGAACCAGGCAGCTACATTGAGAATCTTACAGTTCTTTTTTATTTACTATAGCATAAATATAAACATTGAATATTTCTTTTTAACTGCTGCAAAAGGATGAACTAACAAATGGGTTTCGGCCGTCCGTATGAAAACACTCCATCAGGCTTGCAGCTACGGTTCGGATTTCACCCCCCCCCCCCTTTCTAAGGAGACCTAATCCGTATTTACGCAAGGAAAACAAGGTTTGAAGAAAACTCCGAGTGATTAGGCCGACGGGAGCGATTTGGTTCGAACATAGCACCTCCCGTCTACCAGCTTCGAGAGCAGAACCTCTCGGCCACTGCTATAGCTCCTTCAGTCCTCGAAGCGGTCTCTCTTTATAGACTAAATTAAATCCTTTACTACCACTATTTCCTTACAAAAATTTTCTTTTTAGATTCAGCTGGGAAATTAGATTTCTTTTTAGATTCAGCTGGGGGAGCCCGTTTCGTGATGAGCTTTTTATTTCAAGTCTTGCTGTAATCTGTCCAAAAAATATTTAAAAAAAGTAATGGTGGCTAAAAAAATTACCGCTACGAGGCGTCTATCTGACAAATTTCCAACACTAATTTAAACCTTGACCTTTTCCGAGGCAGCGATCCCACTGCGGGACCACCTAAATTTAATTCCAAAATTATAATAAGAATATTTTAATAAAATTTTGCTTTTACAATGAAAGCTCAAGACAATAATTTTTTTATTGTCTAGGAAGTTCGTTTGTAAATTCTGATGCCAATCAGCCATTTCATCATTTTGCGAACCGAATTTTTCTGTGCTGGAAAGGGTTAAAGGACTGTAGATTTAAATACATGATTCTATTTTTATAACCTAACGCACCACAATGTTTTAAAAGTAATCTTTTTAGTAAATTGCTCCTAGGCATGTTGTCAAAGTACATTTAAAATGTTTCTTTAGAAAAGTTGTATCAATCGAACAAATTTGGTTAAGGGTACCAAATACACTTATATTGCGGCAGTGGTCCATTGAGGAATGTCTTTTTTTCTGAATTACCAGTGTTTAAATACGATACAACTTTTTTTTTTTAATTAGTGTTAGAAATATGCTTGTTCGGTTATTTCGTAAAAGTCTCGGTGACTAATTAAATGCGAGATGTGGGTAGCTTAACCCTTTAGTGCGCAGCTTTGCATATATGCAAAGAACAGTGTTTTGAATTAATTAGATTTTTTTATTCGCATATACTTCATTCACACCAGAAAATCAAAATAGAAATATATGCTTTAATTAATAACAGACATTCAGTATTTAAATAAAGCGAAATTAACCATTGATACTTTCTGGTGTAAAGTCAGATTCTCTAAACTACGTAATTTCTTGAACGTATTCCATCATGGGAATTAAAGGGTTAAAGATTAAATTTTATAAAATATATAACTATATAAAATAAGGTATTTAGAGACATACTTATTAAAATATTTACTAATTTGCAATATTTTAACGTAACACAGCCACACGACAGTAGTTTTTACTTGTATTACAGGTGTGCAAGAGAAGTAAAGATTGACGTATTATATGAAAAATGTATCTCTGATTTGTTTTTCATTATTTTTCCTGGGAATAAACCTTTCAGAGAATCTTATATAATTTTTTCGAAACAAAATAAGAAATCGCGCATTTGAGGGTTAAAATATTGAAAATATGGGTATGATCTATAAAAGAGTATTATTTTTAATATACTTAAAATTATGAAATCAGAATAATTTTTATGGATAAAGTTAATTATGTAAATTTGAAAGAAAATAATCAATCGTATAATAATAATATTATAAAAACACATTAAATATAAACAAAATGCAGAGCTTCCAAGTCTCCGGCCTTTTGGATACCATTATTTTAATATAGAAAACGTTCTTTCATTTAATTGAAACATTTGGACGACTTAAAGAACATCATTTTCTCTAAGATAATAATGGTGTTGAAAAAGCCGGAGACTTGGCAACTCTGCCAGAATGTTGAAGCTGATTTTTAAATGAAATGTACTTAATAAACTTTTCCGGCGCTGGAAATTATACAAAGATATAGCTTAACCCTTTAGTGCGCAGCTTTGCATATATGCAAATAGCAGTTTATTTTTAATTTAATTGATTTTATATTCGTATATACATAATTCACACCACGAAATAAAAATAGAAATGTTTGCTTTAATTAATAACACACATTCCGTTTTTAAATAAAGCGAAAGTGACTATTTAAACTTTAAGTCAGATTTAAGTCAGTTTAATTAAGTCAGATTCTCTGAACTATGTAATTTCTAGAACATATTCTATCATGGGAATTAAAGGGTTAAAGGTTAAGTTTTATAAAATAAATAATTGTATAAAATAAGGTATTTGGAGTCATAAATATTAAAATATTTACTAATTTGCATTATTTTAGCGTAAAACAGCCACACGACAGTAGTTTTTACTTATATTGCAGATGTGCAACAGAAGAAAATATTGACGTATTATATGAAAAATGTATCTCTGATTTTTTTCATTATTTTCCTTGTGTAATAAACCTTTCATAGAATCATATATAATTTTTCCAAAAATAAAAATAAAAAATAAAATAAAAAATCGCCCATTTAATGGTTAACCCTGAAGAAGGCGAGCACCCAACTGTGGCGTTGGAGGTCACGCGGGCTGACTGGATCACCCCAATCAGTTTTATGTAAAAAATGTACTATAAATTACAAAAAATCATTTGATTATAAAAATAAGTCCATTAATTCATTAAGAAAAGTGCACAAAACAAAAGAAACTCTTTAGAACAGTAAATTACATTGCTTAGAATGAGAAATTTCTAAGCAATAACGGTCGCCTGGAGAGACTCATTCACCCCGTTACCAAATGTGTTCCAAGAAATGATTGTGTAACGCGAAGAATGTAAAGTCAAGTAAAATTAACACTACACCTACCAAGGGGAATGTCCGTCAGAAGGTTCCGGAAAGGATGATTGATTACATATAATTATTTCTCCCGGGACTGATGTTTTCCTATGAGGGACCCACCCGATTTCGTATGCCCCGCGCGATCTCTCTCCGGCTAACATATTGCTGACAGTTGACGGAAATGAAAGTCCGTTGAATGTATATAATTCTGCCCACGGTCGGTACATTCGCAATTTATGGGTTACATTATTTCTCAAAAAACATACAAAATATTTGTTCTTTTTTAGGAGTATTATATATATAAATACTTGAAATAGAAATAATACTATTATCATAATCATTCAATTATAATATAAACACGGACGGGGAATTTATTTGCTGAATAAGGTAATATGTAAGAGGTTACACACAGGTTGTCTTCCTGTTTTTAAGAGAACAACTAGCCGTCAGTAATGCACGGATCGTACGCTTCATTGAATTTTTAAAGTCAAATATCAGTACTTTTTTATTGAAAAATAAATTTATGTTAAACGCGTGAATTTCCGAATTTTTTAAGAAGGGATTTTCTATAAGAAAATACTGGTGCAGAAGAATTTCCTGGTCTTGAAATTTTAGGACAAGTGAAATTTTAGGAACTCTTGTTAATGTCTTAAGATGAAATTCATTGAAATATGATTTTGCAAAAGATACCTCGTTGTTTTTATGAAAACGCCCACTATACTAATAATTCATGCAAGTATAGCATTAAATGCTAAAAAAATTACTATGAAGATTTTTTTTAAGAATTGACATTTAAATAAAAATTAAAAAAAAAAAATACAGGGCTTCTCATAACTGTGTGTTCCCAATTATGGGTCGTATCGGAGTACGCGTTACACAATAACATATATCAAAGTGTCTCCCTTTTTGGCAATAATTTTGGCGAAAACCGCACTCCAGTACAACAAATTGATATTTGTTTATGTATTTTTGAAATGTTAAAAGTCTTATAGCAATCATTGAACAATATTTTCCTTTCTTTTTCAAAAAATACTACTCGTTGTCAAGTTTTATGGTGAAAACTGCACTACTTTACGATGATCCATTATTTTTTATGAATATTTGAAATCTGAAATTACTATTGGATTGGGTACTGTAAATAACACGGACATTATTTAGACTATTTTTTCACAGAAATATATATATTTTTTAATGACAGAAAATCTTCGATAAAGAAAGACAACCATTACAATTCGAAAAAAGCGGTAAAAGTTACGCATATTTTATGGGTTCCTACCACCGTTGGGCACGCTCACAAAAAACGAACTAATTCAAACTCAAATTCAATTTCTTATAAATGAGTCAAGTTCACGCTCAAATTCAAAATTTTTCAAACGAACTCGCTCAACTAAAACTCATCTATGAATGTGAGTGAAGTTCACTAAAAACTCTTTTTTTTTATATTAGAATTTTATTGTCCAAATTTACATAATTTTACGAACTAACCTTTTGGTTATTCGATGTAAGGGTCTTCATGGGCCCGGCTCAATTTTCTTTTCCGACACTCGGTCCAACCTTGGTTTGGGCATTTTTTTCCTAGAAGTTCGGACCGAGATGGGACTAGATTTATTTTCCGTCTTAAGTCGGGGCTGGACTGCATTCTTCTTGAGGTCAGAACAGGAAAAAAATAAATAGTCATATGAAAATCATTGGACCGGCACGGCTGTGTCCTGTCCAGTAAAAATATCAGTAAAATATGATTAAAAATCCAGTAAAATTTGGCTAGGTCCATTTTTTTTTTTTAAATACACATATTTTTAAATCGCCATTATTAAAATTGATATATTTATATTTATTATTTTGTAAGATGGACATTGGACAGATGTATTTCTAAGCAATAAAATTAAATGCTCTAAAACTAAGAAAAAGAACCTGCCTATTATGGAATCCCGTGTTTAACAAAACAAAACAAAATGATCTATGTAAAGTGGGGATAACAGTACCTGTGAAAAGAAAGTAATGCATTTTCAAAAGACGATGAACTTGCTCATAGGAGAACCGGCCCATAATGATATTTTTTTTCTTTCCTATGCAATTTCGTCATAGTACAGGGACCTCCGTTCCAAAACAATATTTTTACTACATTTGTTTCTATATATCCTATTGTAAACTATATTGATTTTTTAATGGATCTCTGTTTGTAAGTAAATATCTGAATTATTATTAATACCATTAATCGATTTACACGCCTTCGAGACTGAGAAATCTGAGAAATTCTATATCGAAAAACCTTCTAAGACGGAATCACGTAGGAGAGAAAACAATCGTTATAGTTATCCCCTTGAGGGGCGGTGGGATAAAATATATCCCATCTACGATTAATGAAGATACGCACCAGAAAAAATTACGAAATTTTACTTTTCTAACTTTGGTGGAAAAAAGTCGTAAAATTGCTTTCCCTTATTTTGAAATAAAGTTTTTCTAAATTTCCAGTGGGAGTTCAGCATTACACAAATGCAATTGCTTGCCCCTCAAGGGGTTAAGTTCCTTTTTTATCAGATCTCCTTTTCTTGCAAATGTATTATGTTTTTTCAAACAGATTATTATATCCAATTTGCACCGACCAAGAAATTTTTCTGTTTAAAACAGGATTTCGTCATACGCCTATTCCTATAACAGGTTTTATAGTTCTGTATCCCTCCCCCACTAGAAATGTATATGTACTATTCTTTAAATGGAATTTTAATTGTAGAATAATAGTAATTTGAAAATGAGGTACTTGTACCCAATATGGACAGTGCTCTCAATATGGACACCCCTAATAATTTTTAAAGTAACAATTAGAGAGATGGCGCTACATGTCCGTGAAGAAAAGAAGTTGAAAAGATAATTAAGTCTGGAAAGTGAAAAAAGCGCGCTGTTCGCCATTTGGATAGAAACTTGTTGTTTCGTGGTGTGCTGATCGTAATTACAGGTAAGTTTAAATTCTTATTAGAATGGTAAAATTACTTTCAATACTGAAAAGTGGAGTGTTTTAGAAAGCTGATAAAACATATTTTTGATTGCTATTGCATATATTGCTTAAAAATGTTTACTTTGTTTATTTATTACAAGATTTAGTAAAACTATGCCCGATTCCCGATATGGACACCTTATGTCCGTCCACATTGGAAATACAGCAAGTGAATCTTCAGATTCACGAATTTGTAACATATATGTTTAATGTTTTTTATTTAGCTAATTCATAATAAAATAATGTTTATATTAATTTTTAATCTTAATTATAGTATCCAACTGTAAGTAGGAAGAAGACACGACGTCGCCAGACGATAAATTCAAAAGGCATCAAAGTTGTAAAATCCTTGTTCAACAAGATGCCATCTGAACAATCCTCCAAAAAGCCCTTGCAGAAAAATCAAAAGAAGCCTCACCTCAGTAGGGTATCTGTTGGCGAAATCGCAGGTACCAGCGGTATGACTTCGTCAACAAAGGAGAGCTGGTACTGCTTCTTATGCAGTATTGGTGCTGTTTCAGACATGCTGCTGTGCATCACATGCGGCAGATATGTCCACGAGGACAGTGTGGGACTTACCGCCCATGATGAAGAAGTTTTTATTTGTCCATCCTGTGAGGACAGGGTAATAACAGATGTAAATTCTGCAGACAGATGCAATAAAGCTAAGAAAAACCAACTATATCATTTCATAATATTTTGTAGTAACTGGGGTTTTGTAGTAACTGCTTCGCATGGGTCTTCGAAGAACCACAACCGAAAATGACCACCCCCCCCCTTCTAAAGTGCATGTTCGGAAGATATTTACTGTGCCCCCCCCCCTCTCCCCCGCAATACATTAAGATATATTTATTTTATCATTTTACTCTAAAATCACTTGGAAGTGTGGCTCTTCCAGCTCCCTGTGTAGTAGGTCAATAAGGTGCCACCTATCCCTAATATGGACATGCATGTCCATAATAGGGACATGCATGTCCATAATAGGGACAGGTGATTTCTTATATGGACACTTGTAAACTTTTTTTTTATCATTAAAATCAAACCAGAATAATTAAAAGATCGCTAATTTTAATAATGGTAGTCAACAGTCCAGGGATAGCGGTCATATATTTTTGGAGTCCTATGACGTGTGCAAGGAGGTAAAAAATACCAATTTTCCTTAGGGTGTGCATACTGGATGCAGGTACCTTATATGTATTTTTGGGAAAAATTGTTGACCCAAGGAGGATGTCCCTTAAACAGATTTTTGCATGAGTCAGACAGGTACGGGTCAATGATTTTTTTATACAAGCAGGGTTGTGACCGGGCCTGAAAATTTCGGTCGGTACAGACTTCTAGGAAGAATAAAACACAGGCCCATAAATAAGTCTGGTTAGGTCCAGCCCGAACCTTCAGAGAAAGGAAGACCCGATCACGACCCAGAAAAAACTCATGATCAGACTCAACCCTTCCTGAGTCCTTATATGTCTCTAAATGACATTTGAATGGGAAAAATGTATTCCTAACGGCTGGAAAAATTTTAAATACATTACGAAAAAAGTTGTGCTTGAGTTGTAAATTTCGTTCAAACTCACGAATTCTTTGAGCTTTTGTTCAGCTCACGTTCGTTTATTAAAAAAGTGAGACAAGTTCAACACAACGTTCACAGAAAGTGAGCTAAACTTTTGAGTTTTCGCTCAATGAGCGCGCTCATGCCCAACACTGGTCCCTACTCAAGTGAATCTTTAAATGAAGGTCATTTCTAGGGCGAAGCATGTGGATGTCCTCAGACAGGGTGTAAAAATCTAGGCGGCAGCGGGCAGTCTCTCAAGACTAAATTTTATTTGTTATTTTCGTATAATATTTCTTCTAATTTTATTGTAAGAATGCTAATAAAATTTAAGCTAATAAAACAAATAAACTTCAGTCGTGAGAGACTGCCCAGTGCCCACTGGTGCCTAGATTTTTACACCTCTGTCCTCATGCCACACCCTCACCACCCTTTACATTACATAAGAAAATAAATAAATAACACTTTTTTAGCCTTATTTATTTTTTGTAAATGTTGAATAAAATAATTGAAATTTAATATTAAATAAAAGTGGTATAATAGCACTCTCCGACCTAACAAAAGGAACACGTCTGCATTAACACTACGGGAACTTAACACAGAAGGGATATTCTACTCAAGTTTTAAAAAAAAAAATATTTTCCACAAGAATGTTTTGGATACTTTAATCTCTTTAAATTATTTATTTGAACTTTTTTCTCTTTGTATGTTTGAAACTGATTTCATGAAGAAATTTTTGGTTAGAATAGAAATATATTTATTTGGCACCAGGGTTTCCAGCTTGGCCTCCATTTTTATTTTAAAAAAATCGAATTCCTGTCAGAAATTAAAAAAAATAGCATATTTTTCTTCGTTTAATGACAGAAATTTTGTGATTAGATAAAGTAAGGATTCTTCTTTCAAAATTTCCGGTATGAACTTCAATTTTCGAAATAAAACGGGAGGGCAAACTCGGAACTCTGTTTGGTACTTGGTACCAATTACCAAACTTCTAGTGTTAACCTGTTAAAGACACATATTGAGTTACATTCCTGATTACATTCCTGATTTTCATAGCTGCCAACTTTTATGCTTTTTTCTTACCACTAAAATTTTATAGTAAATATTTTCTTATTTAATCGTCAAAATATCGTGATTAAACAAGGCGAAAATCTCTATTAAATTTTAGTGGTAGCAAAAAGGCATAAACGTTGGCAGCTATGGATTAAAAAAAATACAAATAAAAGAGAAAAGTAAAATTTGTCTTATTTAATTAACACATTTCAGTGATTCATCAAGTAAAAGTAAGTGTTTAACAAAAAGTGATGTGAACTGAATAAAATTCCTGTGAAACATGCTGGCCCTTATTGGGTTAACCTCTTCATTCCTGAGTACCCAAATGGGTACATTGATTCTTTTCTTTATAAAAACTAAACTGGTTGATTTCTTTTTTCGTTTTGACCCCACTTCTGCATAGCTGAATGTTTTTCTTTAAAACGAAAGCAATAAATGGCAGCACAAATGCTGATTTCCTCATAAAAAATTTTATTTACACCTGAGTTCGCAAAATGCTTTCAAGACAGAGCAACAAAGAAAGTAGGTAATTTTAAAATTATTTAACTTAAACACCTTACAATAAAAAAATTGAGGTTTAGTACATTATTCACTTATTTGGAAACCTTAATTTTTTATTGTGAGAATTTTGGTTACTGGTAGTTAAATTTATATTTTATTGGAGCTAGTGATTTTTAATTCGCATGTGTAAACGGAAATCAGCCCCCTAAAGCATCAATTTCAGAAAAATATTTTTTTCTGGCACCTATGGGGTCATTTTATTTGTGCAAAAGTAATGAATGAGTATTTGCAGTGTTATTTTATCTTCGGGTCTCAAGGGGTTAAAGCATATTTTTTTTCACTATCCAGGAAAGACTCAACAATTTGACTAGTCTTAACCATTAAATGTGCGATTTTTTATTTTGTTTCAAAAACATTATATATGATGCTCTGCAAGGTTTGTAACAGAGGAAAAATAATGAAAAAAATCAGAAATATATTTTTACATATAATATGACAATCTTTTCTTCTGTTGCACATCTGAAACACAAGTAAAAACTACTTTCGTGTGGCTGTTTTACGCTACAATAATGCCTATTAGTAAATACTTTAATAACTATGTTTCTAAATACCTTATCTCATATAATTATTTATTTTATAAAAATGAACCTTTAACCCTTTAATTCCAATAATAGAATACGTTCTAGAAATTACGTAGTTCAGCAAATCTGACTTTACACCATAAAATTTCAATGGTTAATATCGCTTTATTTAAATAAGGAATGTCTGATTTTAATTAAAGCAAATATTGATATTTTAATTTTCTGGTGTGAATTAGCTGTATGCGAATAAAAAAATCTATTAAATTCAAAACAGTGTTCTTTGTATATATGCAAAGCTGCGCACTAGACGGTTAAGAGCAAACCACTTTTTGAAAACACAATTTGTTATATTTATGAACAAAATTATGGGACATCCTGTAATTTCATGAATACAGTTGTTTCTTTAAAAGCCGCTGTTTTTGACACACTTTTGTGTTATCTCTTCAATTTATCTCTCTTATCTAAGGCACTAAAAAAAATCATAAATTTCATCATAATTAAAAACAATCATTACTGGTGATACGCTTTTAATAACTTTTAACAAAAGAAAAGAAAAATAATAATTAGTTTTTATGAGATTATGATGACTTTTTCTATGAATATTTCTGATTAAGGAAAAATAATAAAATGAAATTTCGAAAGGTTATTCCCCCCCCCCCCAAACGGTACGTACACACGTTTTTCGGAGAGACATCTAAAATTATTAAATATCTATCCGCTATTTTCTTACTCAGAATTTCAATCAAACTTCTTTATGCGCTTCGATATTCTAAGAAATATGAAACTCTTTTTTTGTCTTATACTTTATTGTACATATATAAAAAAGTCAAATCGAAATTCAAATACATCTCAAAACATAATATATTATGTCTCTTCAATATATTTCCTTTGGAGTATTCCTTCTGTGTTCTTTTCTTACATGTCCAATAATTTTAACATATTTTCAATAGATTTAACGATAAAAACCTATTGGCAATCACAAATATTTTCTTCAGAAAGTTAAAACGTTCTACTGATAAATCGTATTTTACAGAAGTTTGATTCACGTTTACTCCTTATTCTATTGGAAAAAGCAATAATGCAACTGCTTTAATTTGAAACATTGAAGAATAAAATTGCAAAAAAGGTTTTTCCTGATTTTTTTTAATATGATATAGATATAGGGGAATACTGTTATTTTTTACTCTACTGACTTCCTTGATTTCTTTTAACCCTTTCAGGTGAAAAGTACTTCTGTTGCTAAAATATCGAAATAATTGAGTGACACAAGGATTTTCTAACCAATTTATTTGAGAGTAAGCAAAAAATTTTTTCGTGTATATTATAAAAGCAAAATTCAATGCTAAAACTCTGGTGTCAGTGTTGTATTTCAAGATTAAAATTAAGTGGGATATATATCGTCGGTACCAATTGAGTTATGAATAAAAAGGGGGAACCATAACCTCCTGAGACCTAAATAAAATAAAATACATTATAAAACATCCATTTTAATAGATGTCAGGTCTCAAGAGGATATAGTGTACTGTCTACCACATGCGAGTGAAGTAACTGAGGAGGTTGTCACAAGATGGCGGCTATTTTTTCTAATTTGAATCTACAGTTTCTGAATGCCGCCGCGGCAAACTTCCCACCACTAAAATTGAATACAAAATTTTGCCTTATTTAAGCGTCTTATTCATGGAAATATTTTCTCACAAATATGGTTAAATCTTCTATCTGTCTTATCTGGTGTCAGTTTGACTGGTAAAATAGTACGTTTGTTTCACCAGTTGCGACAATACAACGGAAACGAAAGGTCTGACTACTGCAAAATTAAGATTACACCAGTAAAATTGAAAAACTGTTTTTGCCATTATTTATGACAGAAATTTTGCTTTAATAAGGCCTTAAATTGAGAGAAAATTTCTACATAAATTTACTGGTGGAAGGTTCCACCGGAAGTAATCAGCCCTTGCGAAAGCGGTTGAAGTTTCACTATTTTAAGACGTTAAGCGCCACGTCAGTCACCGGTGATGACAATGAACGTTCCGTTTAAAACGCGTCATTCATGTATGACTGACGTCTAAAATATGATACGAAACGCAAAATATATACAGGGTGTATCTAAACTCTTGGGCAAAACTTTAAGGGGTGATAGTACACATCAAGACAAACAATATTAAATAGGAAACTAAGGCTCCCAAACGTCTTCCGAAGGAGATAGGCGCCTTTAAAGTTTAGGGTGCAAAATTTCAAATGATTATAAAAAACGGAAAAACTGGTCGATTCGTTTGCGGTTTTCACTAAAACTATTCTTTATGTCAGTATTTTCTTGAAAATAAATTTTAAAGATACAGTTCAAAAAATGCCGATAGAAGACGCTTTAGACTTTGGAGTAACCAACAACTATTTTTTACCGTTATTTTTTGTATCTCATTACATGCTTTCAAAAGCTTAGACTTAAATTTTGAGCTCAAAATCTGAATCGTTGGGAGTTTTTAAGTAGCACAAACTGAACTGTGTTCAGGAGTTAAAATTTCAAATGATTATAAAAAAGGAAAAATTGGTCGATTCGTTTGCGGTTTTCACTAAAACTATTATTTATGTCAGTATTGTCTTGAAAATAAATTTTAAAGATAAAGTAAAAAAAATACCGATAGAGGGCGCTTTAGAATTTGGAGTAACGAACAACTATTTTTTACCGTTATTTTTGTATCTGATTACATGCTTTCAAAAGCTTAGAATTAAATTTTGAGCTCAAAATCTGAATCGGTGGGAGTGGTTAATTAGCGCAAACTGAACCGTGTGCATGAGTTGAAATTTGAACCCCCTTCCTGAACGCAGTTCAGTTTGCGCTACTTAACCACTCCCAACGATTCAGATTTTGAGCTAAAAGTTCAAGTTTAAGTCTAGGTTTTTGAAAACATGTAATGAGATAGAAAAAATAACGGTAAAAAATAGTTTTTCGTTACTCCAAAGTCTAAAGCGCCCTCTATCGGCATTTTTTCATCTGTATCTTTAAAATTTATTTTCAAGAAAATAATGACATAAAGAATAGATTTAGTGAAAACCGCAAACAAATCGACCAATTTTTCCGTTTTTTATAATCATTTGAAAATTTGGTCCCTAAACTTTAAAGGCGCCTATCTCCTTCGGAAGACGTTTGGGAGCCTTAGTTTCCTATTTAATATTGCTTGTCTTGGTGTCTACTATCACCCCTTAAAGTTTTGCCCAAGAGTTTAGATACACCCTGTATATTGTTTTAAGTAATTTCAGAACATTTATTTAAAATTTACCTACCTTCTTTCTTAAAAATTAGATTAAACACTGTAAATTTTCAGCACTTCAGTGTCAGTCATCATGGCACTTAACGTGTTAAGAATATGTCAGTTCCTCTTTATTAATAGTTCCATGTCGGCACCATGTCAAACTATCCAATATGATAACAGTGTTGCCAGTGGGTTACTTTTTTTAGACTCAGATTTCTTGGTTAGTTCCAGTTTTTTCAAATAGTAAAATTCACCTTATTTAATGGGGGAATTTTACCTTTTGTGAAAAGTGGGGCTAATCAAGATATCTGAATTAAAAAAGGGAAACCTACTGGCAACACAGTTTTCATATTAGATAGTTTGACATAGTACAAGCGATGTGTCCCTCCGCCCTTCGAGTGTACTTCTACACAACATATACAAAAAAGCGGTCATTTTTTTTTATGTAAAATAATTTAACTTTTTTACACACTTGCATGTGGTATGTAATTTTATGAAGAAATGTCTGGTACGAATCGAAATATATTCATTTGTTACCCATCAAAATGACCGATAATGACCGTTCTAAGTGTGACGAATGCAGGGATAACATATACATAGCTGCCAACCTCAAACTAACCTTCGTAATACTTGTGTTAATTTGACCCTGGTTTAATACGTTTCAAACCAGGAATATTTTTAAGAAATGAAAATAAATATATTCCACGTAGAAACCGGGATTTATATAAATAAGCATTCATGAAATAAATTTTCTGGTTCTAAATGTAATTAACCTGGGTTAAATTAATCCAGACATTACGGAAGATTAGCGCAAGGTTGGCAGCTATGCGTATAACAAATTCTTTAAACCCTTAATTCTCACGAAAGTGACTTTCACAGGCAGCGTAGGCTACTTTTTTCTGATTGTTTCATTCCATACATTTTTTAAAAAGTGTAATTGACTTTATTCTCTCATCGTTTTATCTGCCAAATATGAATATTTCTACATAAAAAAAGTGATGTCAATCAAGCAATCTGAATTTTAAAAAAGGAGCCTAACCTTATCGAACGCGACGCTTAGCCCTTTGAAAGGCCGCGATATGTTTATGAAACCAGTTAATTTTAATTCTTAATAAATATTGTTTACTAGTAAATAGGTGTTTTTCGGCCATCTCTAGGGACAAAATAATCAGTGGAAATTGGGAAATTTGCAATTCCCCCTCCCCCAAAAAGTGATAATTTTCGTTAACCAATCGTATATTCCTGTGATAGTTGTAAGGAAATCAAGAGCGATATATTTGCTTTACAGTGTACTTTATTTAGTGATATAATTATACGATAGTTTATAAGGATTGTTATAGGAATTGCCATGTTTTTATCTTCAAAATAACTGTTGATAGATTTTTGACTCAGAAAAAAATCTCCTCTTTTTCGTTAGTGTAATTTAATATATTTAAATAATTTGATTTTACGTTATAAAAAAATAACAATAATTAACTTATTTCATTTACAAATAGCATAATTTATAAAAATATTTTTAAAATAAAGACTACAATGCAATATTTCATTTGAAATTAAAACCATATTAACCCTTATCCCCTTGAGGGGCAGTGGCACATATTTTATCCCTTCTATGATTATTGAAGATTTGCACCGGAAAATTTTTATTAAATTTTACGTTTTCTAACTTTGGTGGAAAAAAGGCGTAAATTTGCTTTTCTTTTTTCTGGAATAAATCTTTTTGCAGATTCCGGTGTGACTTCGACATACAGAAACGCAATTACATGCCCCTCAAGTG
The DNA here is from genome assembly GCA_963932465.1 of Maratus speciosus. NCBI lineage: Eukaryota > Metazoa > Arthropoda > Arachnida > Araneae > Salticidae > Maratus > Maratus speciosus. The sequence goes on along the minus strand of OZ010796.1, from coordinate 206,294,517 downwards.
GTTAAATGCGTAGTGCTGCACGTATATATGTAACATTTAAGAAATAAATTCAGTTCTTAGCAACCTCTATATTTATATATTAATCCTGTGAGAATTATAAAAATATGCTACTAAATAAAGTTAAATATCTATCTTAAAATTTCTGGTGTCTAATCCTTGATATAAGAATAAAAACGCAATTCTAAAAGAATGATTCATGCATTTAAGGGTTATTCCCTTAATACTTTATCTACGGCATTATGATCTACTGCAATTTTTATCATGTAATATTTTTTTTTTCAGTTACTACAATGAAAATTAAAGGATAAATAAAAAAAAAAACTCACGCGTGAGAAATTTAATTATTTAGAGGTAATTAATTAAATTGGTACTTTAAAGTGCCGTCAGTACACTATGAATAAAATATCATAACAGAAAACCCACAAAGTATTTCAACTGGCACAAGAAAATATTTTCGATTTAACCCTATATCTACCGGGAATTTTATTCAAGTTTTAATAAAACGTTCTACACCAGAATTTTTATTTAAAACTATTTAACTTATTTATTTACCTTATTTTTGTCTGGTTTATATACTTAGTTTATTTTAAAGAAATTTCTGGTTTGAATGAATATTTTGTATGTACCTGTCGGGTCCAATGGACCCGTCTGGTAGACGGAGGGTTAATAAGTATAGGAAATATAGGCCCCCTTTTTCTTATTTACAAATAAATCGTTTGGCAAATTCCGGTGCCAATGATTTATTTCAACTTTTTATAATTGAAAATGTTTTGCTTCTGGAAGTGTAAAAAAAAACTCTTTTTCTTTAAGTTTCTATCTTGTTAGCAGTCCTTTAATTATGCACCGTCTATATTCCAGGGACAACACGTTCTCTCGCATCTCCACATACGTAATATATGAATTTACATATGCCATTTCTAGCATAGCAAAAACGAGCCGGTGCCACAACTTTTACGATTTCCTATAAAAAATAACAATGAAACAGAAAAGATATACCAGGGAAATCATTACTACACTACATTTTAGTAATTACATTTTAAAGCAGATGAAAACCATGGATAACTACAAAGACGAAAATTAAACAAGAAGTTTTTCTCCAACACGCAGTGTACTGATGGTACTTATAAGTACCACTGAGTAATTCAACTGTTAAATCAAATACATACACCGTTCATCTAAAATAGCTTGTCAAATTGTATTCTAAGATCATAATGAACACATTAAAAAAATCCAACCCTTATCTTATATCCTTTACTGTGTTTGCAGCAATGAAAAGACGAGCGTGGTAATCTGTAAAAAATGTCGGCAGAAAATACATCGGCTGCTTTAAAGATAGTCTCATTCCTCTCTAAAATAACAAACCTAGAACTACTGCTGCCATGTATTCGGATAAAGTGGAGTTAAAAGAGCGTTTTTTGCAAAGTACCATTTGAATATTAGTAATATTCACTATGGTATAAAAGTTTAAAGTGAGTGATACTTATAAGTGCCGTCAGCAGATAAAGCGTTAACTCTCGCGACCATGACATTCATGGGCAGTGTAGGCTATTTTTTTTTTTTTTAGATTGTTTTATACCCACCAGTTTTTTTTAAATAGTGCAATTGGCTTTTTTCTTGCATCATTTTATCTGCCATTCAGTAATGTGAATATTTCTACTTCAATCAGGGGACCGTACCGCTGCAATTTAACTACTCAAGGCTAAGTGACACGAGTGCGACGCCTTCACAAATCGACCGACTTATTACTAATGAAATTTTGAGCCTCAAAATTTCAAAAAAAAAAATATATATATAGAAAATAATTTTTTTCTTACATTTATATTGAAATATATCAAATTCGATGCACAGTTTTATTTATATATATAAACCAGACTTATATAAAAATATTGGGGATTTTCATTGATGTGCAGTTCACATGGGGCATTTTGAAAAGTTCTAAAATATTACGGAAAATTCTTTTTTTCTCAAAAAATTTGTGGTAATGTAGTTTGCTTTTTTGTGGTAAATGTATGCCATAATGCATATAATATACCCTTGAATAATATGTAAAGTGAAATTTACAAAAAAATGAAAAGTTGTTTTTAAAGGTCCCTCGTCCCCTTAAAGAAATGACGTATTGGACCAGAAACAACTGAACATAGGAGTCACTGTTCTGGATCCCTCCACACTGGCGAGAGAAAAGTGTTGCTGCTCATATCATTCACTAAGGATATGTTTATAAATGTAGTGAGCTTCGTAAAACTCTAGATACAAAACTGAATTAAATTTCTGAATAATTTTAGCCTCTGGGTAATTAAAATGGTGGTTGCAATTCCAACAGTGTTTAGCTATTGTATATTTCTCACATTTCTGATTTCTAACGTAATTCTGATGTTCCTTCAGCCTAATTCTAAGTGCACGCTTCATTTTTCCAATGTAAGAGAGGCCGCACTCACAAAAAATTCTATAAATGCCCCTGGTATTAGGGTCGTCAATAGGATCTTTGAGATTGGAGAAAGAAATTTTATTGGGTGGAGAGAAAACAACTTTGAGGCGAAACCTCCTGAGTATACGAGAAATTTGTGTACTGATATTAGGAAAATAAGGTAAGACAATAACATTTTTAAATTCTTTATTTTCTGTAGCAGAATCAGTAATTATCGGGGGTTTAGATAAAATACGGTTAATGATATTCAAGTTAAATCCACGATGGATTTCAATTGCTTTTATACAGTTAATTTCACTATTAACCTTTAACTGATATCACAGCAATCGTCACATAACTAGTGTGAAGCGGTCCTAAATAACCAACTAAAACCTAAACCGCCAAAAAGAAAAGTTAAAATTACTAATCGCACAAGTTTAGCAATTATTGAAAAGTAATTGTACAGGCTACATCTTTCAGCTGATGATTCTTATCATGATTTTTCATGTTTTGTTAAACTATCTTGGAACAGCGCATACTCGTCAGCTCATTCTCTTAAAATAAATCTAGATAAGAAATTGGTTAAACTATCTGAACATTTTACTCCCAGGATCCCTGAAAATTTTCATATAGAAAACAATCCAACTGCGGATAATTTTTCTGACTTTGAATTGAATGATAATCATATTAATGCTTTAAAACGAAACAACAATTTTGCAGTCAATACAAATCCTGATATTTCAAAACAAATTGTTCCAATTGAAAGGGCTTTCAATTTTAGTGCTTTGTCTCCTATGCAAGAAGATTCCATTAGGCATCTTATTAAAAATAATGTTGATTTCAATGCAAGGCTGGATCAGGATAATTTCATTACTTCAGCGAAAATTTCCCTAAAACCTCTTAAATCTAATCCAGATATTATTATAAAGCATACAAAGGAGGCCAAATTGTAGTACTAAATAAAACTGACAATGTTCAAAATGTTATGAAATTAATTAATGGGGGACCTTACATTAATATTAAAAAAGATCTATCTACTCCTGAACTTATAAACATAAAATCTGGGATGAATTCCTCCCCCATTGTTACTGATTCAAGCCTATATTCTCTCATACCTTCTGTGGCAAACAGTGCTCGTTTATATGCTTTACATAATGTTCATAAACCTAATATTCCATTTTGCCCTATCGTTTCCAATATTGGTACTGCATCCTGTAAGCTTGCAAAACATTTAGTTTCCAGGTTTCCCCCCCTCATGGTTAACAATATTTATACGTCTAAAAACTTAGTTCAATTTGCCAATAGATTACTTAACTTCAATCCTGCAGGTTATACTATGTTGTCGTTCGATGTCAAATCTTTTTTTTTTTAATCTTCCTGTACTAGGTGCTTTAGATTGTTTGAAAAAACGTTTGAATGGGTTTCGCTATTTTCAATATGAAATTTATAACCTGATTTCTTTAACCAGCGTTTGTTTGTCTCAAAATACTTTTGTGTTTCAAGGAAAGTTTTATAAAATGTCGGAAGGTTTAGCTATGGCAAACCCTTTAAGCTCAGTTTTGAGTGATACTTATGTGCATTATTTTGAAGTTAAATTATTTAAATTAATACAATTTCCATTTTATACACGTTACGTAGATTGTTCCTTTTCTTTACTTGATTTGTCTAAACATAATATCAACGCTGTTCTTGATTTACTTCATTCAATTGATCCATGCATCCAGTTTACATTTGAAATTGAAACTCAACAACGTCTAGCTTTTCTGGATGATCTGGAATTCAATCTCAAACATCCTATTGACGACTATAATACCTGGGTTATTTATAGAATTTTTTGTGAGTGCGGCCTCTCTTACATAGGGCAGACGAAGCGTGCACTTAGAATTAGGCTGAAAGAACACCAGAATTACGTTAGAAAGCGGGAATGTGAGAAATCTACAATAGCTAAACATTGTTGGAATTCAAACCAACATTTTAATTACCCAGAAGCTTAAATTATTCAGAAATGTAATTCAGTTTTGCCTCTACAATTTTACGAAGATCACTATATTTATAATCATACATATCTTACTTAGAGGATGATATGACCAGCACTCCTTTTCTCTCGCCAGTGTGGAGGCATCCTGCGCGGTGAATCCTTTTTTCAGTTCTTTCTGGTCCATTATTATGTCATTTCTTTAAGATATATAATCTCTAGTTTTCGCCTTTTGAATCAGTCCATAAGCCAGGCTATAACCGAGTGGTTCTTCGAACCCATTTTAATTCTTTCTCTTTTTTTCTCACTGAGGAACTTCCCACTGAACTCGAATAGCACTATGAAAAACCTTAATTAGCTTTTCTTTTTTGAAATACAGATGCACAAAATTAAGATTTTCATCAAAAAATGATATTATTTAATTTAATATTTAAAAATATATATGAAACGTAACCTATAAATCTTTTACAGAAATCAATTTCTAGGAGCTTCAGACATCTGAATCTAAAATTGCAGCTTATTCCATCAACTAGTCTTTAAGTTAAATTTAAAAAATTATCCGCTTTGCAGTTTGTTTTGGAACAATATTAAAAAGGCATATAATGTTAGGATTTTCAAATATTACATCTGTATGCATCCAAATTACTTGTTCAAATAATTTCCTGTCTGATATCTAAAAATAAAATTTATTGAAGACTCCAAATATGATGTGAAAATTTGTTCTTAACGCTTATCTTACGCTATATTAGCAGAGCTGCCGATGACGAGTATTATTGCATTATTTTCGTACCACTATCCATTTAAAATAATTTTTTAAGTATATTTCTCTTGAAAATATTGTCAAAGTACAAGTGAAAGTGGTGGTAAAAAAAAGTGGTGCCAACCGAATAAAAATCGTAAGATATGCTGTTTCCGAACGGGTTAATCTGGTTACCTCACACGGCCTTAAATTTTTAAACATATTTTTTTACACGTTCACGCCGGCGCGGTGGGTCACACACGACTCTCTAAGAGCTGGCAAGTCACCGGCCTTTTGGAAACCAGTATTTTAATACAGAAAATGTTGTTTTATTTAATTAGAACAATTGGGTGATTTAAAGGAACAATATTTTCTCTAAAATAATAGCGGTGTGCAAAAAAACGGAGACTTGACAACTCTGAGACAGTAGAGTGTGACCCACCGCGCCGGCATCAACGTGTTAAACTACTTGATGGAAGGAGCTGCAATTTTAGATTCGCATATTGGAAGCTTCTCCAAATCGATTTCTGTTTAAAAAAATTATATGTTAAATTTCCTACATTGTTTAAATCAGGGGTGGCCAACTGTGGCACGCGCCACACCACTAAAATTTTACCGTAATCATTGCCTTATCTAATCATCGAATCTCTGCGATTCAAGAAGTCCAATTTTTCTGTAAAGTTTTAGTGGTATCAGGCGTGCCACTGTTGGCCACCCCTGGTTTAAATAATAATTTAAATATACCGTAATTTCCCGCGCATCCGCTGCGGCTTAGATATGTCTTTTTCAAACCGGAAATTTTATTGAAGAAAAGAAGTGAAGTAAGTGCTAAGCAGAACCAAGTCACATTTCATTTAAAATAATTTCTGGCAGTAAATCGAATTATCTGAGGAGCGGCGGATACGAGCGAAATTACGGTACATATTTTTGGTGAAAATCTTAACTTTACGCATCTGTAATTTTTCATCAAGATTTTCATTAAAATTTTAATGGTTAATTCATATTATGTGACCCCAAATTAGTATAAAAATATATTGTTTATGTAAAAGACAAAAAAAAAGTTTTGTATTGTAGACCAGTGTAATTGATCATTCTTTAATTAGTTACATTTATAACACTATTTTAGAATTAAAAAAAAATAATTGCCATTTATTGGCAGGAACTTTGGCCTTTAGTAACGCAAGAAAGACCTTTCTGAATTTGTGATGACTTTTAACAAGAAATTCGATAGTTCCTATTTTATAATTTTGGCCGTTACCGGGTTAACCAGTGTTGCCAGATGGGTTACTTTTTTTAATATCAGTTTCTTGATTGGCACCACTTTTTTGAAATGGTAAAATGTGCCTTATTTAATGTCATATTAATTAAGGCAAAAACAAAGTGAATTTTACCGTTTCAGAAAAGTGGTGCCAATCAAGAAATCTGAATTTTAAATAAGTAGCCTACTGGCAACTCTGGGGTTAACCCTTTAGCGAGCGTTGTACACAAAATAAGACACATACTTTTAAGAGTGCTGGCACTCAGAATATTTAATTAAAATTTTCATTTTAAAAAGTGCGGGAAAATGAGTTTTCATTTTCTAATAAATTAGTTTCTAAATTCTGGTGTCAGTCCATCCTTTCATCATTTTCAAACAGAATTATTCCGCACCGGAAAGGGTTAAAAAAGACTTTTAGAAGAGGGCGGATCTACTAATGTTTTAAAACTCAGATTTCAATTCAAAATAGCTGGTCACCATTTTATTTTAGAAGCGGTATGGGGTTTGATAGAGTATTTTAATAATATTATTATTATTATTATTATGCAGGAGTTCCATTGTCGAATTGCATTTGTTAAAAATAATTTTCATCACTATTGCCAAATTGCCAAACATTAATCTTCTTGGTAGATTTATGAATTCTATACAAGAGAAATCGAACATTATTATTTAGAAATAGATGTTCAAATAAAATATAAATGTACTCATTAGTTGCATTCCTACATATACACTGCTCAAAACAATTAAAGGATATTTGAAGTTTTATTTTATATAAAATAAAGATATAAACGAAATTTTTTTGCCGAAAATAGAAGAAGAGAATCACAAATGCAAATTTTTCTGGTTTTCAAACTGTGGAGTATGCAAATTTTGAGTTCGACGTCAAAAACGTCGCTTCAGCGGCAGCGAATGAAATTTGACTTTCAACTGGATAAAAGAGAATGAAGACAAGGATGATCGGCATTCAGTGATTGCTTTGTTTCGATGAGTACGATGTCTCAGCGAAGTCATTTGACAGATTCAGAAGCTTTGAGAATTGTTGGTAGGTTAGAAAGGGGCCAAACTCAAGCCGAAGTAGCGCAAGCCATTGGAGTGTCACAAAGTGTCATTTCCAGGATCTGGAACCGTTTTTTGGAGAGTGGATGTGCAGGCCGAAGACCAGGGCAAGGTCATAGACGGGCAACAACGCCCAATGAAGATCGGTATTTAGCGTTAACAGCTCGGAGACACCGAACCATGAACGCTACTCTTCTCCAACAACACCTTCGCTCGGCTACAGGGACCACGATTTCAACTCAGATTGTCCGAAACCGGCTCCATGCTGTAGGTCTGTATCAAAGCGATATAAGTAAGCGTCCTATCTTAAATGGGAGAAGTAACCGCAAGATTAAAAGCGAGGTCACATCAACAAGGTCATGCGCAACGTAGCGGATGGAGTGTGAACTACATGTAGATACCTAACTGATTTCTTACTCACACCACTGAAATTGTAAAGTTTTTTTCACCTTGATTAATAACTGAAGCGCCTGTGAAAAAGGCGAAGACAACTCTGTGGTGTCAAGTGCATCTGGTGCCCCTCTCGCTGCGCCATTATTTTTCAATTAATGGGGTAAACAAAATTCATTTCTGCGAGTGACTAAAGATTTGGAAAATACGCGCCATGCTAAAAGCCCGCGTATGTGAATTATCACTCCGTCCACAAGGTGGCGCAACTATATGAATTTACGCCTGATACCAGCATTAAGTTTGTTCGCTTACTTATAACGCTTTGGTCTGTATGCTCGCTGACCGATGGTATGTGTTAGATTAACATCAAGGCATCGTCGCGACCGCAGGGAGTGGGCAACCGAGCATGCCAACTGGAGGAGAAATGAATGGGGCAATATTCTGTTTTCTGACGAGTCCCGTTTTTCTGTGCATCCGGATAATAGGCGTATTTTCATCTGGAGGGACCGTGGCAGTAGGAATAATCCTGCGTTCGTGCACGAAAGTGTCAGATTTGGCGGTGGAGGAGTGTTGGTGTATGGTGGCATCTCCATTGACGGGCGCACTGACCTCTACATCATTCGAGATGGAGCTCTGACTGGTCGCCGACATAGGGATGAGATCCTCAGACCTATTGTAGTCCCTTACGCTGCAGCAATCGGAGATAACTTCATTTTAATGGGCGATAACTGCAGGCCACATCGTGCAAACCTGGTGGAGGATTTCCTTTTCGAGGAAGGAATCGCTCGAATGGAATGGCCAGCGTGTTCTCCAGACATGAATCCAATTGAGCACGTTTGGGACGCTCTAGGAAGACGAGTTTCTGGCCGCCAACAACCCCCACAAACTCTCCAAGAACTGGAAAGAGCTCTTCTGGAAGAGTGGGGCAGAATACCCCAACTCGTCATTAATAGCCTCATTGAGTCCATGCCTCAAAGGTGTTCAACGTTGCTGGCCGCCCGTGGAAACCATACCCCCTACTGAAAATGATTTTCTTTGAAGAAAACACCTTTTCTTATTCTTTTTTTCTCATATGCACAAATTGTGTTTTTTTCCTTTAGTACACAAATGCGCAATAAAATGCATTTTTTCTGCCAAACATGTGTAATTTATTTTCATATAACCTACTATGTCTGTCGACCATGTATCAATCAGCTAAACAGTTTACCAGATACAAAATCCACCTAAAACTGCAATATCCTTTAATTGTTTTGACCAGTGTATAAGAATTTTTATATGAAAATAAAAAAAGAGTTATTAAAAGCAAAAGAAAGAACTAACACCATATCTGTAAATAAACAAGAACACAACTATTTCCTGTTAAAATTATAATATACTAAATAATGTAAACAATTGTAATTAATGAAATTTAATAATATCTAATAAAAATTATTGATATGTGACCTCGTAAAGTAAAAAGTATTCGACGATAATTTATTACCTAATAACATATAATAGAAAAAGATAACAACGTAATAAATATTAAAAGTGGACTAAAAAAATTAACAAAACTTCTAATTTCACTGATAACAGTTGAAGTTTATTGTACATATTTATAAAAATAATGTTCATTGAAATAACTATATATTTGCGAAAGAATTTCTTTTATAAAAAATCAGTCTTTTAGAAAAATGCGTAATAAAATTATTTTTATATAAATTTATCGCTTTCATTCATTATACTAGTTTGATTTTTTGATTTTATTTATTTTATTTTATTACAGATTTTTAAAAGCATTGAAGAGAGTGAGGTGAATGAATCGCGAATATATGGTCGTAACATTTTTTAATGAAGTTCGCCATAATTTGTTTAGATATGTGCTAAAAAAGCACATTTGATAGCGGGCTACTTTAAAAAAATTGACTTCATGGGATTCTTATCACGGCCATCGTTCTGTGAATGTTTTTTTATTCTATGACATTAAACGTGGCGCTGAAATTTTTAATGCCTGATTTTGTAAGTAGATTATAAAATAATATGCTTCAAAACTACTGTAAGTTTTACTAAGTGCAAAATAAAACGAATTAACATTTTTTCACACATATCTTTAGAAATAGCAATTTTAATTATCTTCCGTCTATCATAAATTTGAAATTATTTATGAGTCATCCAAGTTAAATCACTGAATAGGACTAGAAGCATATGCAATAATCTACTTATAATAAATTATATTTTAAGCTAAGATTCATTTAAAAATTATTTCACGTGGACAAGGTTGTATATCATAAAAATTAAAGATAAATTTTGATTTAATTTATGCATTATTTAATTGTCCATATATATTTTTTTTAAATTATTTACCGGTATTAATGCGCATGTTTTATTTTGGAAACTAACATACTTATGGAATTCACGAATTATACGTTTCAACTAGAAATTTTAAGAATATTCAATATAGAATGTGCGAGTAGATTATATCGTACAATGTCATGTGGGATGACGTTAGTAGTGAGATTAACCCCTTAACGGCCGCTTAACATTTGAAAAAACAATCAAAAAAGTAGCTAATTTTTTATTACAGAAATTGAATAATTATAAGGTTTCTATATAAAATATGCAATTAGTTTTTTTTTTTAAGGCGAAAAAAAGATGTTATAGAACAAATTCACATTTGTGGAGAAGCCATCAGGCGAGAATTCTGGGTTTTGATGTTTGTTTTACACCATGCAAATTAATGCGAATAAGACCTTATATTTTTCACATCTTAGATCTTTATTTAGCATCATCAAACAAATTTTTGCAAATAATTTTTGAAATAATATAATATACATAAAATTTTGATTATTAATTTTTTTTAGTGTGATATATATCGAAACATGCAATACAAAGTCCAACATCACCATCAGCGCCAAAAACCAAACCCAAACTCGGATATAGAAAGACTTCACACCGAAATGCCAGTTAAATTTTTCTGGTTTCAGCCGTGTTTTACAGCATAAATCGCCAGCCCGGAAATATGACGGGCACGAGAAATATCGAACGACACCTCTGCCCGTGATATTGACGGGAGCAAGAATTAAGAGGTCTCAGGAGTCTTACTTTTTACTTGCCGGGGCAATTTTGCTGCATGCCACGTTTATTTTTTTTCTCAGTCTCTATAAAACATAAATGCATAAAATTTTTAATATAGACAACGTAATATCTCTTCTATTTAAAATAATTTTTTTAATATTCTATATTGAAATTTTATTTTATTTTTTTATGTTTAATTTTGATAAAAAAATTAAAATTGTTTTTTGACTTGCATGAACTGCGCGCAAGAATGTAGCAAAACTATTGGTTCAAGAGCCGCCCAAAATAATGATAATTATATAAAACTAATGTATCTTGAACGTATACTTCATTTTTACCCAATCCATTTATTTATTTTTTTAATTTAAATTTACATTATAAAATTTTGAAAAAAATCATTCTTTTATTGAAAAATTGCCAATTTGAAATAATCCATGCAATTATTATTCTAAATTTAAAGTGTAAGTTATTCTTTACCTTATAATGAAGATATTTACCAAGTTTCAGGCAAATTGCTTTATTAGTTTGTTAAAAATGTTGCGCGCAAGCATAAAATTTAAGAAACAATGTTGAATTTTTTTATCAGAACTAGGACTTCCCTCAGAGGGATTAGTCTGAGCGATATTACTGAGAACATAGATTTAATAATAACATGTGGAAGCAAAGAAAATGAGATGTTATATTTAATTGTCCATATACTGCGAAAAATTGAAATGATGAAAATAAACGAATTGTAGAATTACAAAATCTTATATATAAATTCGTATACACTGTTCAAAAAAATGGGAAATCAAACCATTCAAGACAGCCATGCATGGATATAAAATAGAAAGTACGCAATATATTAAAAGTAAAATAGAAAATGAAACGCTAATTTACTTATATCGGAATTTTAACTGTATAAAATGATGTCAAGAGCATAATCAGACGCTCTGCACCATATTGAGTAACTTTAAATGACAAATATATGATGTTTAAAAAGAATGGACTATACTTTATATGGTGTGTGCTCCCCCGGAATAGTTAATATTGTACAATATCTGTTTTCTACGGATGCAATGAGGTTGTCGATAACATTTAAGGAATTCTCTTCTCAAAATCTAATACAGTATCAAAGTACCGAATACATCAACAGTGGCATGCAATGCTTCGTTAGAGTGTGTTTTAGATATGCTCGATCGGATTTAAATGATGAGTGTATGCTGGCCACTACATACGCTGTATTGTTTCGTTTTCAAGCATATTCTGCACAAGTTGAGTTGTATTTAGCATGTATTAAATAAAAGAAATCGGCAATGATTACAACGTAAAATATGACACAAGATCTGAATATATTGTCTGCATAACTTTTGAGCTGTCAAAGTGTCATTTGAAGTAATTTACAAATCCATACATATTTATTCAGCAAATCATGCAAGCTAAATGTAATACACGCCAATATGAACCCGATTACAAAAATTCACCAGAATAAGTTAATATATAAAAAATCTACTAATGACAATTGAGAATATGACCTTATGATAAAATGTCTAGAAAAATGAATCGATAAAAAATTCATATCACATTTAAAACGGCACTTCCCTCTGTTAGTGGCCTTGGCGAGAGAGAGAAAAGCCTAGAGAAGGAACACTTTAACAAGTACTTTCGGGCAACCTACTCACTGTTTCATACACATCTTTATTCAATATTTACACAATTTATTTAATGCTAGGTGAGTATCTATCAGTTTTGTTGCATTTAAATCGCATGTTTTGCGGAGGAAATGCAGCATTATGAAATATTTAAAGTTGCTGTACTTAATAATTCCAAATTAATGGTAATTGAGATCGCTCTCCGTTAATTTCATCTTTTTAAATTTTAAATTTTTTAGAAACCATTCATAGAGACAATTGTATATTTTAAAACTAACCCGAAGCAAAATTTAAAGATTTTGGACTCAGCAGTAACAGAGAAATAAAAAATTTTTGAAAGTTTTTTGTTTCTGCACTGTTTTTTATAGCAACATTTTTAGAAATTGTTCTATTGCGAGAATTTACGTCATGATAAATACAGCCATGTCAATTTTCATGTTTATATTCCTAACAGTTCCATGTTCTTCGTTACTTAGATCATCTTTAGATCTTTTTTCGCTTTGTTTAGTCTTTCTATTTTTTAGAATTCGTTCTACAACGAGCATTTACATCTCATTAATTACTACCATGCCAAAGTTCTAGTTTCTAACCCCAACAGTACCCCAAAAATTTCAGTATTTCAAATAAATCATAGTTCAGAACCTTTCTAGAAATTTTTACGTTTATCCGCCAAATTGAACCTTTTAGAGAGCGTTCATTACGAGTATTTACATCTTAAAAGTAACTACCGCACCAAATTAAAAGTTTCTAACCCAATCAATATCGCAGAAATCACAATTTTAGAACTTTTTTGCTCCTGCAGCGATGTAGGTTCTTGCACTGACATAAAATAGTCTTTTTTTCGGAGCAGAGATGGCCACCAACATTTGTTTTAAGTTGGCTATGTAGTTTCAGAGATAACAACTCACAAACGTACAAGCATTAATAATATTATATACTTTTCACCCTAGATCTACCGGGAATTTTATTCAAGTTTTAATAAAACGTTCTACACCAGAATTTTTATTTAAAACTATTTAACTTATTTATTTACCTTATTTTTGTCTGGTTTATATACTTAGTTTATTTTAAAGAAATTTCTGGTTTGAATGAATATTTTGTATGTACCTGTCGGGTCCAATGGACCCGTCTGGTAGACGGAGGGTTAATATTATAACGCTTTATAATATTAGCATTAGATGTACAGATGCAAAAGCAAATTATCTGTTACAAGCTAAAGTGCCGGCGTTGCCCAGAATTTGAAGGATGTTTGTCCTGAAAAATCAATTTCAAAATTTAACATACAACACAAAACAAACATTAAAAAAAGCAGTCGAAATGTTGTTGAATGAATCATATGAAAACGCTATATAAAAATGTATAAATGTATATAACAGACGCAAAAGAATACAGCTATAAATGAACTTATTTCAATTTATAATTGGAGCAATAATGTTAAAATACACCAATATTTCCCTAATCGGGTTTTTATTATGCTTCAATACATTTTTCACACTCATATGACGTTATACTATATCCACCATTCCCTTTATATTTCCAATATGACGTAATATTTTCCTCGTTCACGTGGAAACCTTGAAATAGAAAAGTTATGAAGTTATATTCACTTTCATTTAAATTCGTCAAACCATTTATTTCATTTTCATATTTCACGTGAATATCTTGCAATAGAAAAGTTATGACGTAATATTCACCTTTTTTTTAAATTCGGCAAACTATTTATTTCATTTTCATTTTTCACGTGGAAATATTGCAGTAGAAAATTAATTGTTGTAGTAATAATTTTATTGTGTTTGTTAATTGTTGGCAACTGCTATAACGGAAAATGTTTAAATTTGATAAGAAATTGCTGTTAAATTGGTGGTTTTTTATTAACCCTCCGTCTACCAGACGGGTCCATTGGACCCGACAGGTACATACAAAATATTCATTCAAACCAGAAATTTCTTTAAAATAAACTAAGTATATAAACCAGACAAAAATAAGGTAAATAAATAAGTTAAATAGTTTTAAATAAAAATTCTGGTGTAGAACGTTTTATTAAAACTTTAATAAAATTCCCGGTAGATCTAGGGTTAATTAAAAATTAACTATAAGTTATTTCGATTCCAGATTAATTTAGTTGTCTCGGCCATGTTTTAATACACATGTACGTATCTCTTCAGAATTTTGGCTTCCAAATTGTGGATTTTTTATAGAATTACAAACAGACAGATAGACAAGTTTTCATTTTTATATATCTCTATATTCTATGAAAAGTAACTAACGCTGTCACCGCCGCCGCCGGTTTTGAATTTTTAGTGACCGGAGGTCTTCCTTCGTTAATATTAGGAAAACTATTGCATACAAATATATGAAAATCGGTGGTGTTATAGCGAAATGTTTGATCAACACACAAATGCATACAGTTTTCAAATCGAAGAATTATTTTAAGAGATATTTAATGCTAAAGTTGGACAAAATCGTTCCATTAAAAAAAATTATAAGTGCAAAAACTATACATGGGAATTTAATCATTTTTAGATCATTTTATTCAATAGAAGATCCCGGTCTGCAGATTTCATTAATTTTTTTTTTTTTTAATTTGACTCATTTTTTGAGGTTTTATTTCTATTTTAAATTCAAATATTCAGCATTTTGACAGATATTTTTTACATATTTTAGAAAATGGTATTAATTTAAACTGTTGCCAACTGTATAAACAGCGCAAACAATAATGTTTGCTTCAAATAAAAAAAATATTTACACGTTACTATTATAAACAGAAAAAACCTTCAAATTACAATTAAATAATTAAGTATAAAAAGCAGGCACTTATTGGAAATTACGCCATAAAAACTATATTTACATGTGAATTTTAAAAGAGAAAGGATATTGTAAAATAAATTCATTAACATGCGTTAGAAATCTGAAATAGAACAAATTACGTCACATTACACTTATTATGCAAAATGAACAAACAAGTGGGTAAGTGTGATCACAGATCGCACAGAGGGTTTCATTTAATATTCCTTTCAAAACACTTTATCCTTTTGAAAAATCTGTTAGTTCCACATTTCGCAACCAGGGGCGCACTCTATTCTAAACAAACATCTATCCGAACGAAACTCCGTTTTACATACTATCCGTAGATATATTAGTCGAGGGGATTGGTAGAGATCTGCACGGGCCGGGCTCGGGCCGATTTTCATTCACGGCACTCGGGTCGGGCCTGCTCTCTACTCTGTTCGGGCCGGGCCTAACTTAATTTTTTCTGTACAGAGCCGAGCCTGGTTTCATTCCTTGTCTTCACGGCCCAAAATTTTCAGTCCTAGTTTAGAGCCAGCCCGTATGAAAATCATTGTTTCAGCGTGGCCTGGTGCATTTAAAGGTCAGTTAAAGTAGGCCTGGCCCAAAATTTTTTGCAAAAAATGCATACATTTTTCAATCGACATTATTGTACACTTAAAAATTAAAAAATATTATTTTTAAAGAATAGTAGATTTCTACGCATATTAAAATATAGCTAAATTAAAATATAGTAAAATGTGTGAAAAGGAACTTGCCTATGACGGATCCCTGTTTTAAACCAAAAAACGTGTTGATCCATGCAAAATTAATATACTAATAAGTAAGAAAAGAATATATAATACATTTACACTTACTAAGAAGGGAACTTGTCAATAACGCATTGATTTCTTTCCTATGCAATTCCGTCTTAGAAGATTTTACTGTATAACATTTTTTTTTCAGATTTTTAACACTTCTATACATGGAATATGGATTAACAATATTAATGATAACTGAAACATTTACATGCATGAAATAGAGATTCACTAAAAAAATAAATACTGCAGCCTGCTGCACGTCTACATAAAAAAAAAAAAAGATTATAAACATGAAAAAAAAAAGTTAAGATAAATATCTTTGGTCAGAACTCCTCGTACGAAACAAATTTTTAACCAATTCGACGTAAAAATCAATATTTTGTAGAAATTCACTCGCGCCGGCCGGGCTCGGTCCGAGATTTTAACTTTTTTCCAAACCGGGCCGGGCTCGGACCGAACTTTTAATTTTTTTATCGGGCCGGGCCGGGCCGAACTTTTAATTTTTGTACCGGGTCGGGCCGGCCGAATTTTTTTCTATGAGTCTGGCCGCACCAGGGCCTGGGCCTGGAAATGTCGGCCCGTGCAGACCTCTAGGGATTGGGCCCATAGCACCCGTGATAAGTAGGTGCCCCTGGTGGTAAAAAGTGGAACTAAAATATGTAAGGCTATGGTGCATAATATGAAAGAATGGTCAAAGGGGTGTCGGCAAAAGTTGGAAAAGTGCTCCCCAAGTGAAAAGGGCGGAGGTTAGAAAAATTGCTTAAAATACACAAGTTAGAGCCTTAGGAGTAAATAATATGACTTTTTGAAAATTTTATGATTTGTCGTATAGTCTGATGTATTCAGCTATACGTATGCAAAAATTCATGTCTCCAACTTAATTAAGGGCTCTCTTAGAAAGAATTGCTTAAAATACATATGTAGTAGCTCAAAGGGTTAAACGTAAGACTTTTTCAAGATTTTATGATTTGTCGCCTGGCTTCAGGTGTTCTGCTATAAGTATGCAAAATTTCAAATCTCCAGTTTAATAAGGGGCTCAGTTAGAAAGAATTGCTTAAAATACGCATGTGGGAGCCCAAAGAGTTAAATGTACGACTTTTTGAAAATTTTATTATTTGTCGTTTGATGTGGGGTGTTCAGCTATAATTATGCAAAATTTCACGCCTCCTACCTAATTAGGGGCTCACTCTGAAAGAATTGTTTAATATACACATGGGGGAGCTCAAAGGGTTAAATGTAAAACTTTTTTAAAATTTCATGATTTGTTGTTTGATGTGAGGTGTTCAGCTATAAGTATGCAAAATTTCACTCCTTTAATCTATTTAGGGGCTCACTTAGAAAGAATTGTTTAAAATACACATGTGGGAGCCCAAAGTGTCAAATGTACGACTTTTTCAAAATTTTATGATTTGTCATATGATGTAAGGTGTTCAGCTAAAAGTACCGAAAATTTCATGTCTCCAACATAATTAGGGGCTCACTTAGAAAGAATTGTTTAAAATACACATTTGGGAGCCCAAAGGGTTAAATGTACGATTTTTTCCAAAATTTTTTCACTTGTTGTTTAATGTGAGGTGTCCAGCTATAAGTATGCAAAATTTCACGCCTCCAACATAATTAGGGGCTCACTTAGAAAGAATTGTTTAAAATACACATGTGGGAGCACAAAGGGTTAAATGTACGACTTTTTCAAAATTTTATGATTTGTCGTTTGATCTGAGGTGTCCAGCTATAAGCACGCAAAATTTCACGCCTTCAACCTAATTAGGGACTCACTTAAAAAGAATTGTTTAAAATACACATGTGGGAGCCCAAAGGGTTAAATGTACGACTTTTTCAAAATTTTATGAATTGCCGTTTGATGTGTGGTGTTCAGCTATAAGTATGCAAAATTTCAAGTCTCCAACATGTATACTTTCTGAGAACGGTCTCTGTGACGGACAGACAGACGGACGGACGGACGGACGGACGGACAGACAGACAGAGGAGCGAGACGAATAGGGTTTCGTCAGATGAAAGAAACCCTAAAAATAGTATTGCAAAACAGTTTAAATTTAAAAATTGCGCGAGACAAAATATTAGAGGTTAAATATTAGATTTTTTCAAAATTTTATTATTTGTCGTTTGATGTGACGTGTTCAGCTATAAGTATGCAAATTTTTATGTTTCAACATAATTAGGGGCTGAGTTAGAAAAATTGCTTTAAATACACAAGTTAGAGCCCAGAGGGTTAAATATTAGACTTTTTCAAAATTTTAATATTTGCTGTTTGATGTGAGGTGTTCAGCTATAAGTATGCAAAATTTCATGTCTTCAACTTAATTAGGGGCTGAGTTAGAAAAATTGCTTAAAATGCAGAAGTTAGAGACCGGAGGGTTAAATATGACTTTTTCAAAATTTTATGATTTATCGTGTTATCGCAAGTGTTCAGCTATAAGTATGCAAACTTTCATGTCTCCAACTTAATTAGTGGCTGAATTAGAAAAATTGCTTAAAATACACAAGTTAGAGCCCAGAGGGTTAAATATTAGACCTTTTTCAAAATTTTATTATTTGTCGTTTGATGTGAGGTGTTCAGCTATAAGTATGCAAAATTTCATGTCTCCAACTCAATTAGGGGCTGAGTTATAAAAATTGCTTAAAATACAGAAGTTAGAGACTGGAAGTTTAAATATGACTTTTTCAAAATTTTATGATTTATCGTGTTATCGCAAGTTTTCAGCCATAAGTATGCAAACTTTCAATTCTCCAACTTAGTTAGGGGATGAGTTAGAAAAATTGCTTAAAATACATAAGTTAGAGCCCAGAGTGTTAAATATCAGACATTTCTCAAAATTTTATTATTTGTCGTTTGATGTGAGGATTTCAGCTATAAGTATGCGAAATTTCATGTCTCCAACTTAATTAGGGGCTGAGTTAGAAAAATTGTTTAAAATACATAAGTTAGAGCCCAGAGGGTTAAATATTAGACTTTTTAAAAATTTTATTATTTGTCGTTTGATGTGAGGTGTTCAGCTACAAGTATGCAAAATGTCATGTCTCCAACTTAATTAGGAACTGAGTTAGAAAAATTGCTTAAAACACACAAGTTAGAGCCCAGAGGGTTAAATATTAGACTTTTTCAAAATTTTATTATTTGTCGTTTGATGTGAGGTGTTCAGCTACAAGTATGCAAAATGTCATGTTTCCAACTTAATTAGAGGCTGAGTTAGAAAAATTGCTTAAAACACACAAGTTAGAGCCCAGAGGGTTAAATATTAGACTTTTTCAAAATTTTATTATTTGTCGTTTGATGTGAGGTGTTCAGCTATAAGTATGCAAAATGTCATGTCTCCAACTTAATTAGGGGCTGAGTTAGAAAAATTGCTTAAAATACAGAAGTTAGAGACCGGAGGGTTAATATGGCTTTTTCAAAATTTTATGATTTATCGTGTTATCGCAAGTGTTCAGCTATAAGTATGCAAACTTTCATGTCTCCAACTTAATTAGGGGCTGAGTTAGAAAAATTGCTTTAAATACACAAGTTAGAGCCCAAAGGGTTAAATATTAAGCCTTTTTCAAAATTTTATTATTTGTTGTTTGATGTGAGATGTTCAGCTATAAGTATGCAAAATTTCATGTCTCCAACTTAATTAAATTACGGGCTGAGTTAGAAAAATTGCTTAAAATACACAAGTTAGAGCCTAGAGGGTTAAATATTAGACTTTTTCAAAATTTTATTATTTGCCGTTTGATGTGTGGTGTTCAGCTATAAGTATGCAAATTTTCAAGTCTCCGACATATATAGTTTCTGAGAACGGGCTCTGTGACAGACGGACAAACAGACAGACAAAGGAGTGAGACAGGTAGGGTTTCGTTAGATGGACGAAACTCTAAAAACATGCTGCGGATGACTGTAACAACATCCTAAAATTACATTACCATCAGCGATCTACCAATCCCGAATTTAGTTTATATTCTTTTCATATATTCTTATTCTTTTGTACTGCCCCGTAAAATAATTATCAATATTATATACATTAAAACCTCTGAATAGCGGACACCCCGAGAATGCAGAATTTGTCCTCTATTTAGAGGTGACCGCTACTGAGAGTAAAATATGTACAGTTATTTAAGAGTTGGTAATCGAAAAAATGTCCGCTAAATAGAGGTATCCGCTAATCGGGTGTGTCCGCTATGGAGGTTTTACCAGTAAAACTTCTGAATAGCGAACACCTAGGGAGGGCAGAATTTGTCCTCTATTTGGAGGTGTTTGCTACTGAGAGTACAAAATGTACAGTTATTTAAGGGTTGGTAATCGAAAAAATGCCCGCTAAATAGAGGTGTCCACTAATCGGGTGTGTCCGTTATGGAGGTTTTACTGCATAATAATATCATCCTTTACAAGAAAATTGCATGCTGTATGATAGACAGACAGACATCCAGAGAAAGATAACCACCGGATCAATAAACACTCATGTCTTTTGTTTTAATCATCCACAATTGTATGTCATACAGCATGCCAGATTTTATACAACAGGCTAAAAACGGTCACCGTGGTACGGAATACTGTATTATTATTTGTTTGCCCACCAAAACTGGTTGCCACGGGTTGTTGCAAGGTTTGTGATCACGTGGTTGAAACTGATCTATTCAATATTACTGCGTGCGTATTTTTTTTTTATTTGCTCCATGTGTTCAAACCAGTTGTCTACGAAAACATCAACCGGTGAAAGTGACGCACACCAAATTTCTGTGACGTATGCAGATAAATTGTGCTTTTTAAAGCGTTTTTTCTATATAATTTTTAAACGGTTTGGAACTTATTTTTCATAGTAGGTGCATTCAGTAGGCGACCCTCATAGGTACCTTCTGGTGCAATCAGAAACGAAATCCGACAATATTTTTTTGAGTTATGCTTGACGAAAGGTTTTTATTAGGCTTTTTTTTTAGTAGCACATGGCGTTAATATCCATCGTAGTAGTAAAGTGTCCGGACAGTAATATTTCGCTGAGTATTAGCCTTCGCTTCGCTCAGACAATTAAATATAACAAAAATAATATAAAATTTCAATATATAATATTAAAAAAAATATTTTAAATAGAAGCTACATTAGGTTGTCTATATTAAAAATGTTATGCATTTATGTTTTATAGAGACTGAGAAAAAAATTAAATATGATATGTTGCTAAATTGCACCGCCAGGTAAAAAGTAAGACTCCTGAGACCCCTTAAAAGGTTAATAACACACTATTTTCGAAGCTGCTCCAATCCTGGCAACAATCTTTCTATGAAGATGATAGTAGTATGTCTGACTTAGCATCAATAAAATGCTCGAGGAAATTGTGGTCTGTTGATTGATCTATACACTCCATTCTTAGAAATATTGACTGTTGAAAGTAACCTTACACAACACGATCATTTTCCGGCCTAGTATTTAGCATCTATTGTCCAGTTCTTTCCAGTACTACTCGATCTTGTCAAAAAAATTGATACTTACTTCAGTGGCAAAAGGGAGAAATTAAGAATTACGAATGTGATTTTTACCAGCTATTCTATCTTTTTTTTAAATTCTATCTTTTAACTTTTTAAGCGTCGCGCCGTATAAGCACTGACTGCTTTTTTAAAATTCAGATTGTTTGATTGCCAGTATTTTTTTTTAATTAGAAATATTCATCTTATTTAATGGCCGATAAAATGATGTTAGAATAAAGCCAATTACACTATTTTTAGAAAATGGCTGGAATCAAGCAGTCACTGCCCGTAAAAGTCACGCGAGTGAGGATTCTACTATGTTTAAGTGTAATAAATATGTGCTCTCTCATAAAGTATAATTATCGACTTTGTATTAATAAAAACTGTCGTAAATTTTGTACTAAATGATCGTATCGACTTCCGGATGACGTCATTCGATTGAGAATAAAAAAATACATGGCAATTGATACCCCACTTGACCTACTGAAAATTGTTTGAGTTTTCCACAGAGTTAAATTCCCCCCTTTTGCGCCCACAAAGATATGGTAAAACAACTTTTTTTTGTGTGTGAGAGGGGGGGGGGGACTTTTAAGATCTTCATTTCTAGTGCCAAAACAAAGAACTTCCCAAATTTCCCTGAATGGACATTAGTTGTTTCTGTAAAAAGTATTTTACCTGCATTAACACAAGAATTACCGAGGCGGGTCATCTGTGACCTCAGACTTGATTTTTCGATCGTATCATTGTTGTTTTTCAAAGTAAAACTTTGAAACCTCTTGACTTTTTCTAAATAATCAGTATATTGCTTTAACACGTATTTAGTTGAAATCGAACGAAAACGTTTTTAATCTACACGTCAGTATACCTGGAATTATCGTGGTGAGTCATCGCTCACCCGGATAAAATACTGGATTTTTCTTTTATTTTAACCCTCTGTCTACCAGAAGGGTCCAATGGACCCGACATGTACTTTCAAAATATTTATTCAAACCAGAAATTTCTTCAAAACAAACTAAATGTATAAATCAGACAATAATAAGTTAAATAAACAAATTAAATAGTTTTAAGTAAAAATTCTGGTGTAGAATGTTTTTATAAAACTTGAGTAAAATTTCCGGTAGTTCTAGGGTTAACAGAGGGCTTTAACACGTTCACGCCGATGCGGTGGGTCACAATCGACTGTCTCAGAGTTGACAAGTGTCCGGCTTTTTGAACACCACTGTTATTTTAGAGAAAATGTTGTTCCTATAAATCGCCCAATTGCTCTAATTAAATAAAACAACATTTTCTGTATTAAAATACTGGTATCCAAAAGGCCGGAGACTTGCCAGCTCTGAGACATCCGAGTGTGACCCACCGCGCAGGCGTGAACGTGTTAAACTCTATATTTGTCAATAACCGAATAATAATGTTAGGAGATGTATCACACTTGATCCCCCACCCCCATAAAAAATGTAAGGTTGAGAGAGGATAGTGATCACACATCTTTCATGCACCTGCAAGGCAAATGTGTGAGATTTTATCATATATCAAGCTATTGTTAAAATGTTGTACAATGTAAATTTTGTAAATGTTGTACAATCTCTGTTATACCTAAGAAACTAAGTACAAATAACTGCCTGCCTTAAAGCGCGCGGGGAAAACAAATGTTTGTTCAGTGGCATTCCAAATTTGCACAGTTATAGTAATAGCTTCGCGATTGAGGTATTTCGAATTAGAGAATTTTTAAATTGCGAAGCTAATTTTCATAAAATGATTATAGCGACGAAATTATATCTGAGGATAATAACATACTGGACATAAATGACGAAACAAATTTTGGTGAAAATGCTTATAAAATCTCAGTGTCCGCATCCAAATTAATTGATAGTAAGCTGAATGAAAGAAGCCAAGTAAATTATGTGGATCAAGTCACCGTAAAGCAGGGGTGTCAAACTGTGGCCCGCCGGATACCACTAAAATTTTACAGAAATAGTCGACAAGTTGAATCGCAGAAATTCGACGATTAGATAAGGCAAAGATAACTGTAAAATTTTACTGGTATCCGGCGGGCCACAGTTTGACACCCCTGTCGTAAAGTGTTTTAAAGAAAATACAAAATAAAGGAAACAATTAAAAAAGGCTGGAAATATACAAAATAAATTACCCCTTCTAAATGATTTGGAGAAGCGAAAATTGGAACTATATGAAAATTAGAACCGCAGTGTTTAATATATTCTTGTCGATGACCTATGCAAAATCCAGCAGTTGAAGATCTGGCAGTCATATATGTTTGGGTAGTTTTAAAGATACAACATGTTCTAATATAAGTAGGAGAGTTTATATTCTTACACTGTAGTCTTATTAGAATCTACATTCGTTATCAGAGAAACTCAGAGATATATACATTGCAAAAGAATCTGAAGTTATCGATCTACGGACCACCACAAGCGTTTCAAACAAACGAAAACGCTCCCAGATAAATAAGTGCTAAGCCAATAAAATTAACATTTTGTGTGGGAACTGTTTATACGTTGTAGGTGAATTATGCACAGCAAAGAAAAGAAACAAAGACCATGGCATTTTGCGTGAATTCATTGGATGCAAAATTACATAATTGAAGTAAAAAAAAAAAAAATAACGGAGCTATATATATTTAAGTTTACTGTGCTTTATTATCTTATTTATCTGTAGGAACGTTATTACATAATTTAAATCGATAAATCATATGTATCTATATTATTTAAAAGAGCCTACAAAATCTCAAACTATATATTCTGAAATTAGAAACTAAAATTTTATTTGGTGGTATCTATTCAAACAAATTTCTTATTTGTAATAGTCTGAAAGTTAAATTTTATTAATCATTAATTAAAAATCGTTGTATAAATCATTAAGACTTATTGCGTATCTCTATCTCCCATACAAAACAAGAATAACATATCTGAAGGCCATGGGTGACATATGACCCACCCTGGTATTTCTTGGTATACAAGAAACGCGTTATTTCTAGTGTTAAAGTATAATTTTCGACTTTTTGTACATAAAACTTACTGCTTTGTAATAAAATATCTCATCGACTTTCGGATATTGTCATTTTATGCACAATTAAAAAAATACATAATAAACAATACCTTACTTGACCTATTTAAAAAACATTTATTTTCACTCCCCTCCCTGGGTTAAAATGTCCTCATTAATCCCCCCCCCCCCCCTTCCAAGAAAATGGCAAGACATCTTTTTTTCCAGAGACACATCGGATCTTCATTTCTAAAGGCAAAACCAAGTTCTTCCCAAATGTTGGTGAATGGGCATCAGTTTTTTCAACCCTAGTCTACCCGTACTAACAGCAATGTGTTATTATGCCTACAACCATACATTAAATATGCATCTGTATGATGTTTTCAAAGAGACGCGTATTTATTTCTATACTTCTAACTTCTAATGTTAGTATCTTATATCGAGCTACTAATTTACACCTTTTGTACACGTTATTAGTAACTATGTATAATATTAGATGTATATATTATTTTATATTATTCATACTATGTGTATATTAATTGATTTATTTGTTAAAATTACAATATAGATCGGAAACACATATCGCGAAGAACTTTTAAATGATAACTGCCATAATTTTCCTTCCCCGTTTTTTAGGCGTTTTAATTTGATAACTTTAACATGATTGAAAAAATTCTGGATTCAAAAATATACTTTTATCCACTGTCCTATTTTTTCTTCTTCAAATATTTCTCATTAAATAATATTCGCCCACATTAAAACTAGTCTAAATATTAAACTACAAAAGAAAATATATTTTCTTTTTCTCAGGTCTATATCTATATGTCATACTCGGTGTTTATTTGTGTATGTTTCGTTGTAATTTATTGTTTTATTTTTATATTTTTACTTTTGTTCATTTCTATGTAATGGAATATATTAATACATATCTCCGTATAAGGAGAAATAAATTTTTGGAACATTGATTTTTCATTTTAAAAACATGCTAATTATTTACTCACAGTGTTAAGTATTAGAGAGAGTAATTAGTTTTGATATATATTTTATACATTGTGTGTGTGTGTGTTTGGGCATTTGAAATTAAACAAATTCATCAGTATATTTATCTGTTATAATATCAAAAAATTTTCATATTTGAATCTTTATTTATCTAAATCAAAAAGTGAAAAACAACATAATTTTTAGAAAAATAAAGAGAAATCTGTCGTTTTAAAAGTTAAAAATAACTCAAAAGAACATTTAAAAAAATTGTTTTAAAGATTATTTAAAATATCTGAAATGATAAAAATAAATCATACAGATTTGCCATAGGCGATACTTTTTCTTTGTGTATTCATACCACTGAAAAAAGAAAATATTTGCCTCACACTTGTACAACAATAGCGATAGAAATCTACCTCCTAGAATATATTTCAGAAACAGTCTCCTGTGGCAACCGTTAGCATATTGATAGGCTTCTGTTTACCTAAATTTGAAAAAAAAAAAGAATTTGTTTCTGAGTTCTGCTAAACGAATAACTAGAATTTAAAAAAAAAATTACTTCGATATTTTTTTCAAGTCATATAATCTCAAACCTAATAATATAACGAGGGAATTAGCAAAATAATTTAATTTTATAATTTTGTTCATTTTTAATTAGATACTATGTAACTAAAACTATACTGAATATTATAGAATATCGAAACTTTTGTTATTTATTATTCATATATTATTCCTAATTTTTTTTTATTAATCATAGGCTTTAAGTTATTTTCCAAGCAAAGAGTAAAATATAATACCGAATAAACGTCTGGAGGTTAGCTGAAGAAATCGTTTCCACGTAAAGCCATCGACCGCCTGTACGAAACACCTTACAGAAAAGTAATTAGACGAAAAGAAAGTAAAACTTTTATAATGTACATATTAGTTAAAAATAGGTCAACACATAGCGTACGAGCAGCTATGAAAAGAAAACACCCGTGAACAGCATGGCAACAAAGGAGTATAATCATCTTTCAGAGCTATACAGGTCGGACAACAAGCACTCATACTGAGGGCATCTGTTGATGAAAGCTTTTGCCAACAACTCCCACACGTCTAACAGAACCTATTTTAACACGGTTACGCCGGCGCGGTGGATCACACTCGACTGTCTCAGAATTACCAAGAATGCGGCGTTTTGCACACCACTATTATTTTAGAGAAAATGTTGTTCTTTTTAAATCGCCCAATTGTTCTAATTAAATAAAACTACATTTTCTGTATTAAAATACTGCTATCCAAAAAGCCGATGACTTGGCAGCTCTGAGACAGTCGAGTGTGACCCACCGCGCTGGCGTGAACGTGTTAAGTACCAGAGGCAGTGGCGTAGTCAGGGTGGAGGCCCAAAAGCTCCGGATACCACTAATTTTGTAAGGTTCTGTTCGCCTTGTCTATCGGAGAATTTTCTGCTATCAATCAATCCAAAGAAAAGTTTACAATATTACACAGAGCATTTCGACACTCTCTCTGGCTACGCCACTAACTAGAGAATCACTGCCTCCTAAATACTAGGCTTGAGCGCTGACACAAAAATGGCGACTGCCGAAGCCGGATTATTTTCAGTGTGTG
Source organism: Maratus speciosus (assembly GCA_963932465.1). Lineage (NCBI taxonomy): Eukaryota > Metazoa > Arthropoda > Arachnida > Araneae > Salticidae > Maratus > Maratus speciosus. The sequence goes on along the minus strand of OZ010796.1, from coordinate 206,267,383 downwards.
TACCATGGAAGTATTAATAAAAAGGAACTGACATATCCTTAAAATAGTGAAGCTTCAACTGTAACCGCTTTCGCAAGGGCTGATTACCTCTGGTCGAATCTTCTACCAGTTAATTTATACAGAAATTTTTATTCGTATTTAGTGGCGTTATTAATGCAAAATTTCAGTCATAAAAAATGGTAGAAATTATTTTAATTCTAACCGGTGTAAGTTTACTTTTGCGGTAGTCAGGTCCTTCGTTTCTGCAATATTGTGACAACCGGTGATGCAATCAGAGAGTTTTACCTGTCAAGATGACACCAGAAAATATTTGTGAGAAAATATTTCCATGAATAGGACGCTTAAATAACACAAAATTTTCTATTCAATTATAGTGGTGGGAAGTTTGCCGGCGGGTTTTTGAAATTGTAGATCCGATAAAAAAAAAGCATCAGCCATGTTGTGGCAACCTCCTCAGTTACTTCACTCGCAACTGGTTGACAGTACACTATTTGTCTCCTCCTTTTTATTCATAACTCCATTGTGTGTACTGTCTCTTGAATTTTGGTACTAATAAAGTTTAGAAGTTTTTCCTGCTTGAATTTTCTAAAAATAAATAAGACTAAGGCATCTTTTATAAAATACTTGCGTCTAAATTTTGGGGACCATACCATTATCGTCTCAGTACTCAAGGTCTACGGACTGATTTCGTGACGTACCAAATGAAAATTAACCCCGTGAAGGGCAAGCAATTGCGTTTGTGTAATGCTTAATTCCCACCGGAAATTTAGAAAAATTTTATTTAAAAATAAGGAAAAGCAATTTTACGACTTTTCTCCACTGAAGTCAGAAAACTAAAATTTCCTAAAATTTTTCTGGTGCAAATCCTGATTAATCGTGGGTGGGATAAAATATATCCCACCGCCCCTCAAGGGGTTAAGGGGCGGCAGTATTTATTATAAACCACCTACGATTAATCAGGATTTGCACCAGAAAAAATTTAGGAAATTTTAGTTTTCTGACTTTAGTGGAGAAAAGTCGCAAAATTGCTTTTAATATTTTGAAATAATTTTTTTCTAAATTTCCGATGGGAATTAAGCATTACACAAACGCAATTGCTTGCCCTTCAAGGGGTTACTCTTCATTTGGTACGTTACGAAATCAGTCCGGAGGCCTTATTGAGACGGTAATGACCATACATACATTTAACACATTGTATGCGGGACACGTACTAGTACGTTTTTGTGGGTTGGGGACAGAAATTATTACTGGTACCGGAAATTTTCTACGGACGAAAAAAGAAGGTGTAATCCCAGAATGCTTGCTTCTTATTGGTTGTGACCAGGTTTTAATCTACAGTGGCATTTGTGAAGGTAAATTTAGTGCTCATTTTCGAAAAATTGCCCGCATACAATGTGTTAAAAAAATCCGCCTTCGGCATACGCCATTATTGTGAGTTTCTAAAATATCACATATATGCTCAATCTTATTGAACTTCGAGGATCTCGTGTTCAAATCTAAACGCGAATATCATCGACAGTGAATACTTCTGTTTCTCGCATTATCCTACATAAAGTGAAATTTTGACGAGAAGCATCCCGCAAAAATATCACATGACCTTTCAGAATTTATGTTATATCAGTATGCTCTCAGACTTTTATTAATTTGCCTTTGGCGTAGTTATTCTATGATTGAGTACGTGGTAAATTTAGTATAAAAAAAGAAATTAACTATATGCTTCATAAAAAAGTAGTAATTATAACATTTGAAAGTTCGTTAATGAATTAGAAAAATGTTTATCTCAATTTTAAAAAAATACACAGCACTATAAAAAAGTTGACAATATGTATAAATGAATTTTTTTTTTTGCTCTTTTGCGTTTTTTCATATTTCATTCTCATTAACATTCTCAAGCTGATTTTCTAAATATATTTATTGAAGAAAATTTTGTTCTTGTAAATATTTCGGTATTTCCCCCCCCCCCCCCCAAAAAAAAATAAATAAATAAAAATAAAGCTGGTATAAGGAAAAAAAAATCCTATATTTTTCTTTCCTTCAGTGGCTGAGTAAACTTATCGATGATTGAAAAAATAATGAATAGGGAAAATAAATACCTACTAACATAACACCCAGTATAGTCTTCTTTTATTTAGCTGTAACTATTACACACAAATAAGATTACACTACTGAGAGAATGAAATACCTAAGTTCTTACTTTGGAAAATTTGTACGTTTGAACGTGAACCAGTATCACATTTCCTAGATGAGGATATAAAAACGCTGCATTTCATTTTTATTGCATAGTTACTTTCTAAAGTAAAATAAAATTTTAGAAGCATCAGGATTCGTTTTAGCTGATGAGAAGCTGATTTAAGGTCTGCTACCGGTTTGTTTCTAATGAGATTTTTTTTCATAAAGAATTTAGTGCATTAAAATATATTTAATATTCATTTAACCCTTTCAGGGTCAAAGTACTTCTGTTTCTAAAGTATTAAAAGGCTTGATTGATACCAAGATATACAGAAAAACTTATATGGACGTAAATAAATGTATTTCTACAAGCACAAAATATATAAGAAAATTTAGTTTTAAAATACTGGTGCCAATTTGGCATTTTGGAATTGAAATTAACTGGTATATATAATATACAATTGACCTTCAAAGAGTTAAATGAATTTTCTCAGAACTATAAATTTCTTTTATGTGATCGCTCAAACAATTTTTAATATAATTAATAGAGGACATTTCGTTATTTGAAAAACCGAAACTAGCCATTAGATTTTCTGGTATGAATTACGACTCTCTGAATTATGAATTTCTGTAACGCATTCTACCCTGGGAATTAGAGGGTTAACCCCTTTAAGGACGGTGGTTCATTTTCGGAGTACTTAATTTAAATATCTAAATGTCACATTGGCACCAGAATATTGGAATGAAAAATTTCGTTTTATCATCTACTTGAACAAAACCTTTTTCTTATTTTCAAATAAATGTCTTTGTAAATTCTGGTGTTATTCACTCATTTCAGCATTTTGTGAATAAAAGTACCTTGCCCTTGAAAAGTTTAAATAACCAGAATTCTTGCATTCCAGAATGCATTTTTCGCCTAGGAAATGACAAATGCTGAAGCTGCTAATGGTAAATACGTTGTATAAAATCTTTCTTTCTTTTTGACAAAAAGGAAGTGTCTTTCGTTATTAAAAGAATCGTGGACTCAAGAGTTACATACCTAAAACCATAACTTCCAAATTTTACGCCTTTTTTCCTAAATCTATTTTTTAACATAAAAGTTTGTCTTATTCAATCATCGAAAAATAGGATAAATAAAGACAATTTTTTCTGATCAATAATAGTGGTAAGAAAAAAGAGTAAAAGCTGGCCGCTATGCTAATACTAATACCAAAATATTTTTGACAAACTTTACGCTTAAAATGATAGACATAACATTCTATGCAGGCTTCCTTGTTTCACGTAATGCGTATTGTGTGCCAAGTATTAGTCGAACAAAAAAGAGAATACACACATTTTAATCACAAGTTCGTCCATAAAATAGCCATTTGAATAAAAATCATAACTTCTTTCAGTTTATATTAAAAAATATTCTTAAGTTGCCATTTACAAGGTGTAAAGTTTTCAGTACGAATGGCCAATTTTGAAAGTATATTTGTTTTTACGGCACAATTTACTTTATTATATTAACCCCTTAATTCTCACTCCCGTCATATTCACGGGCTGTGTCTTTTATTCAGATTTTTTGATTCCCAGAAATTTTATAAAATAGTGCCATCCGCTTTATTGTGGTATCCTTTTACCTGTCATTAAATAAAGTGAATATTTCGTTTTCGAAAAAGTGGTGCCAATAAGCAATTTGAATTTTTAAACCGTAATTTAATACGACCGTTAAGGAGTTAAAAAGGATGTCATTCGGTCAGATAATTTAGGGATTATTGCGGTGTAAAGTTTTGAATTCTTAATGTTTTATTATTTTTTTGTTGTTGTTGTTGTTTTTATTGTTGAAAACAGAATTAAATACTGTTTTTTTTTTTCAAAAACGTAAAACTACCTGCAGTCAGAGCTTTAAATTTTGATTCTCATATATGAAGTTTCTGGAAATGGATTTCTTTTACAAATGTATTGCTTTACTATTACCATTTTTTATATTCAATTTCAAAATATACATATTTATATAAATATTTTTTTTTAATTTTCCACCATTTACTTACCTTAACCCCTTGAAGAGCGGTGGGACATAATATAGCTACCTTAATTTTAATTGCAAAATGCCACATTGACCCCAGAATTTTGGAACGAAAATTTTAATTTTGCTGAGTATGTGAAAAGAACCTCTTACTTATTTTGAAATAAAATTGTTTTTTAAATTGCGATGTCTTTCAATCATTTTAGCATTTTACGAATAGAAATACTTTACCCCTGAAAGGGTTAACAATTTGTACGTAGGCAATATTTTCAACCTGTTGTATGTCTCCCACTAGTCCGTTTTTAATAAACCAGTATTTCTTTTAGAAAAAAATATCCATATAGGGTTTTGCAACAATTGAAACAAGTGGTGTTCAAAAATCGGACGAAGTGGGAGCCCAGCTGTTTTCGTGAAATCCAGTATTTGCGCATATAAATCCCCTGAACCCTTTCAGAGGCAAAGCACTTCTATGTGGAAAGTGCTGAAATCATTGATTGACACCGGAATTCTTAAACAAATTTATTTGAAAATAAGTAACAGCTTTTCTTCGCGCACTTCATAAAAACAAAATTATCATTTCAAAATTGTGGTGCCGATGTGGCACTTAGGAATTAAAATTAAGTGGTCCAAAAATGAACCACCGCCCTTCAACGGGTTAATAATATGCCTCTGAATCATTGCTAAGCGCATTACAAATAAATGAGAGTTTTGCGTTAAAAAAATTTCACTATCTTTTAAGTAACTTTTGACAACGTTTGAAAGTTCACGATCACAGCAAGAATAGTCTGATAACCAGTAAGAAGTGATGCCAAATCTCTCGGATATTTTATTCAGAAATTCCAAATTCTCACCAGAATGTTTGAATGTCTTTTATTTAAATTTATAAAATGAGACATTCAAAGAAATAAAAATAAATGCCAATCAGAATTTTCTGCAGAAATTTCTGAGCGAAGAACAGTGTGAAATGTTCCATAAAGGCATCAAAGATATTGAGCACAAATATCAAGGAAGATGGGACAAGAACATGCTCGCCGACTACTGTTGGATATTAACACGAGATAGGCCTGAGATTGTACATAAAAGAAGAACCTCAAAAAGAAGTTTCAAGGGAAAAAGAACACGTACTTAAATATATTTTTTTTTGTTTTGTTTACAGCACAGTTTAAAATTTGTTTCCACCTTTCATGTACAGTCGTGGAAAAAAAAGTAAACACCCCCTACTAACTCCTCAGCAAATTATTGTAGACGAAAGTTACTGGTACCGAACGATTGTAAATAAAGTTTACTCTTAAATGATGTCTTTAAAATTTTCTTAGGGGCTCATCTACATATTAAAACGAATACAAACTTCATTTTTTTTTCAATGCAATACCCAATTTTAACGAGATATTTCAAATCTTCGGTTCAAACTATGCCTACTAGACACCAAATTTCAAGTCATTTGAATGATAAGTTTTCGAATTATAAACCGTCAAAATTTAGTGCTTGTAATGTTAAATTCCATTTTCATATTTTTATTTGTAACTCCTGAAATTATGCTCCTAATGTGCTAATTTTTTTTGTAGCAATAATACTAAAATTTCCAAACATAAATACGCTGAATTTACAATTTTTATAATTTTATGATATGAATTATGAATTATGAAATTAATATTCGAAAAAAATATGAATTGCAACCTACAATTTTTTTGATTGATTTAGATTTATTAAGTCCTGCTTTATGGAAAACCAAAATTTCACATTTTTCTTCCAAGTAGTTTTCAAATTATGCTTAAAAAACTGCAAAATGGTGGTTTAAGGGTCTATGATAAAAGTAAGTAGATATTTTGAAATTTATTCTGCTGTACTGTAATCTAACAGGCTTAATCTAACATTGACTCCTTGAGTGGCCCTTAAGGTGCCTTTATCAAGAAAGGGACTCTATCGGTTAACAATCGAGTACGGAACTTCAATTTGGATACAGCCCTTAAAATACGCTCGCTTTACAGTAATTAATTTCTCGGAAACTTACGGTACGAATTGCATAAAAATTCGTCTTTAGGCTAAGTGAAGGGTGTAAAGTTCATTTATGCTCACAGAATTATGTACTGCTATTGAAAAAAGTAAAGTTGTGGTTTGTTTTAATATGTAGATGGCCCACTAAGCCGATTTTATATACATCATTTAAAAGTAAACTTCATTTCCAATCAGTTTCGTACCAGTAACTTTCTTCTACGATAATTTGTTGAGGAGTTAGTAGGGGGTGTTTACTTTTTTTTCCACGACTGTCCAGTGTACACATACGTAATATTTGCTCTTCTTGGTCAATCGTCTATTTTTATGTAAGTTACCTAAAAGAAACTAAATATTATATTGGTGATATAATTTGATGTAAAATTTTTAAACTCAAGAGGTGGCTCATCAGATATTTTCATCAATTTAAACCTGTAAAAAATAATCGATTGCTGAAAAATGAATTTGCCTCACCAAGAATCTATTATTTTTTATAGATTTGAATGGATAAAAATCACATTTGCAAGATGGTAATAGCAAAATTGTTCAAGAGAAATCTTTTTCAAATAATATTTTAGGAAAAATATTATAACATTTTATAAAAAATCCTGACGTGATGGGGAAAATGCAGATCATTTTCGAAATCAGCACACCAAATAACATAAAAATCAGAGAAAACTTATCTTGTATTTTTTAAAAAGTTCAATTTCGCAGACCTGTGTTGTAAAACTGTGTTGTTTATAATTGTAGACCAGTATTTTTGAATAGCAATTTTTACAATATGCTATCTGAAACTTTCAGACATTAAACAGTGCAATTTTGTTTCAGAAAAGTGGTGCAAAACAATATTATTTTGCACCACTTTTCTGAAAAAATTGCATTGTTGCAATGTTTCCAATTATTTAAAATAATTGGAAATGATACATTCGCAGAAAGAAAATTGATTTTCCTGATAATAGTAGAATTTATTTGTTAATTGTTTATACGCTTGGTTATTTCATTCTTTAAATTGCATAGAAAATACGCTTGAAAAAAAATCTATTTACATTATATTCTTCGTATAGAAATTAAACAAAAAAACAATCTTTCATTAATTTCTGATAATAGAATAATTAAGTATTTTTAAAATGGAAACCAATGTTGATTTAATATGTTTTAATAAAATGTTTTATATTTTTATTTTTAGTGTGTGTTTTTCTTTTTTTTAATTTATCCAAGTGATTCGTTACACTCTTTAAAGAAAACAGAAGTAAGAAAATTTATTAATTAATTCTATTTTGAGAAATTACTGTAAAATAATATTTAAGTTCATTTTTCTAAGCAAAATTCAAATACTCTCAAAGTATATTTGAGAAAGAAATATTTTAACAAAATAGAAAAAAAAATATTTTTCTTGTTAAAATTCAAGTAAATGAATATTCTTTTCTTTTAAATGTGCTGAGTAAAATACTAAGATGCATTTTCTTTGAAATTAACAAAACACTGCATTTACTTTATTCAAAATAAAATTCATAATAAGTATGATTGCATATTTTTCCTGTTTGCATATTTAAATAAAATAAATAACATGTGTTTATCATGTGGATAATTTATTTTGAATTAGTGATGGGTAATTTAATGGTGCAAAATTTTTGAAACATCGTTTCAGTGAAGTTTAAAGAAAATGTTCTTTCTTTTATCTTAGACTGGTGGTATACCTGGAAAAGTATTCCTAAAATTAATGTAGCATCGAATGCTTCTTAATGGAAAGTAAAAAGCAATTTTTTTTTATTTTATATTATGACATTTTGTACAAACACTATAATGTCGGCAACAGGTAAGTAAATTATTCAAGTGGCTTCATGAAAATGTTTTAACAAAACAAATTTGGATTTGCAAAATTGGCAAATTACAAAATATAGAAGAAAGTATAAGTTAAATATATTTATAGAAAAATACTCTTGATATTAATGTAATGCAAAAACAAATTTATATTTTATCATAGATTAAAAATTTAATCTGATACACTTGTGAACAATTATATAATAAAATATTTAAAAAAACAAAATGTGAAGGATGTAATATTGTCAATTAAAAGCGAGATGTCAATACTTGTAATTTAACTGTAAATTTTAATTTTAAAATTATTACTACATTTTTATAATGAAATAGTGTTCGTTTTTTTTTTAATACAGTTCAGCTAATAGTTTCCAGTTTAGCCTCTATTTCTACTCAGAAATTTCGGGTTCATAGCAGAAATAAAGAATAGTATTTTATGATTTATTTAATAAGACACACTTATCGATCACGTAAATTACAAATTCTTCATTCAAAATTTCAGGTATGAATTTGAAATTTCTCATTAAAATTGGAGGCCAAACTGGCAAACCTGTCAGCTTACCAGTTTGTTAAAATAATGCATATATAAATGAACTTTCAGGATATTTACCAGTGCACACTTTGTCCTCAATTACTCATCATCTTTTTCTCTATATCATCTTCAATTTTCGACGAAAATTTACGTTAGCGCTCCACTGAAAAAAAAAATAAAATAAATAATGTAAGTTGTGTCTCGGTGTCAGTGACTTTTTTTTAACAATGTTGTTAATCTTTGACTACAAGTTCGGTTATATATAGTGTTGCCAGGTTTCCCGCGTAAATCAGTGCTCCTAATGATCTGGACACCGCTAATTTATTACAGTTTATTTCGACGACTTTAAACGCAGGTAGCTCTGTCCTTCGATAAGGCGGAAAGAAAAAAGAATACTTTAAAATACTGATGTTTAGAGCATTTGGAGCACCGATATACGCGGGACGGCTGGCAACACTAACTTTGATATGTATCGTGATATACGTCTGTATATCAGGACATATATATATTCAAAATGTCCTTATATTTCATATTTTTACATAGTTGCATATACTTCATATTTAGTTTTAAAAATATCATTCTGTATGACATCTTTTATATTTTTAGTCAATAAATATGTAGGGTAGAGGGAGACACATGTGATAATAGAGCAGATGTAAACATTACAATTTTTCTATAGATATTTCGTGTTTTTAATTGGAAACAATTTACCAAATATGACAAAACCTGTAGAGATAGGATGATAAATATTTGAACCAATTTGCCTTTATTTTGTCTTTAGTAGCCGAAACAATGTTTATAGATCTCAAAAGTAAAATCTAAGTTCAAACTTTTTAAGCGATTAACATAATTTATTTATTGTATTTATTCGAATTTTACTGTTTTAACATATACTATAATTAGTAAAAAATATTATGCATAAAGTTTTTTTTCCTTCTAAAATTGAGAATCGTTAATGATTTATCAAATTAACTCTAGCAGCTATGTGGTACTTGTGAACAAACTAATTAGGGCAGATTTGAACAGTACATAACTGCCCCGATAATCATTCTGTGATTCTTTTCTTTCAGTTAAATGCATGGGAAAGAATGTCAGCTCCAATACTTATACTTTTCCTGAAATAGAAAACATTTCCGTCACATAAAAAGTTATGCTGTATTGAAATTTCCACAACCACATCTCTCAGGAAGTATTCTAAGAGCAACAAACTCGTTTACGTTCAATTGTAATTTTTAAAAAATAATGTTTTCTAAAGTGCAATAATAGCCCAGTAAATTTAGGGTTTGATAGCTAAGTAATTCATAATGAGCTGAAAATTTCAGAATTAGCTCTTTATGACAAGTAAAAAAAAACCTTAAAAGTCTCAGAAGTTCTCATGTATGCTTCTATACAAAATGACCGATCAAAGATGGCCGCTAAGACCTTTTTGCATCGTCCAATGTTTTTTTTTCCCATATATCAATATTTTTCATATAAAAATATCAATATAAGTCATATATCAATATTTTTTTACTTCTGAAAAATTCTGTGACCTCTAATTACGTCCTGCTTTAATGCATACATAGGGCCTGACTAAAGCAGGGGCACACGGGGTATGTGCCCCGAGCTCCCGTGCCAGAAATGGCCTCAAAAATTATAAAAACCCAATAAAATTGCTAAAAAAACTCTCTGTTGAGGTTTATTAATTGTCTTGTAAAAGTACCTTAAGATGTAGGGGTCCCGCAAAGAGATGCCTGCCCAGGTCTCAGTCGATTTGTCGAGCCCTGTACCTAGTTTTTATCAAAATAAAAGCTACGAATGAGATGTACATTCATTTATTTGTCGTCAAATTAATAGAATTTCATTGCCCTCAGCCTGTTTTGCCTCGTACTTAAGAAACTATTTACAAGCCATCTGTATGTTTGTAATCCTATTTGTGAGGATTATTTTTAAAATTTTGTTTTAAAAAATGACAGATATTCCATTTTTCTATAGAGAAATGTTTATCAGAGGACTGTTATGGAAAAAAAAAGAAAGAAAGTTAGAACACGTTTAAATTATTTATTACAAGGCACAAAAATTTAAATCCAAAGTCAATTTACAATAAAATATTTTAGCAATGCTTGTAGTGAATAAGTTAATAATCTTGTGGTAAATAAAACAAAATTACCAGATTGCCACTCATTCAACGTCGTAACAGTTATCGTCGTCTTCAAATCCGTTAATAGGACGAACTGAATTTGTGCATGTTTCTCCTAAGCAAGAGGTACAAAACCTAGAACATTGGAAAGCTGCCTCCTTGCACTGATATCTTTCATCACAGTCCCTTGCAGCTGTTATTTTGCAATCATAAGAGATAAGCTGCAGAAGATCTTCGAAAGTGTTGAAGGTAATGGGTTTAATCTGCCTTCTTTCATGAACCATCCCCATTCAGTAGGATCTAGGTTGTTTCCTAGCCACTGTTGGACTTGAAGATAAACCCGAAGTGCTGCGAAGTAACTGCGAAGTTCCTGCACTTGTTGGTGGAAGAACGGCCAGGTTAAATTATTATGAGAGATTTTTAGTTATTTCTTTATTGTAACAGATGTATCGCAGCTCATCTAGGGAGTCAACTTTCTCTACCCCAAAAAAGTTTTTCAAGAATATCTACCCAATTTCAATTACCTTTTGGGGATTAAGTTGAGGACTGTTGAATAAGGAAGTCAAAGAAAGGAGCTCATGTTTTTTCTTTATCAATTTAAAAGCTGAGGATTTCCCCTTCCTAAAAATTGCTGATGTGGTATCACATCCAGTTGCTGCATGTAGGAAGATAATGGAATCCTTCATTGGGCCAAGTGATTTTTGAATTTTAAATATGTTATAGCATTTTTGTTCGTAAGGTTATAGAAAGAAGAGTGGTTTGCCTGGGTTACATCGTGCGATGAGAATGGTCAGTAGATCTGCGTCAGTACCAACTACTGTTACTAATCTAGAATTGGTCTTACTTGAATGTATTGCTGTTGTACAGATTAGTGCATCAGCATCATCATCCACCTGTAGGGTAGTTATTCCTTCGGACTGAAAGTAGCCATGACTATTCGAATAAGCCTAGCCTTGTTCTTGGAGTTCCGTAAAAAAACAGCTTGTTTAAGGCAGCTTAGCCACCATGTTTTCGTCAAAAGCAATAGTTGCAGACATTTTCGACACCAACCTTCTTTGCCTCTAAACACTTTTAGTGGATTCGGCACAAGTGTACCCATCAAAAACAACTGCTTCAGATGGAGAGAAGTGTTCCTGAACAAATCTAACATATTTGAGGCATATATCTCTGTAGGTGTCTGCCTCATTCCAAACCAATGCATGCAAAAGAAATCCTCCATCTACAATAAACGAGCAAGTTGGTGGAGGTTCAACACAAGGCTCAGTTGTTTCAATGATAGCAGCTAAAGTTGATTTAACATTCTTCCTCATTGAAACTTCATCAAAGAGGGAAGGAGGTTGAGGAGCCACTTCGTATTTGATGTAATCTCATAGATTTTCATTTGACTTGAGTACAGCAGCAATCCTAAACAGCTGTAGAGGATTGAATATCACAGTTGAATTCCTTATTATCATTGTGTTATTTGTTGCCGATATTGGTATAACTCTCTTTTTCCGTTGAAGTTTAATTTTCCCAAATGAACATTCTATGATTGAATACAGTAAATTTTCACCAATTTTCTTTGCATTGTCACAGTTTGTTTTATCATCAGCAACCAATCCACTAGCTATATTCATCAACAAATGTTTAGGATATTGATTATCGAAAGGATTGTGAAGCAGTATCCATTCGGATAGCTTATTCAAATCAGAATCATCTCTTGATTGTCTGGAAGGCTGAAATTCAACGTGTTGTTCTGAGCATATATAAGTTTTTTTCACAAAAATCTTCTAATACTTCCGATACTTTCATGTTCATTGGGCAAGAAGAAATCCATCTGGACAAAATAGAATCTTCCATTCCTCGGCCATGTGTTAAGCCTCCTGCTACTTTTATGGATTTCATGAGACTCTGCACTATTATCATGTCTGGTGCAACTCAACTCCATGCCCTGTCTTTTCTGCGAATAGTAAAATAACCATCAACAATTTTTAAAAATTCATTGCTTTCCATTTTCTCCATCAATTCTTCCATTTGCTGAATATATATGTGGGTTTGAAGGCCCCTTGTCACTGTAACTGTTTTACCAACATTCAGTGCTTCACCACAAATCACGCACAACGGATCACAATCCATCTGAACTATATTCGGACATAAAAAGCTAAACGGAGCAAAAACAGAAGCGAAAATGACCACGCACAGTCAAGACTTTGGCCGAAACAATAAACTGTGAGCAGAGCTGGCGTCAGTAAACTCACATTCCTCTCCAACCCCACTCCCATGTCTGTATGGAGCGCATGCGTAGGAAATTCCTTCATTCACTACCTTTTATTCTTATTCTTATCTGCATTGTTTGTTGAAAAAAATGCATGTGTGTGAAAATGTAGGTGAAAACTCCAAAGGAAAAAACGATTTTTTTTTTTTTTTTTTTTATAATTTCAGTTTAAATAAATCGTATTACCGTACATTTATAATTTCTTTATTTTATAAACCTAAGCTCATATTCAAATTAGCATACTTGCTGACTGCAGTGGTTTACTTAGAAGCGAAAAATATTCACTTTTGACGTAAATATGCAGAAAAACATCCAACAAGGCGCAATTATTTGGCGACCAAAGTTGATCCGCCATTTTGGATGGAAGCCGACATCGAATTTTTTGAGACTTTTCAGGATCCATTCTATACATATCCAGGAGCTAATCCTGACAATTTTAGCTCATTATGAATTTCTTAGCTATTGACCCCCTTTTTGGTCTAAATTTACTGGGCTATAATAGATTAGTAAATGGTTTACAGCAATATTTCTTATGCATTGTTAACCCTTTAAGCTATGATGGGTGAATTTCTCCCACTTACATTTAATCACCAAATGCCACATTGGCACCGGAATATTCAACAAAATTTATTTAATAATAGATTAATGCATTTTTCGTATATATTATAAGTCGAATTTTTTGTTTACAAAATACTGGTGCAAATGTGACAATTGGGAATTATGAACAAATTCACCCCCAAAGCTGAAAGGGTTAATACAAAAAGTATTATGATAAACAACTTTGCAATTTTTTTCAATTTCATTTGTTCCAAACTTACAATGATGGCTTACTTGTGTCCTATAAAACAACAGCTATATATATAACAGGGGTGAGAGCGCTCCGACCTAAATGGTTGATTATCACCACTAAATTTTAATAGTATTCTTTACTTTATTAAGTCTCAGAAATTTTGTCATTAAATACGGCGAGAAATACTACTAAATTTTAATGGTAGTAATCGGTCATTTGGGTCTGAGCGCTCTCATATCTTATATAATGTTTTAAATGAGGATAGATATCAGTAACATTTTGAAAAAGTCAAATTTTTAAATTGATAACTAATGCGATTCTTGGGTATGCGGTTAGAACAGCTTTGTATTTACTTATTTTCATTATATAATCTTTTCCTTAAACAAATCATCCAGAAACTGCAGAAATAAACTTTATAACATACTTATAACTACTTAAAAGATGACACAAACATATAAAAAATATTATTTAATGCAACCCTGAGATCTTTCGGACACACACGCATTCATTTTCAAAGGGAAAAGATGACTGACTAAATAGAAATACATTTTAAAAATAAAAAAAATAGTAGGCATGCGCAAGCGGAGTTCAGTCCATTAAAAAATTCTGATGTTACCCTGTAAGCACTTCTTCTCAATATCCATTTTTAATGATGGAAATAGACGGTTAACAAGTCCGTTACGAGATTTCAGAAACCTAGGAATAACACCATTTTGCTTGCACTTCTTTAGGAAACGTAAATTAGCCAGTTCGCTATCCAGTCGTAAGCGTTCACAATTGTTTTTAAAATGTATTTCTATTCAGTCAGACATCTTTTCCCTTTGAAAATGAACGCGTGTGTGCTCGAAAGATCTCAGGGTTGCATTAAATAATATTTTTTATATGTTTGTGTCACCTGTTAAGTAGTTATAAGTATGTTATAAAGTTTATTAATAACAAGGTGAAAATTTCCTTCACGACACTAGTGTTTAATACAGTGTTTTGACTCTACTGCAGAAATATATATATATTTTTTACTTTATCTTGAATATAACAGACAATATATTAATGATTATGAGGACAAATTAATAACTGAATTAAAAGCATATCAAATGATACTTTTTTCCTCTGTTCATATCTGCCCCACGTGTGTTCGCAACTACTCCACCAGCGGGGCACAAGTGAAAAAATTTTTGAATTTGAAAAAAATTTGAATTCGTTTTAAAAATTAAGAAGTACTATAAAGGTGATTTAAAAAATTAACATGTGTAAGAAAAAGTTTTGTTTACTATATTGTAAATAGATATTAACCCAATTATGAGAAAAAACTATATTTTTGTGAACTGTTCACACGTGCGATCACCCTAAATGATTTTTTCAACTTTTATTTACTATGTCCATTTGTAGATAAGAACCTCTATTAGTGATTATTTTAGATGTCTCCCGTCCATTTTTCTCCAAATATTTTCTAACCTTTATGTATATGACTGAATTTTTATAAGTAGAACCAATAGTTATTTGCCACATAGTGTTGCGAGGTGTACCGCGTAAATCGGGACGACAAATGATCTGGACACCACTAATTTCTTATAGTTTATTTCGGCATTTTAATCGCGGATAATTCCGCCATTAGGAAAGGCAAAGAAAATTTATTTAAAATACTAATGTCCAAAGCATTTCGAGCTCCAGATACCTGGCAAAACTAGTGAGACAGTATCAACTTAGAACAGCCATTGAATGTTAAACTGGCTAATTTAAATGAACATTCATTTAAAGTTTTATTAGAAAAAAAAAATTCTGGTTTTCGTTTTGCTCGCTTTAACCCTTAAACTCATAATGATGCATATCATCAGCACTTTTTTTTTATTTAAATCTTAGCAACCACTATTATGTATATAAAAATATTAATTCTGTAAAAATTACAAGAATATGTTATTAAATAAAGTGAAAAATCTACCTTAAAATTTCTGGTGTCTAATTCATAATATATGAATCAAAAACACAATTCTAAAAGAATAACTCATGCATTTAGGGATAAAGTTTTACAAAATAAAAATTTATTTAAAATAAAGTATTTAGATTCATATTTATTAAAATATTTAATAATTTGCAATATGTTAGTTTTTACTTGTATTTCAGATGTGCAACATAAGAAAAGATTGACGTATAATACGAAAAACGTATCTCTGATTTTTTTTTTTCATTTTTTTCCTGTGTACCGCAATTTCCGGCGTATAATCCGCGGATCAAACAATTCTCTTTGGACCCAGAAATTTTATTTAGTTATTGAAGCCAAATATTTACCACGATTTAAGAACATACATTTTATATAAAAAAATTTCTGGGTCGAAAAATGATTGTTTGTTCCGCGGATTATACGCCGGAAATTACGGTAATAAATCTTTCTGAGAGTGATATACAATTTTTTCGAAAGAAAATAAAATATCATGCATTTAGGGGTTAAACTACTCAAAAGGTTATGGAATAAAAAAGCACAGGAACGAACGTGCAGTTTTGGAAAAAAAAAAGTAAACACCCCCTACTAACTCTGCAACAAATTATTGTAGAAAAAAGTTACAAAATGATTGGAAATAAAGTGTACTTTTAAATATATATAATATATAAAGTTTGCTTTGATATATAAAAATTACTTACGGGCTTACACAGATCACATAAAATTACACAGATCAAAACCTGTGCAAATTGTTTTTCAATGCAACACACAATTTTGAAAAAAATATTTTAAATATTCTGTTCAAATTATGTCTAGATATAAAAGTTCAAGTTATTTGGATGTATTGATGTTATTGTTTTTAAATCATAAACTTTCAAATTTTAGAGCTTATAATGTTGAATTACATTTTCATATTTTTACTAATATGTCTTGAAATTAAAATCCTGATGTTCCAATATTTTATATGGTTATAAAACTAACATGTATTATTAGCTGCCAACTGATACCTTTTTTTTTTGTACTAAAAAAAAAAATAATAGTAAATTTTTCTTTTTTTAATCACCGTAATCTGGAAATAAAATAAGGCAAAACATTATATTAAATTATTGTGTTCTAAAAAAGCGTAAGAGTTGGCAGCTATGTGGATTATGAATAATTAAAATAATATTCGAAAAAATTATGAATCTAAACTTTTTTTTATGGATTCATATTTATTAGGCTCTGCTTTAAGCGAATAAGTAATTTAAAATTTTCTTCCAAGTGCCTTTCAAATAATGCTTAAAAATATCAAGATGTTGTTTTTTGTGGTTGTCTATAATGTGAAGGAAAACATAATTTGAATAAAACTTTTTTTCTAATTTTATTGAAACAATTGGGCTGGCAGTATTCGAAACATATTAAGTGAGTGAAATGTTCATATGGGCAAGAAATAATACATTAATAGGAGTGACTTACAAGGAGAGATCTCGAGGTTGGCGACAGAGAATGCTCCGACCCTTTGTGCATTTATAGTGCGTAGTCAATAGATAAACCTATTAAAAGGATAAAGTGCAGTATCAAGGTGGTCTTAAAAAAAATCCCCAAAGACATTTAATTTTGACGCTTTAGTATATAATTGGATAAATTACACACTTTTCTGTGTCCGCACAGATGCATGTTTTATTTATATTTAACTTAAATTTATATAATTATATTTGTTTTTTTAATTGTTGTTCAAAAATAATTATTATTTTATTCTAATGAAAACAAAATAGTGTTGTTGGGGTAACGAACCCACAGAATTACGAAAGAGAAAAGTTAGAAGTTTGGCGCTCTGCCAACCGTACCATCCGGCCGCTAAAATATGTGCGTAATTTATCTTAGTGTGTACTAAAGCGTCAAAATTGTTTGACTTTGGGGCTCATATTTTAGACACCATGCATATTGCCTTTTATCCTTGTCATTTGTTTATCTATTGACTATACTCTATTAGAGCACAAAGGGTCGCAGAATTCAACGATGAAGTAGAGCGCACACTTTGAAATATACAAAATATCTAATATCTGCGTATTAATATCTACGTATATCCACTTAACAGATATTGAGATACAGTTATAATATTCTTCGCAAAATATAGTATACTGACGTTTTGTTTTGAACAAACAAAGCCAAAAATAGATCAGTAGAATTATAATAAGAAATTTACCTATTATATTACATTCATAGATGCAAAGATATAGCTATTATGGAAAACGTAAAATATACAGAACATCAGCGGCACCTGTTGTGTCATTTAGATCCAAAACTAAAAGACTCAAATTTACGTCAATGTCTATCAGAATATGAATTCATTGGTTCTTCAAAATGAGCGCCTGAAGAATTTCTGTCACATGGAGACAGACATTTTCCAAAAATAGTCAAATCTCGTTCAGGTTATCCCAAAACGCGCAAGCCCATAATAAAAACCGAAGCTAAACATTTTCACGATGCTAATTATTTTTCTTATGTATATAAAAGAGAGTAAGAAAGTAAAAATATTGGAAAGTCTATTTAGTCTTTTTGAAATACGACATTTCCCAAACGTCTTCAAAAATGCATAACCAGTTGCAATTAATATTAATACATGGCTGCCAACATCTTAGGCTTTTTTTTGTACCGCAAAAATTTTATAGTAAATTTTACCTTTTTAAATCGCAGTAATCTGCCGATTGATTAAGGCAAAAATTTCTTGTAAATTTTTTTTGTGCAAAAAAGCGGAAGAGTGTGCAGCTAAGTTAATATTAATAATATTCTTTAGATTTCAGTGAATGATATATTCGTTAAATTTTAAGGAACTTTTAATTATAAAAACCATAAAAAAATTTTCCCTCAATATTTAAAAAAAAGAACCCGAAAGTGCTAAACACAATACATACATGCAATTTTCGTATGCATTAAAATAAATTATTCCTTATGCAACAAAGACAACACGATTGCCGTCTTGTATTTTATTTGGTATATACATGCACGTATTTAAATACAGTATATTTCACGCAGATGTTTGTTTGCTGTTTAAAAAAAAAATGCATATGAACCATAGCGTGGAAGAAAATGAAGGAAACATGTGTCTGATGTCAAACTTTATCTCCTTTAAAAGTTTTGTTTTCTTTAAAAATCGAGAAAACAAAATATTGCAGACTTCATTGAATTTTTTCATTGCAGACTATTCTTGATTCAATCAGATGAGATATCAATAGCATTTGTAGGATTTCCACTGGTCCGTTACAGTGTTGCAAGTGGCCTACTTTTTTTTAATTAAAAATTCTTGATTGGCAACACTTTTTTGAAACGGTAAATTTCGCCATATTTAATGACAAATTATTTAAGGCCTAATTAAGGGGAATTTTGCCATTTCAAAAAGTGTTGTCTATCAAGAAATCAACATTGGTCCGTTATTTAAAACCAGTATTTTTCACCCCTTGAAGGGTACCGGTATATTATATATACCACTTAATTTGAATTCCCAAATGCCACATTGATACTAGAATTTAGAAATTAAATTTTACTTTGTATAATGTACGGAAAGTAAAGCTTTTACTTACTTTCATAAAAACTTTTTTATATATCCCGGTGTCAATTAATCATTTTCACAATTAAGCAACAGATGTACCTTGCCCCTGAAAGGGTTAACCCTCTCGCTGCGTAATTGTTTTATCAAAATAGCTTCAAAAATTGTGTATTTTATTACTTCGCCACGAGAGTCTTTTAAAAATTTTATTCTTTTGTCACCGGTTTTTCAAAACAAAAATTTTCATCTGATTTAATCGGGAAAATGCTCCGATTAGATAAGGCAAAATTTACAATAAAAGTTACTGGTGGGAATGATCAAGGAGGGTTAATTAGACGGAAAAAAATGCATCCCGATGAAATCTCGGGTTGCACAAATTTTGCTACTTTTACGTTGCCCGATAAACACTCGAGTTGGGCAGCGAGAGGGTTAAGGGTGAAAATATCATGGTAGGTTTCTGCTGCAATTGCAACAAAGGCGTCTTTCTTGGTATGTTTCGTCTAAAATTATAAATAAGGTTTTTCCTCGAAAAAAAAATAATATTCAAAAAGCGGATCAAGTGGGGACACTGCAGTTGGTGGATATATATTATCGAGAAACAATTAACACAATAAAAAACAATCGAGACTTTCATACAATCGAGATAATTGATTAAAACCTAACGTCATTGACAACACTACCACACACTATACTTCTACATACATAGTACTTGGATTTTACATTGTGAGTTCATATGTTGTGCCATTTCTCTTCTTAAAGGCGATGCAAAGCGATATTTGAAACGTTAAATAAAATATTTCCATATTCCATTGCAATGCTAATTACATTTGTAAAAATTACAGAAAATTCAGTCTTTTATACCAAGAATAGCTTAGGATGAAAGATGTAAGTAAAAAGAAAAAAATGTGTATGTGTTATGTTTTGATATTCATTTCCAGTTTCCTTGACATAATCTTGATAATGAGCCATCTCTAACGGGGCATGGCTTTTTAAGACTTTAGAAATTATTGTTGAATGTGTGTGCTTCTAACAGATATACGTTAAAGGAATTTGCGTGATTAAATCGTACGGTAATTTTTATTTTGCGAAATAAAATTACTATCACTTTTAGATTCACTATAGATAACTTTTTTTATATTTGTTTGCTCTATCCGTGCTAGACACTCACATGGAATTATCCGACAAATGATTAATTATAAGCGTTTAGAGGCAGGTTTGAGAAATTGACTTACTGCAAGGGTGTCAAACAATGGCCCTCCTGATACCACTAAGCATTTGTAGAAATAACTGGCTTATCTAATAATCGAATCGCTGTGATTCAAAAAGTCGACTATTTCTCTAAAAAATTAGTGGTATCTGCCTGGCCACAATTTAAAACCCTTGTCTTACGGTTACAATAGGATCAAGAATTTCTTCTGTGACATGGAAATACTGCAGAAATGTGTATCTTACTCATTTACTCTAAATAAAATAGCAACAAATGATCTCGTACTTTTTTATAATATACTTAAAAACAAATTCCCATTTCTCTTTAAGAGAAAAGTAGTGCTTTTGTGTAAAAAAAGCGTTTCTCATCGGTTTCGAAAAATTGCCCGGGTAGCACATAACGTTGATATGGCATTGAAAGTAAGCCTGAACCTTTGAAAATTGGTTACTCTTTCATGAGCCGTTGGTTGTATATTTCCCACTTACTTTTTATTCTGAACTGCGGAATTTGTACCAGAAATTTCGACAAAAATTTACCTGTGATAATGCACGCAAAGAAACGCAACTACTTATTTTGAAAGTAAAGTTTTCATATTCTGTTGGCTGTCGATCACCCCATTTTAGAAACAGTATTATTTTGCCCATGAAAGGGTTAAATCCGTAAAAAAAATATTATTTCGCAAAACCTTGGACTAAACAATTTGGAAACTTATTAACCATTGAAAATTACTTTAACAGACGTGTTTTTTATTGGTATAGATTTAAATAGTAAAATTCACCTTAGAATTCCTAAGAGGCCATCTATTACATAAATTCAATCTTCGGTATAACTCTTCTGTTATGTTAGACCAGATTAAGCCGGTAATCCATTAAATTATATTTCACATTAATCGAAATTGGGGGGACGCTGATATCTATCCCCTGTATATCTGCCCCCATACGTCATTTTGACGTCACAGATAGAAGGGGGAACACATCCAGTGCTGCAGAATTTCACTGTCGTCGAAGGGTGTATATCCGACCCCTGTATATATGTCCCCATAGCAGATGGGGGCACATATCCAATACAGAGCATTTTATTTTAGCCGATAGCTGTATATCCATCCCCTGTATATATGCCCCATATGACGTCACAGCTAAGGGGATACATATCCAGGTCCTAGAGAATTTTTCTTTCGTCGAAGGGTGTATATCCAACCCCTGTATATATGCCCCCATACGTAATTTTGACGTCACAGCAGAAGGGGAAACATATCAAGGGGGCAGTTATCCAATGCTAGGACTTTTACATTTGGAGAGTGATTTTTATATCCGACCCCTCTATATCTGCCCCAATACGTCATTTTGACGTCACAGCAAAGGGGATACATATCAAGGTGTCAGTCATCCAATGCTAAGGCTTTTACTTTTGGTGAGAGAGTTGGATATCCGACCCCTGTATATATGCCCCCATACGTCATGTTGATGTCACAGCAGAGGGGTCACATATTCGATGCTATAAGAACATTTTTAGGTTCGTCGACAGCTGATTATCCGACTCCTGTATGTGTGTCCCCTCCCCCTTTTACGTGCATATTTTGTTGTTGCTGTGAATTAGTATACGGCCTTGAAGAAATATGTAGGAGAGATTTAGTGTGTAATATAAAAAATAGTATCTCGCTTATTTTGCATACTCGGCTTTCAAGGACATAGTATGTGGAAACAGGACCGTACACAGAGACAGCCGGCCCCATTAATAATTCGAATGCCACCACAAGTATGATAAATATTTGCTAACACGAAAACTTAATTTATCAGTAAAGAATTCCGTTTTACACAGGTTTTTTACGTCTGAAGTGGTATAATTGCATGGTATTTTTGGCATGATCATGATTTTTCCCATTTAAAGTGAGATTCCGTTATAGACAGGCTTTAATCTATTAGAAAATAAATTTGTTGGCAAGTTTTTTTCTAACGTCTATAAATTTGCTTACTTTTTTTTTTTTTTTTTTTTTTTTTTTTTTTTTTTTTACAGCATTACTTTTTATTATAACATTTTTCATCTAGAGATTTTAAATAGAAATATAAAATATTAAAATATGGGCAAACCATTTTCGATTTTCTTGTAGCAGCTCACTGTTACATCCCTTTCGGTAATCTATTATT
The DNA here is from genome assembly GCA_963932465.1 of Maratus speciosus. Classification (NCBI taxonomy): domain Eukaryota; kingdom Metazoa; phylum Arthropoda; class Arachnida; order Araneae; family Salticidae; genus Maratus; species Maratus speciosus. Next base: position 206,244,891 of record OZ010796.1, on the reverse strand, counting down.
TATATGATGAATCCGATTATCATGAAATTCAAATGTATTATTTGTGAGATACAGATGTTTGTTGTTGTCAAATAAAAATTGCAAGCAATATATATATATATATATATATTATTTTCTGAAACGTTATTGTGTTAGCTCTGCTTCTGAATAACAATAATAATATATTATTATTATTATTATTATTATTTAAACATTCTATTGTGCACAAACTATTTTAATGCAGCCAATACCTTCTAGGGATAAATTTTGGTTAATGGTATGGGTTTCAAAGTCAAGAATTTGAGATCTGAGTATCAGCACGCAAGTAAAGAAAAAAATCTTGATTATAATTCCGAAAGAAAAAAATGAGATTGCGTAAGGCATCTTAAAATTTCATTCAGAAGGTTATACAGTTGTCAGGTTTTTTTCCTAAACATTTGTCATAATCTATGTTTTTATGCTTTAATTAATAAAACTATTATTAGTACAAAAAGATTATATCAGCAAATTTGTTATTTTATCAGTTAGTAATACCATTATGTATATTAAAATTTTGCAATAATTATTTAAACCTATATTAAATACAGCAGATATTTATATTTATTAAAATTATTAATAACTTAATTTAATATTAAATTGTTAATACTATTTAAATTAATAGTTATTAAACAATTATTTCTCTAGTTAGAACATTACACATTTTACGTTTTGATTAATAAAATTATAATTAATATAATTACAGAAATAATAAAAACTTCACATAGGTTAATTTCATCAGTTAACACAAATAACAAATCAAACAAATATCATGCAAAAATTTTTGCATTTCAACTTATAAAAATTACTGTTAACACCATAAATTAAAACTTACACGCATGTATGTGCTTGCTAATCAAAATAAATTGTGAAAATGGGTGGAAACCATTAAATTGTGCACACAAAGTAAATATGAGAATGACCAATTTTATATCTGAAGTCATATTTGAAATCCACAAAATAGTAGCATTAGATTTAAATATCTTTTTAAATTGAATGATTTTTACGCCAGATAAGAACTTGCTTTTTACAAGCTTATCATATTTAATTTTTTATAAACGCAATCATTTAAGCTAAAACATGTATTTAACCCCTTAACGCTCGAATTAAATTACGGTTGAAAAATTCAAATTGTTTATTGGTACCACTTTTATGGAAAAGAAATATTCACCTTATTTAATGGCAGGAAAAACGACACTAAAATATAGCTAATTTCACTATTTTATAAAACTGGTGGGAATCAATCAATTTGAGTAAAAGACACAGCCCGAGAATATGACGGGAGCGAGAATTAAGGGTTTAAAGCATTTTTCGGTTATTCATTAAGGCAAAATATCCATAGAAACATTACAAATTAGGTTCACTTTATATTTCAATGCTTTTTTATACCGTTTTAAAAAATTTTAATTTTTAAACACGATTTAATCACTAATTTTAATTGTCTGATTAAAATCGTTGACATCCTTATTAAAAGTATTAAGATCAAATTTGGAGTTTATTTTTATTTTTTTAGTTCTACTGGTTGCTTTTCCCGTATGAAAAAATACATTTTTTTTTTCTATTTGGGTTTTTTTTTTCTTTTTTTTTCGATATAAAAAATTAATCTAGTATGAAAGTATTATAAAAATATAAGTATTTTATAAATTTAACATATATTAAATTTAATAATATTTTAATACGAGTTTATATATATTTTATTATTCATAATATTTTGTCTTTGAATGTTGAACTCTGAGTTAAATACAAAAAAGTAACTTTCAACTATTTTACATAATGAATACTTTTATCTTTCAAAGCATCCCGAAAAATCTGTGCTTTTTATTTACATGAATTTTTTTAATTTGTGTATATATAGTCGTTTTCCACCACAAATTTCAAAAGGTAGTATTTATGAACTCTTTATCGTCTTATTTACTTGCAAAGTTTCTGCTATTAAAAAAGACAATTTTTAGATATTGAATTAGTGGTAATTCGTCGGCTCACGGTCTTCAGATTAACCCCTTAACGGTCGCATTAAATTACTGTTTAAAAATTCAAATTGCTTATTGGCACCTTTTTTTTTTTTTTTTGGAAAAGAAATATTCACAATATTTAATAGCAGGTTAAATGATACCATAATAAAGCCAATTACACTGTTTTATAAAACTGGTGGGGATTAAACAAACTGAATAACAAACTGAATGACACAACCCGTGAATATCACGGGAGCGAGAATTAAGAGGTTAAAGACACCTTAGGAACTACTACAAGCAAATGTGTAGAAATCTTATTTATTTAGCAAATTTTTCGTCTCAAAATGTCTATAATTGACAGAACTTTAGCACATTAAGATTCAAAGAAAGCATATTGTTTAACCCTCCGTCTACCAGACGGGTCCAATGGGCCCGATGGGTACATTCGAAATATTTATTCTAACCAGAAATTTCTTTAAAATAAACTAAATGTGTAAACCAGACAATAATGAGTTAAGTAAATAAGTTCCATAGTTTTAAATAAGAATTCTGATGTGCAATATTTTTATAAAACTTGAGTAAAATTTTCGGTAGTTCTAGGGTTAAAGAAGTATTGTACTGTTTGATGAGGTTAGACTAGGGATGAGATTTCCGCGTTTTTGCACACCAGTATATTCTTAGAGAAACTGTTGTTCTGTTAAATCGTAAAAATGTTCCGATTAAATGAAATATCACTTTCTCTAACAAAATACTGGTGTGCAAAAACGCGGAAATCTCATCCCTGGGATAGACATTAAATTTTGACGTAATTAATGAAAATGTGCATCAACAAATTTTTCAGAAGGACATGTTTTAAAAAAAAATGGAATATTTAAGTTAAAGTTTTTTTTATATTATTTTAATTAATTTGCCTTTTAAAGTTTTGTATGTAATGGTTTGCACAAAATAAAATCTAAAACTGAGTACAGTAGAGCGCCGATTATCCGAACAAGTCGGGACCGACCCTAGTTCGGATAAGCAAAAGTTCGGATAAATGGACAGACAATTTAAGGGATGTTTCTGACTTTACTAAAACCTTCACACCTTATCTAAGCTTAGGTCTGTCAGCAACAGTTAGTGCTGGCACGTTTATTTTATTATTATTTTTTTATATATATATTTACCATTAATTTATTTTTTTCCCTTCTATATCATTTTCTCAACTCCAGAGATTATAATTTAAGCAAAAAAGCTTTTGATTGTTGCTCACTTAAACGAAGAAATTCTTTTCAATGCTGCCATATTTCTAATTCTCCTTAAATACGTTAGTTGAATAGGATCAACGTTCTTCTGCCGTTCGAGCGATTTCATAGCTGTTTCCAAATATTCAAAGGCTTCGTTATGCGATGGACCTGGGTTATTCTCAGAGCATTCGTTTTCATTTTCTTCAATTTTTCAAATTGCCCCCCAGTGGGGCGTACGCCCCACGTTGGGAACCACTGGTTTAACTTATGTTTCCTTCTTGTATAATCTATATACACGGCAATAAAAGTTAACCCTTTGCGCTCCGGCGTCTCTTACACAAATTTTATTTTATCGGCACCACTTTTTAAAAAGAGGTTTTCTTCAAGTACACGATTTCAAAAGTGCTCTGAATAAATAATGTAAATTTTATTTTCCTTTATTACTGGTGCCGAAAACAAATTTTTGCAAAGAAAGATCATGTCTCCGGTCCAGAGCCAACGGAGTGGTAAGGCTTAAAACAACACCTAATCAGAAGAAATTAAAAATTCCTACGCATAAAACATAAACTTACATCAGAAATATTTAAAAGCTGTTTTTGTGTATGAACGAAACTGCCTTGCTATTGTCAAACCAGGCATCGACGTTTAGATGATCAAGAAATTGTGTTGAATATCTAATTCAACATTGTCGTAAACAGTATGAACTACAGTAGAGCGTCGAATATCTGAACAAGTCGGGACTGATCCCAATTCGGATAAATGGACAGACAATTTAAGGGATATTTCTGACTGTACTAAAACCTTCACAAGTTTTCTAAGATGGCAGCACCAGTTAGTGACAGGCGTGTTTAAAACTTGTTCTTGTTTTGTCTTTTATTTATTTATTTATTTATTTATTTAATTTTTGTTTTTGTTTACATTTTTATCATTATATTTTTTTCTTCTTTTTATTATTTTCTGAACTCCAGAGATTATAATTTAAGCAAAAAAGCTTTTGGTTGTTGTTTGCTTCAACGAAAACATTCTTTTCAATGCTATCATATCTCTAATAGAGTGGGTAAAAAAAAAACCGAATTTTTTATAATCGAAATGTAATAGCGCGGAAAAGTTTGTAATACAGAATAAATTTCTAAAATATTATATCGATCGGTTAATATCTTTTACCGCTGCAAAGGGGCCAAAGTTTAAAAAAATCGCAAAAAACATGTTTTTTTTTATCTTTTTTTTTTAAATTATCCAAACATACCAATACAATTTCTAATAGAACGCAATAGCTACATGAAGATATGAGAAATGTCCCGGTAAATGTTCATTATGATGAAATCCTATCTTTATTTGCCGCAAAAAGACCATATTTTTTGTAAAAATTTCAAAAATTTCAATTTTTCATTTTTTTCTAAATTTTTATAATTTCTATAATATGTCTAGAAATAAATAATTTTACTTTATATCTATTAATATATGATAATTTTTCATAACTATTTGTAATAGACTTGAAAATAAAGTTAATCATTCATTTTTCTTGACGATCGCTTCATCTACTGATGTTTTACTTCATAATAGCCAATTCATGCCACAAAAATTATATAAAATGAGCAAAATGTTTTAGTATTTTATTAATTAAAATATAGAGATGTTTAACCGAAACGGGTTAAATAAACTTAAAATGAAGAAAAATTTAATGTAAATGAATTTTATAATATAACTTGCTTTCAGATGAAGCCATTATTTCTCAAGAGGCCAAAACTGATCAGATGTGATCCTCCCTCTGTTCTAGTAAACAAACTTTATCAGTGCTTCAATGAATAATTTCACGCATCTTTCTAGTGATTGAGTGGGACAAGGAAAGTTCTAATAGCTGGTATCTTTAATCGAACATTTTAAACTCACCGCAGCGTTGTTAGTCGATAAAGAAACCATAACAGGTGGTTCCGTTAATTTTCAGTTTTGTCAGCAGCCCCACCAGTGGCTGAGAGGTTCTGCTCTCGAAACTGGTAGACGGGAAGTGCTGGGTTCGATCCCAATCGCGCCCGTCGGCCTAATCGTTCGGAGTTTTCGTGGTTTTCTTCGAACCATGGATTTCCATGCGTTAATACGGGTTAGGTTCCCTTAGAAAGACCCTCACGAAGGGAACTCCCCCTCGGGCCTATATCCCTAGTGTAGATAATCGGCCGTCACAAAATCAACCAACCAACCAACCAACAACCAACCAATCAGTTTTGTCAGTAGACTAAAGCCATGCAATTTTAAGCTTCAGTGTTGAAGTCTGCTATGATAAAGTGACGGATGGCACTAACAGTAGTGGAAAATTGGCGCAGAGGAGGAGCCTATTGACACCACTAAATTTTTATTGTATTCTTCACCTTAATAAAAACTCGGGAATTTTGTCATTAGATAAGTCGAAAAATTCTACTAAAATTTAGTGGTGTCAATAGGCTCCACCTCTCCGCCAATTTTCCAACACTGCACTAATCTAGTCCACAGAACTTCGTGCTTTTGCAATTTTCTTCATGGCTGGGGCCCTGATGTTCTCCTCTTCATATTCTATCATTCCAAAGAGTCTATTTGTATGATTTGCGAAATAGTCATTTCGTGAAAATACAGGAACTATAATATTTCGTAGATTATCTGTCAAGTAACGTAAGTTACTAACTATAGTGCACAGATTCTGGAAAACATGAGTGATTCATTTAAATTGTGAACCAACTGATGCAGTACATTTTCAGGATGCACTCAAACAGTATGACAAGTTAAGAAGAGGGTTTCTTTGTTCCAACGCAGAATCTCAAAATTCGAATAGCAGTAATGATCCACATTGCGTGAAATATTTGTCCAGGGACTCGGCAAAAAAGGTCAATTGTATACACGCGTTTTGAAAGAGCTTGCAATGTTTCAGACATATACTTCTGGTCAGTTGACAAATCATCTTTATCAACAGCTAGGTGATCAGATTAAATTGGCTTAAATTTTGCAATTGGTAATAATTCGCATATCGCAAGAGATCAACCAATTGGGCCATAATATGATAGAGGACCTGTTTTTTGTTATCAAGATGTTTGGAAAGATGTCGCAGTGGAAGCTCATTGAAGTGAGGTCAAGGAAGCCAATAAAGTGGTTTTTTTTTAAGTTGTTCTCAACTAATCCTACTATAACACCACCTTTGCAGCCTGTTTTGAAGACAGTTCCTTGAAATTCAACTGCAATTATTATTACAGTCGGGATTTCATTTTTCTTCAAAAAATCTATAATGTCTTTGCATATAGAAGTCGCCTTGCCAGACGATGGCGTCAAAGGACGAAAATAATTGAGACCTGGTTCTAGTATCAAAGAGATATGTTCCTCCTTGACTTCGCAAAGATGAAACTTTGCCACCTCTTTAACCTGGCAGATATTTCTATCTTTAGGGCCATCAAAGTATAGAGTAAAAGGAGTACGTTACAAAAAAAAACGAACAAAGCGAAACGTGGCCCTCTAGCAGCGAGAAATTAATTTTACGTGCAGGCAGCTGCAGGTGTTTCTATCATTGAGCAATTTTTTTTTTATAGAATTACAGTGATCATGGTTAACAATGTGTATGATATTAACAACATAAAATGCCTTTCCCAGCCTATTAGAAATGTAAAAAATGTGAAAACATTACAAAAGTTATGAAAATCGAAAAACTTTAATTTTTAACATTTTTTAGAAATTTTCGCCCTGTTGTGGCGGTAAAAGCAACGATGTCACAAAAATGAAATGTTAATGTTACATTACTAATATCTTGGCGTGGCTATTGCGTTCTATTAGAAATTGAATAAGTATGTTTGGATAATTAAAAAAAAAAATTGCTAAAAGTATGTTTTTTGCGATTTTTTCGAAATTTGGACCCCTTGCGGCGGTAAAAGATATTAACCAATCGGTGTAATATTTTACGTATTTTATATTTTTTACAAAAGGCAACTTTTCCGCACTATTACGTTTCGATTATAAATATTTCGGTTTTTTCGACCCACCCTAATCTCTAATTCTTAAATACGTTAGTTGAATAGGATCAACGTTCTTCTGCCGTTCGAGCGATTTCATAGCTGTTTCCAAATATTCAAAGACTTCGTTAGGCGATGGACATGGGTTATTCTCAGAGCATTCGTTTTTAGTTTCTTCATTTCTTTTTTCGTCATGAATCCCATCCACAATGTCATCATCATTTAAAATCTGACATCCACGGTCATGTACTTTACTATTTAACCACTCGTTAATTTAATTTTCTTCATACCTTCTCCCCATCTCCCTTATTGTTTTACATTCCTCATTTTCTGATCCACTAGCAGCTTTTTCTTCATTTAAAATTTTATTTCCAGTCAATGGATAAGTGGGAGTTCGGTTACAAATTTTTTGGGGGAGAAATAGGCTGTTGGGATAACTGGAAGTTCGGTTAATTAATTTATTTATATATATATTTTTTTGAGAGTAATAGGCTGTTCGTATCGTTGGAAGTTCGGTTGATTGGAGTTCCGATAATCGACACTCTTCTGTACTTGGATTAAAATCAACACATTATATTATCGGAACTCCAATCAACCGAACTTCCAACGATCCGAACAGCCTATTATATATATATATATATATATATATATATATATATATATATTGTTTCCCGTGAAAATTCACTAGACTATTTAAAAAAAGAGTTGTATATTGTAGAGAATATATTACCTTAAAATGAGTAGATTCACATTTCAAAAAGATTGGTATATATGTATATGTAATTTAAATATTTCTGATTATAAAAGAAAATTAAGGGGGCACAGGACCACCACCATAATAATTTGCTGTTTTTCGAATAAAAAAATATTTATTAATAAGTTATAACTTGCATTTATTACTGACTGTGAGATATATTTTGATGGATGTCATCCTGTTTTATTGAGTTAATGAAATGTTTATTGTATAGCTATAAAAGAGCCTGTAGTTTAAATTTGTTTATTTTATTAAATATATTTTTTTCTGTTTTAAGTATATATTTGTACTGATTTAACAAAACAGTTCGTAAAAGCCTGTAATTTTCAAATTTTATATATTTTAAATACTCACTTTCATAGCAACAACTTTTTTTCAATATTTTTTTTTCTAGGGGCTATTTATTTACTAGGGGCTCGTCCCCCTACGAGCTACGCTCGTCAACCCCCGTTCAGACACCGTAGTTTCTAAAAGCACGCTAATTTGATCGGCTTTAAAACGATTTTGAAAGATTGAATTATAATTTAAAAAACAGTGGCGATCTCCCTATAAACGGGTTTCTATTCATTTCTCTTTGATTGAGTAATTTTAAGGAAAAATCAGCTGCTGTTAAAAGATACTATGGCTGCTTTCCTCTTTGATTAAATAAAACCAGTTAAACATTTCAAAATAAGCTAATATAAAATGAATTAAGTAAACAGAGTTTTTGTCTCCCGGTATTTTTTAACAACGCGAAAAGAAAGTTCTTTTAAATAAGATATTTTAAGCGGGCTCTCAATGTTAAGCACACAAGTCGTATGTTTGTTGTTCAATACGTAAATAAATAAATGAAAGACATTTTAAATGTACCGTTTTTAATCTCGCGCAACTTTCACCAAACTTTTATTTCTCTTTTTAATATTCACGTGAAAATAGTTTTGTTAGAAATGAAATATTATTTGCGCTGTCCCAACAAAAATGGTTGAAAAGTTCATCTCGAAATATCAAATAAATGTCTCGCGCAATTTTAAATTTAAACTGTTTCGCAATATTATTTTTTGTTCATTTTACGTAATAAGTGTAATGTGACGTAAATGTGACGTAATTTCTCCTATTTAAGACTTCTAACGCATGTTAATGAATTTATAAATTTACAATATCCTTTCTCTGTTAAAATTCACGTGTAAATATAGTTTTTATGAAGTAATTTTCAATAAGTTCCTGCTTTTTTTTACGTAATTATTTAATTCTAATTTTAAAGTTTTTTTTCCTGTGTATAATAATCATGTGTAAATAAATTTTTAATTTGAAGCAAACATTATTGTTTGCGCTGTTAATACAGTTGGCAACAGGTTAAATTAGTATAATTTTCTCAAATAAGTAAAAGATATCTCTCGAAATGCTGAAAATTTGAATTTAAAAGAGAAATAAAAGCTCAAAAAATTAGTCAAATTTAAAAAATAAATGCATTCTGCACACCGGGAAATTATAACGTATAACATGATCTAAAATTGATTAAATTCCGATGTATAGTTTTTGCTCCTATAAAACTTTTTTCATGGAACGACATTGTCCAAATTTAGCGTTAAATATCTGTTAAAATAATTCTTCGATTTGAGAACTGTCTGCATCGGCGTGTTTATCAAAGATTTCTCAATAACACCGCCGATTTTCATATTTTTGTATGCAATATTTTTCTTAATATTAACGGAGAAAGACCTCCGGTCACAAAAAATTCAAAACCGGCGGCGGTGACAGCGTAAGTTACTTTTTTTTTTTAGAATAGAGAGAAATTTCTTTTAGTGACAACTATTATGCTTGGAAACAATGTTGTTGGTACAACAAAATAATACCAACGTCTAATTACAACACTGGGTGTGCAGATAGATATTTAACAAAGTTTGTTTCCAGACAGTAAAATTTAACTTAAATAAGGACAGAAGTTTGAAGAAATAGCTCTTTATTTAGTCAGAAAATGAGAAAATACAAATAACAGTTATAAATATTAACCCCTCTAAAATCCCTAGTAAAATTAGCCTTGTTAAAATTACTTTTTTTTACGTTGCTAGCTCTTAGACTATATTTCCAACACTTCACGACTTTTTTTGTAGAGTTTTTTTCACTAAAAATAGTGATTTTTCCATCGCTTTTTGTGCAAATAACACAAACATTTTTTTTTTTTATTTCCATGATAAATATATATAAATAACGCGTACTATATAAAAAGAAAAAAGTATTTTAAAATACAAACAAAATAGCACTTCTAAAGTTGCACATGTACTGCGAATAAAAATTTTTAACTACTCCAAAAATTTTCGAACAACTGCACGCTTGCTATGAGTCACGTAGTCTTGCGAGAGCCTATCGCAGTTAGATTTGTTGTGATTGCGCACGCATCCAGTTGAAATTCATCTTAACACTAGAAAGATGGCGAGCGGTCATTTTGACCGCTACCAAATCAATATATTTCGATTCGAACCAGAAATTTCTTCATAAAACTAGTTAAAACGTACAAAGAAAAAAAAATAGTTAAATAAATAAGTTAATAATTTAAAATAAAAATTCTGGTATGAAATATTTTTATGAAATTTGAGTAAAATTTCCCGTCTGTCTAGTGTTAAGATAGCTTTCTAGAGGTGCAACGCGGTTTACGCTTTGTTTGTATCATAAGTCAGTAAATGAATCTTCAGCGAGGCACCGCAAGTCCAGTTTTACTGACACTTGCGCTTAACATTCCCTATCATCTGGCAAGTAGAAAGTTCCACCAAAATCGTCTGTCCTTTTCAAAATATTTTTTCTAGGTATAAATATTATTCTGTCTCAATCTCAGCGGGCCTCAAATACTTTTTATCGATAGTTATAAAATTCCACTTGAAACCGCCTGGCACAGTTTTTGGTCACACTAAATAGTCTGACTTTTATATTTTTTTATTTCATTAAATACTAAATTTGTAAGTATTAAAATTTCAAAATGCCTCAAGGATTTTTTTTTTTTTTTTGGCACGAAAATTTAGGAAATTTAAAAATTCACGGATTGGCAAAGTGCCACGATCCTTCAGCTAGACCTTCGATTTTGTATTCAGACATTACAAAAGTAGTGTTACACAAATTTTCAGGATGTCTCAAATACATACCATAAAATGTTTAACTCATTGTGTTGTTGTTTGTCTCGGACTATTAGTTAAAATTCTAAATATCATAAAAATCTACTTGGAAAAACATTGAAGTCAAAAGGCTATTAAAATAGTGAAACAAAACAACAATTTAAAAATTGCATGGCTCATAGTCCCAATGTTTTACGTTTCTTGTGTGCCTGTAAATAGATTGTAAAGTAATGCATGCCCTTTTGAGTATGTGCTCTGTTATAGTGTATAGTGTGTGTGTATATATATATATATATATATACATGGTGTTTCATAAAAGATGGGCAAAATTTTAAGAGGTGATAGTACACATCCAAACAAACAACTTTCATGAAATAATGCATTGTCGGAAATGAAACGCAAACGTGCTGGCTCATTTTGAAACTTGGTTCAATCAGCGGTTAAAACTCAATTCCTGTTGCGAGTTATCGGACACTAATAGCATACAAATGTGATATGGGGAAGAAGAAGAACGCGTATGCAAAATTTCGCTTCGATTAATACACAAAAACCGCTGATCTCAGAGTGCAACTGTCAATCGCGGTAGGAATGTATCGCGTGATGTCACCCTTCACTAATAAGGAAAAGGCTGATATAAATTTTATCTACGAACCTCCAACTGGAAAGGGATCAGAAGCCCAACGATTGTATGAAGAGCGGTTTCCCAACAGGCAGTTGCCACTTAATCGTTCTTTGTGTGTGTGTGTTTTTTTTTTTTACCTCGTATAACAACGTGACCTTCGGTGCCCTCTAATACATTTGCGTTTCACTTCCAACCATGCATTCTTTGATGAAAGTTGTTTGTTTGGACGTGTATTATCACCTCTGAAAGTTTTACCCATCTTTTATGAAACACCCGTATATAGATAGAAACTTTCATTTCATTCTAAATAAACGGTCAAGCGCGAGTATTACTCGCGCTCAGAGGCTTCTGTACAATAAATATATGAATTATTAACTGCATTATTTAAAAGAAAAATGTTTGTAAACAAATAATAAGTCTTTTAAAAAATTATACAACGTAGGCTTGGGTATTGCTGTATATACTAGAAAAGTATAGGTGGGTATACCATAAAAGTTCAAAGAGATATGAAGCCTAAATAATATCAAATATTGCTATTGTGTATAACCCTTTTTTTAATCTTATCCTAATCTGTTTATGTTGAAATGAATTCGGTACTGACAGTAAAACTGGTGCATATTTAAACTTCATTTGGCATTTCCTAAAACTAAATTCAGCGTCGTAATAATCTTTTCTTTTTACAGTGTAGCTAAAACAAAACCCTTGTTCAAAGTTTAAACTTGACATTTTTCTAAGCGCGCTCCGAAAGGAGGTCACAAAGATGCAACTTTGCCTTGGTCTTGGTCCGTGCGCGTTTTTTCATATAGGTTTTTAATTAACTTTTAAAGATACGGGATGCGTATTGAGAGATCTACTCAATGCAAACTAGTGACGGATCCCAAAGTATTTATGCGATTAATTATAATTAAATTAGTCGGTTTTTAACAATTTGACTTTTATTGCTTTGATGGTACATAGAGTACGCTGTCCCTGTCATTATGTTTGTATAAACCGTCCATGCCTTTAAGGGTTAATATCTTGGCTAATTACTGACGATTTTTTTCGAAAATCATTATCAACAATGCTTTTATACTTCTGCTACGATAGGTATCTCCAGCTCTCCTCATCACCTTAGATGAATGCGTGCAAATCGAAATATGTGTGTAACGGAAAAATGCACTCTTCTAAAAAACAATGTGACCTAAGGTAATCGCTATAATTTTCCTGCAAGTTATAAATTATCATCTACTACCTCAAATTTTTTCATAATTTTAGATTCAGTAGATTCGGAAATAGAGGGAGTGGAGACGTATTTTTACACTACATTTTCGACGATATCTTTAAACATATGATGCCTAAAATTAAAATAAATGTATTTTTGAATTCAACGTTACGAAAGCTTTAACCTGATACCCCACACGATATACAAAGAAAAGATTTTGTTTTCAAGTCACTTAATTAGCCCCTCTACATTTTCCATAAATATATTTGTGAATAAACATTCTGTAAATATGTGGGTCAAAAGACTTTATTACTTTCCCCAAATTAGAACTTTCCACGTTCCATAGTTTACGAGTAAAATGGCTATGACAGACGGACAGACAGACACATGAGTGATCTTATAATTGTTCTGTTTTTACTTTTTAAGTGCGGAACCCTAAAAATTGAAAAAAAAAAAAAACATGCGATTCAAACAATTACCATGCGCAAGTCGAAATGTATGCGAATTCTTTTGTGTGTCTCAGTAAAAAATATACAAATACTACTCGCACTATTTTCAATAGAAAACGCATTGTCGTTTTTTTTTTAAATATATATAAATATCATTGCAATCGAATAATACTTATGATTCTGTGAAAGTAAAATTGCAGGAAAGCTTAACAGATGGACAGATAGATAAATTATATAATAGCTTTTGGAAAATTGTAAAGTTAATTATTTTTCGTAAAATTTATTATCTTAATTAAAATTTAATATTACAAGAAAATTTAAAATTATTAAGAAAAATATAAATTACTTTCTGTAGATATTTTAAAAAGCGAATTTATTTTTTCATAATAACTTTAGAAAATTAAGATATAAACAATTTACAATTAAAATTATTGTAAAATAGAAATAAAATTGTTTTTATGCACATATATGTAATATAAAATTATTTAACGTACTTTAAAATACCTCAAAATTACATTAAAAATCAAATTGGAATTCCAAAACGTTTTCGGCCAAATTCGTTAATTCCACGCGTTTCTAAAAAAAAAAAAAAAAGTTCAGAAATGTATTAGAAAGTACCTCTTTTTATGAAACAATTGTCCGCGGCATGTTCCTCAAAAAAAGAAAAAAAAAAAAAAAAAAAAAAAAAAAAAAAAAAAAGGTATATCTAACAATTATAGTTGTTATAGGGGGCACAAAAAAGAATTCGGATACATTAAGGTATACTACAGCAATTTATTTGAATTCCATTTTGATGATGTTTACTCGAACAAATTCAACGAAATTTATTTGATGTTAAAATTTGCATGAAAGTACAGATTATTTCGAAAAACTAAAGGCGGGTGAAAGCAGTTGGGAAGTGTTTCATAATCTATACAACCAGCATCATTTTTCTTCATTGATTTGTTCGTATATCAGCAGGAATGAACCTCAGATGGAAAACCAGCAATAATATTTCTTTTTCATTTGGAAATAATTTCTAATCATCTGTCTATAACATTTTAATATGGAAGCAAAATGATTAAACATTTTTTTAACGTTATAAATTTTCAATATATATTTTGTATATATATATGAGGACGTGAGTTTCAAACCTCGCTTTATCCAGAAAACCAAATTAAAACCCATTCTATTTCACTGTAAACCAAGATTTTACATTGCCAGAAATACACGATAAAACTTTTTTTTCTTCAGATTATAGTGTTTTTTGGATGCATGTTTAGCCCCTATTGAATAGATTCATAGAGGAAACTCGATTTTTTAAAGGTTGGATAAGGTGAGCTTTGAAACTCACGTCGTCATATATATCTATATAATTCTTGAGTTACATTCTAAATGTCGTCTACAGATTTCTAGATGAATAAGGCCATATGATTGTTCTCGGCCACAATAAAAACTATACGTAGAAAGAAACATATATCCAGAATATCCAACTCTCGACGAGCGTAAAAATGTTTTAGCAATGTATATGTGTCCCCTCTACTGTGACATCAAAATGACGTATGGGGACATATATACAGGGGTCGGATATACAACCTTTTCGCCAAAAGTAAAAGTCCTAGCATTGGATATCTGCCCCCTTGATATGTGTGCCCTTTTGCTATGACATCAAAATGATGTATGGGGGCATATATACAGGGGTCGGTTATACACCCTTCGACGAAAAGAACATATATCCAGAATATCCAACTCTCGACGAGCGTAAAAATGTTTTAGCAATGTATATGTGTTCCCTCTACTGTGACATCAAAATGACGTATGGGGACATATATACACGGGTCGGATATCCAACCTTTTCGCCAAAAGTAAAAGTTCTAGCATTGGATATCTGCCCCCTTGATATGTGTCCCCTTCTGCTGTGACGTCAAGATGACGTAGGGGGCATATATACAGGGGTCGGATGTCGAACTCTGTCGCCAAATGTAAAAGTCCTAGCATTGGATATCTGCTCCTTTGATATGTGTCCCCTTTTGCTATGACGTCAAAATGACGTATGGGGGCATATATACAGGGGTCGGATATACACCCTTCGACGAAAGGAAAATTCTGTAGGACTGGATATGTGACCCCTTCAGCTGTGACGTCAAAATGACGTATGGGGGCATATATACAGGGGGTGGATATACAGCTATAGAAAAAATAATATGCTCTGTATTGGATATGTGACTTCTTCTGATATGGGGGCATATATACAGGGGTCGGATATCCAATTCTGGAATAAAGTGAAATGGTGTAGCACTGGATATGTGTCCCCTTCTACTGTGATGTCAAAATGACGTATGGGGGGCAGATATACAGGGGGTAGATATCAGGCACATCGAAATTGGAGAAACTGCCATCGCATAAAGAACTGTTCTTAAAAAAAAAAAGAGATGGTTAGATTCGAATATAACAAATCAATTCACAGGGCTGAAGTAATAATGACCACACGAAAAAAGTTGGACGCCCAGAGAAAATTTTTTGTTCAAGTGGACCGAAGTAAAAAAAGAAAAAAATGTGCAATGGCTATTATCGGGACATGAATGAATTAGCATATGCCACATGTTTAAAACTGAGACAATCTGAAAGAAAATATGTTAAAGGAAATATCCGACAGCCCTAAAAGAACTACGAAAATTTAAAAAAATCTTTCAAAAAGTGGGATTTCCGTCATTTAAAAATTGGGCTGAATACTAGAACAAGCGAGACACGTGGCAACGTTAAATTTGGCGAGACGATAAATGAGTTTTCTTTTTTCTTTTTTTTTTTTTTGTTACAAGTTTGTTTCTTACATTCTGCCCGCGCCTACTGTGATTTGATCCGGGATTTGGATTTGTTTATAAAGGAATCAGATTCGAGTGGTCAAATTGGTTGGGTTACTTCAAAAATGCGTTAGTGACATGATTTTTGTGTTAAGCAGTCTTTTTATTCATGTGTTTTACGAAGTGAGTTGAAGTGATGGCTTGGAGTGGTTATCGCGTTTCACGTGGACTGTATTGTTGTGAAAGCATTTTCGTTGAATTTATGCATTTTTTTCGAGTTTCGTCTTTGAAAATGAATGTTATTGCTGTGAGATGTTTTTAAATATTTCTTGATTAAGCCAATTTAGGGGTAAGTTTAACTTTTGTCCTCTAACTTGACCAGTTCTGTTTTCGGAGTCTTTTGGGAACTTTTAAATATCCTTTTATAAGCATTCTATTTTAAGTGTGATGATGTCTTGCAAATCAGCTTCCAAGAACGAAACGAATCATTTGAGTAATCTGCTAGAGATGATTAAGATGTGGAATTTGAGGGAACTGAGATTATTTGTAATTGTTGACGGTCTTATTAATGCCTTGGAGATAAAGGCTACAAGAGAATGCCATCAATCTCAAAGCATAAAAATCCAATGTATGACAAATAATGGTAAATGATTTTTATTGATTTTATTTAATATGTACTGCATTGTGTGCATTTTAGAAATTGCTGTGCAGCGAGTTTTGTATAGCCAACGATACGTTTTTTCAGTTAATGTGCGCACTGAATAGTAGAACAAAGAATTGATAGTATGTAGCTGTAAAAATGTTAAAGATTTGTAAAAATTAAAAAATCCGGAGCGAATAATTGTTAAAAATTCGTAAAAATCGAAAAATCCGGAGCGAAAATTTGTGAAAATCGAAAAATCCTGAACTAAAATTTTGTAAAATTCTAAAAATCCGTAGCGAAACATTTGTAAAAGTCGAAAAATCTGGAGCGAAAATTTTTTAAAAATTCATAAAAATTTAAAAATTCCTGAGGAAAAATATTTAATAATCGACAAATCCGGAGCGAATATTTTGTAAAAATCGAAAAATTGTTAACATTTTGTAAATTGCTTCAAGTTTGTTGCATTGGATGTGCTTTATGAAAGTAATTCGAGTTGGAAATGTGTATGTAGCGAATTGTCTGCCTAAAAGCAAGCTTTGTGAATGGAGCGAATTTCGAGGTTGCCGAATTCTCGGTTGGCGCACGTGGATGCTTGCTGCGTGTCAAAAACATCGCCAAAATCGAGTGTCTCTCTTGTTCTAGGATTCTTACAAAAAATGTTGTTATGAAGAAAATCGAAATTTTATATTATGGAAAAATTCACACCAGTCATCTGCTTCCTACTGTAGATACATAAGTTTAAAGTCACCAATGACACTGACCAGTCAATAAAAGAAGAATTTAATAAATGTTAGAAGTTTGATTATAGTTCTTGCTCCAACCAGAGTAGAATTGGATGATCAGACATTTGACGTGCAGCAGAGATTTGAAGGAAGAATGCGGTGTTGCCAGATTGGGGACTTTTTTGTCCCCAGATTGTTGATTGTCACCCCTTTTTTTTAATAGAAATATTCGGCCTATTTAAAAATAGATTAAAAATTCTGAAAAATAAGACGTATTATACTATTTAAAAAAGTAGTGGCAGTCGAATAATCTGAATAAAAAAAGTCCCCAATCTGGCAACACTGGAACAATGGTAGAAAGCAAAGTGGTCATTATTCTATCTTCAAATAAAACCATACACAAATGCAATATCTGTATCTTAACATCGATGGTGATGGGTAACTTCAAAATGGTTTGATGTTATATGAGTAATGTTCACAAATTTTCTTGGGGCTTACCTACACTACATGCGCAGATAAAGTTTATGGAATGCCGTTTACATATTTGTTATAGATTTGATGTAATGAAATGACAGTATATTATTAACGCCGGCAGACCAGTGCCTGCCTGTGCGTCTGAACACGGAAAAAAAAATTCCACAAAGGGAGTAGAGATGCGCGCAATGTGTAAAAAGTACGGTAAAAATTGGAGAACCAGTAATTATAATTCCGTCGAGATCGGCCAGCAATTAACGCATATAGTTATTAGAAACCCATCAAAAAGGCTAATGTATTATAAAATTCTTTTCCGAAACTGAAAACTGAAACTAATCGTGTTCACTATGCACCCTCCTGCGAGGGTTTAGGATTGTCCAATAAAAACGCTCGTTGAGTACATCGGGATCTCGAATCGAGGCTAGCTTTTCAGATTGACTGACAATAAACCGCAGACGACAAAATTATCTTATTTTCAATTCTATCATCGAATATTATGAAAACTATTTGAGATAAAACTCACCATACATATGTAGAAACACTCTGCATCCGAAAATCAATTTTTTTGAAAATCGGTCAGTTTTTTTTTTTTTTTTTTTTTTTTTTTTTTTTTTTTTTTTTTTTTTAACTGACCCAGACATGAAAAGAACTAGGCGTCGGATTCAGCTTTCATTAAAATTTATTTAGGGGGCTCGTTTATCCATTTATCACCAGAGTCATTAATTTATAGCTGAAATTCTTAAATGCTTTGAAGCCGCACAGAAATTTTTTCAAGACTAATTAAAACCGCATTATATTATTTTTAAGAATACATGAAGCCGGTAAATTAGTTTTAATGAATGGACTGATTTTAGAAAATTTAAATGTTTACTTTTTTAAGAATACGTGCTTCTAAATATTATCTGCAATATTGGAACTTCAGTACAATAAATAGAAAAGGAATTTTCAATATTTCATTACGTTTCCAGGGCTCCCTCTGGTTTCCTTTTTGAAAACCAGTATTTTTTAAGAAAACTGCGTTCTAGCATATCTGCCAACTTTTACGTTTTTTTGTAACCACTAAAATTTTATAGTGATTTTCACCTTGTTTAATCTTGGAGATTTCGACAATAAAATAAGACAATATTTACTATATAATTTTAGTGGTAAGAAGAAAGCGTAAAAGTTCGCAGGTATGGTTCTAGGTTTCTACAACAATTGCACGAAAAACGCCCTTCACGGTAAGTTTCTTAGAAATTTACAAAGAAGCTTTTTCTCTTAACCCTCCGTCTACCAGACGGGTCCATTGGACCCGACAGGTACATACAAAATATTCATTCAAACCAGAAATTTCTTTAAAATAAACTAAGTATATAAACCAGACAAAAATAAGGTAAATAAATAAGTTAAATAGTTTTAAATAAAAATTCTGGTGTAGAACGTTTTATTAAAACTTGAATAAAATTCCCGGTAGATCTAGGGTTAAAAAAGAGGTTTTCAAAAAGCGGAACGAATGGGAGCCCTGCGTTTCCCATTGATAAAGAAGATTGAATTAACCTTTTAAGATCTGTTGTGCGAATTTCTTCACACTTAATTTTAATCGCCAAATATCACAATGTCACCCGAATTTACGACAAAATTTATTTGAAAATAAGTAGGTGCATTTTTTTGTGTACATAATAAACCGAATTTTTCAAAATATTGGTGCTAATGTGACATTTGCGTACAATACATTTATTGGGAAGGCAGTCACCCACCACAGTTTTAAGGGTTAAAAGATTTATTCTTATCACCAATTTCGAGCATTAATGCCTCATTATTTTCTCGTGTTCCACTGTACCAGTTTGAACTGAAAATCATCCAATCGACCTTTAGTTACAAAAACGTTAGTACGAAAACACATTTAAAAGTAAGTTTTCTGAATTATAGACATTATTTACCATCATTTGCTAACAGTAAAGTCGCATTCTTTCCGCGGATTCTATGGGCCGATTTCACGGAAATTCGTTCATTCGAGCTTTAATTAGATTTGAAAGAATGTTTTTCTAAATATGAAATTCAGTTATCACAGTGCGAACATTAACGTCTCATTTTTACTAGTGTTATATGGGCCCGATTTCAACTCATTTTACGATTTGCTTTAGATTTACAGGTGCGTGCGTAGAATGCCTGCTATACAAGGTCGAATGCAGTGGTGAGCTGTGTCGGAGGTTCGTTCAGAAAGATGTTTGTTTAGAGCACGTTACACACTGCCGAAGGCAGTGGTGTCCCGGAACTTGATTTAATTGGAAAGACTTCCCTTCGTGTGTGCAGCACCAAGGGTATAATTTCCGTAGGCAGAGGGTACTGAGTTCGTTAGGAAGTATCCTAAAACCCGATTTTAGTGGTTAACTCATAGGTTTACCATTGTGTTTTCCTGAACCGAAAGGTATGAAAACATGGAGGACTGGGAGAAGGAAAACACAATTGTAAACCTACGAGTCAACTACTAAAATTGGTTTTAGGTGATTTCCACCCAGATATGACTTGGCAGACCGATTACGTTTTAATGTGCGAATAGAGTTTTAACTAATTCAGTAATATCAGCCGTGAACTCGATGAGGTGATTGTATGTACTACCGTCTCCCGGTCTATAACTCTTTACGAAATTAATAGTTTATGGGAACGTATAACCAAACTACTGGGGAAAGGATGGAACCTAATACTGGAAAGTAACTGTCTTTCCCATCCCTGATGTAAGCAAGGTACAGTTTATTTTAACAAGAAAAAAAGTATAATCAATGTATCCATTGTTGGCAGCAAAGTATAATGTATTCTGCGTGTATTGTGATATAGGCACATTAAGCATATTTAACTTCATTTTCTTAAAAAAATAAATTGTACCATGTTTATCTGTGTTGTTTTAGTTTTAAAAGTACATCTGACTTAGTTTTGCTTTATTTAATCTGCATTAATAAAGCTGAATATTGCTACTTCAATAAAGCAGTGGCAATCAAGGCATTAAATTAAAAAAAGTAGCTAACTAGCAATAGTTTATAGGGTACTTCCCGATCTACGGTACGTGAAATATATGTGGTACTGTGTCATTCCGAATCTTAACCCCTTAAGTGCCACAGACGCATATATCCGTCGCGCATAGTCGATGCCTTAAGTGCCACTGACGTATATATACGTCAGTCCAAAATATTGTCCTCTATAGTGCGCTGTACCAGTAAGACTACGCCCACGGCTTTGGAATTAAAAAAAAAGAAAAAGAAAAATGACTTTGAAGGTGTTTTTGAAAGACTGGCCTATTTCAGAGGAGAAGGGGTAGAAGGAACTGCCTTCATAAAGGCTATCGCACTGAGCTAGTGACGTGAAAATACAAGCCAATTTTTTTCCATATTTGACAAGGCTCCGCCCTTTTTGTACACCACTATTATTTTAGAGAAAATATTGTTTGGTTTGCCGTTCACTTTTCGCCTTTCTGTCGCATTGCTGTATTGATGTCTCTACCTCAGTCTCATTGCTTTAGCCGTGCAGTTTCTCGAATTTTCTCGAATATCGTAGGAGTATGTTCGATACTGATGATAGTGAGTTGGATGCCGACTTTCCGTCATCTTCTGGATCAGAGACGTCAGAATATGATATGTCAGATGAAGAGGATTCAGATAACGACTATTCTATGTAAGATGCCAGAAACTGGGTACGATTGGATATAAAAAAATTACCTGTGCCACCTTCACGGTTTCCATTTTCGGGACAACCAGGAATAAATAAAAATGTAACAGATGTTACGAACCCACTTTTATTTTCTTAATTATTTTTTGATCAGAAGCTGTTGCTTCATATTGTTACAGAAACTAACCGTTTTGCGGACCAGTATAACAACCAGCATCCTGGAAAAGAGAAATCAAGGACGAAGTTGTGGCGTCCAACAACTTTAGAAGAAATATATGTTTTTTAGGTATACTTATTGTGCAAGGAATATTTGTACAAACTCACGTTGCACTTTACTGGTCTAAAAACAAATTGATCAAAACTCCAATTTAGGTAAATTTATGAGCAGAAATCGCTTTCAATTTACCATGAAATTTCTGCACTTTTCTGATAACAGTACTTTTCATAAAAATTCACATCCAAATCCGAAACTAAGTAAAATATGGCTTGTTTTTTCTGACATGATGAAGAAATTTTCAAGCGTCTATACACCTGAAAGGGACCTAAGCATTGATGAGAGCTTGATATTTTTTAAAGGCAGGCTATCGTGGGTACAATACATACCAATGAAAAGAGCTTGCTTTGGAGTAAAAAACTTTGTACTTGCTGAAGCAGAGACAGGATATATTCACAATACGATCGTGTACACAGGACAGAGTACAATCTTTGATAAAAAGTATGAGAACTATGGAGTCGCAACAAAAGCAGTGATGACGCTTATTGAACCTTTTTTGGGAAAAGGTTATTGTGTAATTGCGGACAATTTTTATCTCTCACCAGAATTAGCAGAACTTCTTATCCAAAATTCAACTGACGTATATGGAACTCTTTGTCCTAATCTACGTGATTTGCCGGAAAATTTCAACAAACTTACTTTGAAGGAAGGCGAAATAGCCGCTTTCCAAAGAGGCAAAATTACCGTGTTGAGATGGCGTGACAAAAAATATGTTTCGCTTGTTAGTTCTATCCATACAGCAAATTGCTCTGAAACGGAAAAAAAATGTCATGAAGCCAGCTATTGTTATAGATTATAACTTGAAGATGGGTGGGGTTGATAGAGCGGATCAGGCATTAGTTTGTTATTTAACAACACGAAAAAGACAGAAGAGGTATTATTTAACAACATTTCGCCATCTATTAGATATGGCTATTTGGAGTGCCTTCACATTACAAGAGAAACAACTCCGTAACGTTAATAATTAGAACTTCCGCATGAATTTGGTGGAACGTATATTTGAGAAATTTCATATTACTCCCCCACAACCTGCCAAACGACAGAAATTAGAAAGTGGCTG
Organism: Maratus speciosus; assembly: GCA_963932465.1. Lineage (NCBI taxonomy): Eukaryota > Metazoa > Arthropoda > Arachnida > Araneae > Salticidae > Maratus > Maratus speciosus. The sequence goes on along the minus strand of OZ010796.1, from coordinate 206,222,038 downwards.
TACATAATTTTTGTATTTTCGTTTCTTTTTATATTTTCGTGGAAATACACAATGTTTATATTAAAAGCTTGTCTCTTATTTCCCCCAATACACCGCATAACTACGTGCACCTGTTTGGAAAACTGTGGCACGGGGAATGAATCTCGTAAGTTTTTCTCGGCTGGTAAGAGATTACAATAACTACTAATTGTTTAATATTTTACTTATGACAGTAATTTTTGCTCGTGTTGCAGATGTGCAGTACAAGAAAAAAGTTCACGTTATACGAAAAACACATCTCTGATTTTATCATTATTTTTGCAGTGCAGTAAACCTTCCATTAAATCACATATCATTTTTTTTGAAAAAAAAAATCAAATAATGCATAAAGACATGACGTAAAGACTCCGACTAAAATGAACGCAAGAAAAACTTTTTTCGTATAATTAAACGAATAGAACCGATATTGTTACCAACAAATTGTTGGTTCTAAAGCGTACTTATTTATCGGAGGAGAATTAATAAATCATATTCGAAAAATATGAATTATTTACCTAGATGAATTTTTACATTTTTTTTTCGGAAATATGGATTTGTTCACGTAAAACTCACTCCTGACTCTTTTGTTCGAGATATATACAATAGTTTCCTATCGGTAGCTTAAGAGCACAGCTTTCAGTTATTAGTGAATCCACAAAAATTAAAAATTGAATGGAACATCTTTTGTCACTCAATGATTATTTACAGAGTTCGCACGCTCTTAAGCCACGCGCCATTTTGTAACGCCACTAAGTTCTAACTGTGGCAGTGGGGAGTGAATCTCGTAAGTTTTTCTCGGCACGTAAGGGGTTAATGTAGAATACTGAATAGGTTGCAAATAAATTTATAGCATTTGTTGTATTGTTTAACCCTTGTAGTACCATTGGGGTCTTATTTGAACCAGGATAGTTTCTATTTTGAAAATTTAATGTTCCAAAGCAGAAAAATATGAATAATATATACATAGTATATGAAATTAAATAGACATCTCCTAGGAAGAAGTTACATATAATAAAATTAAATTTCTGGATCAAATCATGTAAAACTAAGAATGATCAGAAAATAGTAAAACCTGGTACTAGGTTGGTTAACTACCGTATACAGTCTAGTATTAGACGACCCCAAATACAAGAGGGAGGAGAAACTGAACACCAGGATTTTAAAAAAGTTATCTTCGTCTAATCTAGCTTCAAAATAGCAAAAATTGGCTGATGTTTAATAAGGTGAACATACCCTTTTCCAAATATTAGTATTCAGTCTATTATTTCTGTCGAATTTAAGGTCGGCTGATACGCAAGTATATACGGTAATTAAAAAATTGAACAAAAATATTTTTTCTCACTAACCCTCTCAGGGGCAAAGTACTTCTGTTGATAAAATGTTAAAATGATTGATTGACACCAGGATTTAAAATAAAATTTATATGAAAGAAATAAAAGCGTTTCTTCGAGTACATAATATAAATCAAAATTTAGATTTAAAATACTGGTGCCAATGTGGCATTTGGGAATTCAAATTAACCCTAGAACTACCGGAAATTTTACTCAAGTTTTATAAAAACATTCTACACCAGAATTTTTACTTAAAACTATTTAATTTGTTTATTTAACTTATTATTGTCTGATTTATACATTTAGTTTGTTTTGAAGAAATTTCTGGTTTGAATAAATATTTTGAATGTACATGTCGGGTCCAATGGACCCGTCTGGTAGACGGAAGGTTAAGTGGTATATATAATATACCGCTGCACTTTGAGAGGCTAAAGACCCGGTTTTACCATAGAATGAAATATTTTGTTTCAGGATTCGTACGCTGCAAGGACTTATTTAAAGTTATTAAATTATTAAAGTTAGTTGGGATAACTAGACCCACGATGTAACTAGGCCATAGGCTATTTTATAAAAAACTGTTGATGTATTTTAAGTTTTAGCTTTTGTGAACAATGCCCCCTAATTTCTACTTCCTAAAATGTCAAATCAATCATAACGCTCTCTTTGCTGTGATAGGTTGTCAAAAATTTTCGTTTCTTTTATTAAAAGCAACAGCAATTTTGTTGAACTTCCTCGGCTTTTTATTAAAATACAGTAAGAACTTTTATTAAACAATCTTTTTTTTTAAAGATTAGGCATATAACTACGTTAATATTATTAGGTTTCTATACATATTTACTTCATGTTTCAAATGTAAGCACGGTATCCCAGTTACCTCATAAATGTTTCAAGAATGGGGTAACAGGGACATGTATCCGGGGTAACTGGACCATGCTGGATCCAGTTACCCCAATAGTTATAAATATTTTTTTTAGTTTCTCTTACAACGGGAAGTCAATTTCTGCATTGTTTTTTGCTCACAATAAAGAAAATTATAGAATACCTTTTTAAAATTACGTAATAAAATTTAAAAAAACCATATTGAGTGATATCAAACCAAATTTCTTGACCCCTTGAGAGGCGCTAATGCCGTTATGGCATCACATAATTTTAATTCCTAATTGCCACATTGGCACCGGAATTTCATAATGAATATTTCCCCTTTATTAAGTACGCGAAGATATACTTTCACTTGTTTTCAAATAGATTCTCTTGTAAATACTGGTGTCATTAAATTATTCCAACATATTATACGAATGCAAATACCTTGCTCCTGAAAGTGCGATATCCAAACCTTGAAATTGTACGATACAGGGGTCGCATTCTTACAGGGAAACTTTTATTGTTCCTACCACTATTTCGAAAATAATAGCTTCATCGCATCTTTCTCTAGAATATGTTAAATAAAATGATCATGAAGGTAACGCATTGAAGTTTCTGGCGGGAAAATTTTACCACTATAATGCGACCACTGGATACAGATAAAGTACTTAAGTACTTTCGAAGACGTATGTCATACATTTACCTTGCTATTTTTTTCCTTAACATACCCATGTGACTTTTATACTTATTACGTATACTAAAGTACATAAGTACTTACTTAATTTTTATGTTTTTGGTATAAATAAATCTAATATTTTCACTTCTAGTGCTTTTTTTAGACACATTGACAGCAAAGTTTTCCCTTACAACGCTATTTATTGACATATAATTTATATGATCTGCCTGGTTTAATTTTTTTTAAGTTGTTTATACCTTTTCAAACAGGACCTGATATTCCACATGAAAAGAAATAATGGCGTGTTGAACATAGACCCTCCTGGTCCACTTACCACATTTTTATGGAAGAACTGGGTCCCATGAGGAAAGAAAGATTAAATATGCATATTTTTATATATTAAAATGTAATTTTGACCATTTCTGTCTGATAGAGCGAACCTAACTGAACTCATTTACAGAAGTTCAGACTTTAGTTCAAATGAACATTAGCTTTTTGAAGCTGAATTGTCAGAAGGTCCAGAGTCACATGGTAAAATCATGGCCCAGTTGCCCCAACTAACCTTATTTGCCTTATTTAATGAAAAAGAATTCTGTCCTCCGATAAAGCGACCAGTACTTTATAAAACTTCTGGATCTAAAACACCTAAAATCCTCTGAATCCCTTGATGCGTACAAACCAATGTATTTATGAATAAAGAGGAGGAGACATATTGTACTGTCTACCTGTTGCGAATGAAGTAACTGAGGAGGTTGTTAGAAGATGGCGGCTGCTTTTTTGAAATCGGATCTTCAGTTTCTGATTACCGACAGCACAAATGTCCCACCAGTAAAATTGAATAGAAAATGTCGTCTTATTTAAGCGTATTTTTCTTGGAAGATTTTCTCAAAAATGTCGTAAAAATTTCTATTTGTTCAGTATACCATCTGAAACAGTCAGTTTGTTTCCCTGGTTGTCACAATATGGCGGAAACACAGGACCTAACTGCCGCCTAAGTAAACTACTACCAGTAAAAATGAAAATCTGTTTCTACACTTATTTATGACTGAAATTTTGTATGAACAATGCGTTTAAATAAGTTGAAGATATCAATATAAATTTACTGGTGAAAGTTTCCACCGGCGGTAAACAACGTTTTCGATAGCGGTTAACCTTCTCGCTGCGCAGTCCGAGATATGCTCGGGCATGCATTTTCCGTCAAATTAATACTATTTGGTTATTCCCACCAGTTATTTTTTAGCGAAAACTTTTTCTGATTTAATCAGGGCATTTTCCCCGATTACGATAGTCAAAAATTCCTGCTTTAAAGAACCGGTGAAAAACTGTTAAAAATTCTATAAAAGACGCTCATCGCGAAGAACTACTCACGCAGCTAGAGGGTTAAAGTTGAAACTTCACTAATTTATGGATATGCCAATTCCTCTTTATTAATAGTTCCATGTACGAACTGTGTGTATAGATATGTTTGAAAAATTACATTTTATTTGTTATTGGAAATTATGTTAATTTTTATCGAGAAAAAGCGCATATCTGCCATATTTTACCCATTTTGTTATTTTGAAAATTTAACAGAGACCTTTGCCGCGTTTAATCCTAGATTTCGGCGGTTAAATAAGACAAAGTTTTCTGTTAAATTTCAATGGTAAGAAAATAGGTTAAAAAGTGGCATCTATGCAAGTCTATGGAAATTTTTTAATCACAAATAAAAAAGTTTTAACCCTTTCAAGGGCTCTGGTCAAGCGGCGTGACCACCTAATTATTATTCCAAAACTTGCAAGCGGTACAAAGAATTTTTTATAAATTTTTCCTTTTATAATAAAAGCGTAGAAAAGCAGGGTTTTTTTCCATAAAAATTCGTTTTTAAATTCTGGTGTGAATCAAATATTTCATCATTTTATGAACAGAATTTTTCTGCCCCTGAAAGAGTTAACGCATTTTTAATTTCATGTTTATTTACTAAAATATTTCTATATGTACGTACATAAATTATGCGTTCAGGTTTTCAAAATTGTAAACAACTTAAATTTAGTTTTTATTTTAAAGATATGAGATGATATTTTGTGAAACAGATAGAACCATGATTATAACCGTAAAAGTTCATTTACCTGAAAATACAATTACTTGTAACGTTAAGATAAAATTAAATGCTTCTTTTACAAATTTAAGTTAGTGTTTGTGCATACAAAACTAACATTTTAAACTAACATTTTTCAAACTAACATTTTAGATAAAATATTCAAATTATATTTTTTTTTGTATTATTTAGATTCTTCTTCTTTTACATTTTGACATTTGATGCTTTTTAACAAAATTTTACCTAAATAAAACATTATTTTAAGTAAAAATTCTTGTTTTCAATTACAACATACAATAAATAAATACAATCTTGCAAATCATAAACTTTAATTTTAAATACGATATATATCAACTATTTGAGTAATTTCTAAATTTATATGCGTTTCTAAGAATTCTTAAAACATGTAAACACCAAAATAAATTTGAATTTAACTTTTTTTACTATTTTCTGTTATCTAAAGCTGCGAGAAATTAAATTAGACTCAAACAATGTTTCTCATGTACGTTACAATGAATAAAGTAGAATATTGCTACTAAATTTCTAAATTAATTCATTAAAATGTAACAAGAATTTGACGTAATTTAAGGCTTTTTTGGGTATTTTTATGATGCGAAGTGTTTACCAGGAGCGTAGCGTCAGGGGATGCTGGATTATTTTTACCAGTATTATTATATACAAATCCGTTTTTAATGGCAAAACACTTAGAGATTAATTAAGGCTAAATTTAGAATATTGTAATACTTTTAGCTAAACGATGCAGCATCCCGTGCCTCTATGCCGCTGATGTTTAACAAAAACCTAATTACACTAAATTTTGATAAATATATTAACTTCTTCGCTACTGAGTATTAGATAAATATTATTGATTATTACTGAATAATGTCTTACCCAATATGGCTCCAGAGTAAGACTTTTAATATATTTGCATTATTTCGAATCTTAGGCATAGACGTATATCATTCTATGGTAGAAATTGCAATTATGTTCAAATATCATTAATAAAACGTGAAATAACGGAAGTCCACTTGTGTTACATAGCTGCTAAGTCTTGCGCTTTTTTGTGATACAAAAATTTAGTAGTACATTTTTGCCTTGTTTAATCAATAAATTAAGGCGATTTAGACAGCTAAAATTTACTATTAAATTTCTGTGGTACAGGAAAGCGTAAGAGTTGGCAATATTGGCTAATGAGTATTAATGAAATATTATAACTGAAAGAATTCTTCTCCAATTTGACGAAAATCAGTGTTTAATGTATTTGTATTATTTCTAATATTAGACATCGAACACCAGATTAAACTGCTTTGTGAAGTTGCACACGACGCTGGTCGTTACATTCAAGATTTAACCTTTTCCAGCGAGGAGTAATTCTTTTTGTAAAATGATGAAATGATGGACTGACACCAGAATTTACAAAAGAATATATTACAAAATAAAAACTTGCTCATGTCCCCATACTTTATATAAAGAAAATGTTAATTAAATATTCTGGTTGCCGTTATTAGTAAAATTAGGTGAAGAATGGCATGCTTCCATCTTGCCGAAGATAATCCACATAGTTCGACCATCCAAATTTTGGCGGTTACGCATTTAATACACTGTTTATTTTAAATTTCAACAATTCTTTTTAAAGGAACACTACTAAAGTTACAGACATATGTGAGCAAACAAAACGCTAAATTTGTCTTTTGCGCTTGTAACGACTTTTTTCCGAAATACTCCTCTAGTACGCATTCGTTCGCTTAACTATTTAAAACAGGGTTCGTAGGCATCAACAGTGTCGCCAGTGGACTACTTTTTTTAAAGTCATAATTCTTGATTAGCACAAATTTTCTGAAATGGTAAAATTCCCCTTGTTTTCGCTTTAATTAATATGGCATTGAATAACGGGAATTTCACTATTTCAAAAAAGGGATGCCAATGAAGAAATCTGAATTTTTATCCATTCAGGGACGAAGCACTTCCACTGCTAAAATGTCGAAATACATAAATGACACCGGAATTTAGAAACAAATTTATTTGCAAATAAGAAAAAGGGTATTTTTTTTTCACATACAAAATAAACGGAATTTTTTTAATCCAAAATTCTGGTGTCAATGCGGCATTTGTGAATTAAAATTAAGTGGTTTCATAAACATACCACCGCCCCTGAAAGGGTTAAAAAAGTAGCCCACTGGCAAAACTGCGCATCAAGTGAGTTACGGGATTTTACGTGTTTTAGTCCCAGAAATTTTGTAAAGTACTGGTCGCTATATTAGAAGATTGAACTTTGTTTTTAATAATTAAATAGGGATTATATAACTTTACAAAGATTTTGGTAAAACGTCCTTGAAGCGTACGAATCCTGTAAAACAAGAGTTCTATATTTTCGTTCAGCCGAATTACTTTTGCTTTCGTTCAGAACTTAAAAAAAAAAAAAAAAAAAAAAAAAAAAAAAAAAAAAAAACATATCCGTTTTATATTAAATGGACATTGTACATTTTTAGTACATTTTTTTAATTTTAAGAATTAGGATAAAAAAGTAATTTCTTTGCGTTTTAATATTCAACTAGAGCAAATTTCTGAAAAACAAATTACATTTAAATCACGCATTTAATTAATTATTGTTCTAAATTTAAAAAATTGAGATTTTAAATCTAAAATTGAAAATGTCCCATTAAGTTTTATAATGTAGTGAATGCACATCATTTTAAATAATATTTTTATGAAAATTAGAAGGTTTTTACGATAAATCGTTCTAAGTAAGTTTTGCTTAAAGAATTTGAAGCGAAAAATTGAATTTTATAAAAGCTTTTTAAAAGACATATGGATTGCCGTATAATATGTGACACCCTGTATTTCTCAAAATTTCCCCAGAAAGGTACAAAAATTTTATACGGCTGCTCTCGGTACGTTTTTTTTTTTTTTTTTTTTTTTTTTTTTTTTTATACCGCATTTATTAAAGAAGTAAAGAAGTGCTTCATTTAAAAATTTTTCTTTCAAAAAACTCTCAGGAGCGTTGTCTTTGTGCAAATGTTGTAAAAACTTATCATGAAATTTTTTCTTAAAAAATACTGGTATGAAAGATTTGACCAGAGTGCTGGATTTTAAAATTATTCATATTAATTTATAATTGTTCCTATAATTATATTTTCCATGGAATAAAATGTGCTCTAATGTGCTTTAGCACATTCCATATTCGTAGATTATTATGGCAGATATTACACGAAAGCATAAACTTATTTGCATAAACTTATTGAACAATTCCAATAATAGAAACTTTACCAATTCACAATATTCCACATTACGAAAAGCTTCAATCTATCATATTAACACTAGAAAAACCGAGAGTTTTATGCTCAAATTTTTGAAAATATTTCACACCAGAATTTTTATTTTAAATTAGTAACTTATACATTTAACTAGTTTTTTATTTTTATTTATTTATTTATTTTTTGTGTGTCTTTTAAACTCGTTTTAGAAAAAAAAAAATTCTTGTTTGAACCGAGATATATTCATTTGATAGCGGTCAAAATGACTTTCGCGGGCTTTCTAGTGTTAATTAAATCGCATTTTATAAATTTTATCGTCTAAATATATTTACTATCAATGACATGTATTAACCCTTAAATGCACAGTGATGTATATCTGCATCACTTTTTACTTAACTCTTAGCAACCACTATATTTATATAGAAATATTAATCTTCATAAAATTACAAAAATATGCTACTAAATAAAGTTAAAAATCTATCTTAAAATTTCTGGTGTCTAATCCTTAATATAAGAATTAAAAAAACACAATTCTGAAAGAATAATTCATGCATTTCAGGGTTAAGTTTTACAAAAAAAAAAAAAAAAAAAAAAAAAAGGAAATAAATAAATAAAATAAAAATATGTATATTAACACTAGAACCGCCATAGCGGTCATTTTGACCGGTACCAAGTGAAAATATTTCGATTTTAACTAGAAATTTCTTTATAAAATATTTAAAATACGGACCACGAAGAAATAAGTTAAATAAATAAGTTAATTAGTTTTAAATAAAAATTCTGATGTAAAATATTTTTTAACACTTGAGTAAAGGCATAAGGCATTTATACTCATACTTATTAACATATTTACTAATCAGCACTGTTTTAGTTATGACAGTAGTTTTTACTTGTATTGCACAAGTGCAACATTAAAAAAATTCACGTATTATACGAAAAATGTATCTCTCATTTTTTTCATCATTTTTCCTGTGTTATAAACCTTTTAGAAAATCATATGTGATTTTTTCGAAATAAAATAAAAAACATGCATTTAACACTAGAACGACGGTGAGCGGTTTTGACCGCTACCATATAAATATATTTCAGTTCAAACCAGAACTTTTATAATAAAATAAGTTTAAAAGGCACAAAGAAGGAAAAAAAAATTAAATAAAAGAGTTAAACTGTTTTAAATCAAAATTCTGGTGTGAAATATTTTTATAAAACTTTACGAAAATTTCCGGCCTTTCTAGTGTTAAGGGTTAACATAAGTGTTACAAAATATTAGATTGAGCAAAAAGTTCTGAGAAATTTTTTTTCTAATATTTACCATAATTTGTATCGTATGTAGGAGTACTAGTGGCATATTTATAGGAGTTCACTAACTTTTGCTCCAAAATGCATATTGAACAGTATGATTTGCGCGTGTTGACCCGGCATTATTAGAGAAAAGGCTTAACGATATCTGAAATCCTTCGCGCGTCGATGAGATTAATGAGGATGAAGGTGCTGGTAACAGCGACAAACTTAGCCAGCAAATCTGGAATCTGGCAGAACGGTGGCAGAAAGCCGTGGACTATGGTGGTCTCTACTTTAAAGAATAGTCCTTGTTTCTTTTGTTGTTAATTTGCGCATAACAACGCAACTTTCACAAATTTTCCAGAACTTTTAGCTCAACCTAGTATAAACAGAGTCTTTAAAAACTACATTCCAATAATTAAAATACGCAATGCAAAAAGTTATGAATATGTGAAATTTTTTCAGAATGAAGTGATCAATTACTTATAAAACGAGAATGAGAAATCATGTGTTAAACATAGATTATGTAACACTTTCCAACACATTCAGAATACCGTAATAAAACGTCACAGTTTATTAAGGTGATATATGATTTATAAATAAACAACATGAAAACTCATAACACATTTTAAAACCCAATTTATCTTATTACAATCAGTATTCGGAAAAATATCAGGTTTTTTGTGCAGACCTGTATATGGTCTATGGATTTGTATTTATACTGGCTAATTCCATGCGTACTTGTAGTGTAAATCACATAGATGCAAATTGCTATAATGTTTCGCTACTAGTATTTTAGAAGGGAAAATGTGACTTATGTTATCGGAGATATCTCATTAATTGAATAAGGTAAAGAAAACATTTTGAAAATAACGATGGCAAGAAAGCATAGCAGTTATCATATATGTGACTTACACTACAAAGACCCATGGAATTAGCCTACTACATAGTATGCTAAAAGTTAGTTTATTGAAACGAATAGCACAGTTGAAAATTTCCATTCAGCAGTTTTCGTGAATAAATAAAAATGTACTTGAGAAATTCTGTACAACCCTGTATATGATCTATAGGATTTATTCACACCAAGTAATAATTTAAAAAATAGTTCAATTTAAAAACGCGTACCACAACTGAAAACGCATTTCTAGCAATTATTGTTCATACGCTTCGCTAGTTCAATTTCTTCTGTAGTCAAATTCTTTTGTGTATCCCTGTACATAAACGATATATTCTATGCACACTATATTATACAGTAATCGCTGTGTGGTTCACCTCAGTGATGTATATAAATTTCAGTATGTTTAAAATACTGTAATATTATTAAAATACACCGCAAAGGATTTTTCCCAATAGACCGTATAGAATTCTTTCAAGTGTCTCTGTAAATGAACTGAAAATGCCATACACTTCATCTTCAATACCGAACATTCCATAGTGATACCCAATAACATCTATAAATTTCATGGCAATCAGACTATATTTACGTAAGCTAGAGCACGAAAAGACACGCGGACAGACAGACAAACGAATAGACAGACGGACAGATAAACCCATTTCATACATTATTTTGAACTATGTTGCAAAGTGTTAAAAAGGAAAGAAGTGTATTCTTAGTCAACACACTATTAAATTTAATTAATGGATTTATTGACGATAGAATTATTGTAAACTCTTTATACGATTGTTTAACCCTTTCAGGGGCAAGGTACTTGTATCCGTAAAATGTTGAAATAATTGTCTGACACCAGTATTTACAAGAAAATTTATTTTTAATCATGAAGCAGTATATTTTTGCGTACTTAATAAAAGTCAACTTTTCATTAAAAATGCCAACGTGCAAATAGGGATTAAAATTATGTGATGCCGTGACGGCATCACCGCCCTTGAAAGGGTTAACCCGGGGGAACTCGCGCATAAACAGAGTATGAACGGTTTTCAGTTTGTCACCAATAAATGCAAATAATAATCGTAACCTTATTTAGTGGGAGAGAATTGTTGCAAATTATGCAAAAAAGTAAGTTAAAAATTACTTTTCGAAGAATAGGGTTGACAGTTGTTAAAACCGTACGCATCCGGGGTATGTCATACCCCGCGCGACTTCTCCCGTTTTAAGAATCCTTTTTTGAAATCTAAAGGTAATTAAATCGATTAAACACACATCGAGCCTGAAAGTATTATTTAACCCGACGTTGCAGTAATTTATTTTTTAAATTATGTTTTCATACTTGTTCTAAGGATACATATCAGAAATTTTAAAGATTAGTTCTTCGCCTTATTTAACCCCTTAACTGTTTCTTTCTTTCTTTCTTTTTTGACGCAATAAATTAAAAATAAGGACCTGGCACCACTTTTTTTTACTAAAATATTTAACTTTATGCAATCGGAAAAAGATATGCCATTTAACAAACCAAAGATTACAGTTAAAATTAAGTGGTATCCAAAAGCTTTTAGCAGCGACGATAGCAAACACTTTGTGCCTGAGCGGCACTCGGGTAAAATAGTTAAGGGGTTAATAGCTGATTTTTGTGAATACATAATGCGAATACTTTTATTTAGATACAGTGGTTTCTTGAAAGAGTATTATTTATTAAAGATTACATATTATTTCATTCTTTTACGAATTACTGTTCAGTGTAGGGTTATTTGTAACTCCACATTAGGACACACATTTTTAGGTCTATTTTGAATATAATTTTTTATATAGAATATGCCAGCTATTTTAACTTTATCTGAAAATTTCGCTCTTAATGTGTGAAAGCATTTTTGAGAAGTGACTCTATGTGTAATCTACATATAGCGTAGTTTACTTTTACATATATTTACATGCTTTAATCTAATATTGCTAATATTTTTAATGTATGAATTAATTATTCCGACGCGCTACTGAAGTTGCACAGCATTTGTTTAACCCTAGAACTACCGGAAATTTTACTCAAGTTTTATAAAAACATTCTACAGCAGAATCTTTACTTAAAACTATTTAATTTGTTTATTTAACTTATTATTGTCTGATTTATACATTTAGTTTGTTTTGAAGAAATTTCTGGTTTGAATAAATATTTTGAATGTACATGTCGGGTCCAATGGACCCGTCTGGTAGACGGAAGGTTAATTGTACACACTGTATTTGTTTATTTGTCTTGATTTTGGGATCAAGTTAATCTCTCATCTGTATCATTATGTATATTAAATTTCATTTTAATCCGATGTTCCCTTCTTGGTGCGGTAATTTCAATGTTCCTGAGTGTATTTCGCAATTGCGTTTTGTATACTTTATTTATTTATTTATTTTAATTCTTTTTTTCCAATCTAAGCAATATAGCAGAGGTAGACAACTGTGGCAAGCCGGATACCACTAAATTTTACAGAAAAAGTGTACTTCTTGAATCTCAGATATTCGGTGATTAGATAAGGCAATGATTACTATAAAATTTTACTGTTGTCGAGCGTGCCACATTTTCCAAAACATTTTTACTTTTTTTTATTAATTCTTTTATGGAGATATTTGCCTAAAATACCCCAAAGTAATATATTAGATAAACATGCATATCTGCCAAGCTCTCGCTAATCTTCCTTAATATGTCGATTAATTTGACCCAAGAAAATTATTTCACGAAACTTCAATTATTTAATTTCAGGTTTCTACGTGGAAATTATTTAATTTCTTTTGTTAAAAAAATAAACTGCTTCGAAATGTATTTAAACTTAAATGCATATTTTTTTTATTTTGTTTCGAAAAAGTTATATATGATTCTTGATCCAATTGGCTGGCTTGGTGGGCAAGTTCCCAAATGACAACATATAAGTTGTGGGGGACTTTAACGCCTAGTCGTTCATTTGGGGGAAGAGGCCAATGGATCCGATAGGTGAAAAGGTCATCTCTTTCACACTTGCTCATGATTTCGAGATCATTAACACTCCAGACAGCGTCGCGATCTTTGATGAGCATCAAGGTCAAAGCTGGATGGACTTGTTGTTGGTCACGTATTACTGACTGGACAAATAATGACTGGGTGACGCTCAGTTTTCATAATGCCATGACCTGGACTTATCAGCGTAGACCAAGGGACCCTTATTCTAGGGTGTGACCTAGGGACCTGGTCTGGGATGAGTTGCTCCGGGATCTTCGGGCAACATATTTCAACATTTGGGATCACGACCTTTCGATCCTGGAAGTTCAACATCATGAATCAACAATGGACAGGTTATGTTCGTATTACCGGAAGTGTCGTTCTGCCCTCGGCAAGGACACGTGTTTGTGGACTCCGGAGTTGGAATGTTAGAGGTCAAGAGAGCGTGCTCTGAGAAGGTTCTACAAGCGTACGCTTGATACCGTTCAGAGTGGGAGACTTGAGACTCTCTTCAAGCGGAGGCGGGCTGAATACAAGAAGGCGATCTTGCAGACCAAGCTAGCATCTTCCTGAAAGTTTCTTTCGGAAATGCTCACTAATGACAAAATCGGACAAAAATTCGAGGTGGTGTGAGGCAAGTAGATGCCAGATGCTGTAGTCACTCTGGAGCTACCCGATGGCGGAGTGGCCTCCACCTGGGATGAGTGCCACGATGCTCTTCCATTACATCACTTCCGACAGGATGATGAGGTCGTGCAGACCGCAATCAGTAAGTCTAATGACCCAGACTTGTTCGACATCGAGGAGTTACAGCTGGCACTTGACTCAATGGCGCATGAAAAAGATCCAGGTCATGATGGGTTCCGTCTAGAGATCATCAAAGAAGTCTTTCGCTACCACCCTCAGTGGGTGCTTTCCTTGTATAATCAATGCCTTAGAGATTCTAAGTTTCCACGGAGCTGGAAGCATGTTGTTGCAATCTACTTTTCAAAAGACGGTAGAAAAAAGAGTGACCTGGCTTCCTACTGGGCTATTTGTCTCCTTCCTGCGATTAGGAAAGTCTTAGACAAAATGTCCGCAACTCGCCTCATGCACTACTTGGAGTCAAAGAAAGGGCTCGACAGTAGGCAGTATGGTTTTCGTTGAAATCGCTCTACGTCTGATGCGCTTCATAAGGCGATCCGCTGCATTTCCGAGTCAAAAAGGCTTGATCAGTAGTCATGTTTGATTAGCCTGGGAGTCAAGAATGTATTCAACAGCACCCGTTCATCAGACCTGCTTCGTCTTCTGTCTGAGTATGCTGTTCCTTCTGACCTCTTGGGTTTAATTGATTCGTTTTCTGGGAATGGATCAGTCATTTCGAATACAAATGAGAATTACTTTAATGTTGGTGTGCCGCAGGTATCGTGTCTTGGCCCAATCCTATGGTTGGTGCTGGTCAATAGCTTACTGAAACGACTAGGCATGGATGAGGCATGGGCTATTTTAGTCTTTGCTGATGACATATTCATCCTTATAGACCGGAAGCCGACAGCAGAGACAATCACCTCATCGAGTTCACGGATGAAATTCTAGGATTAGTTAAATCTTGATTCGCATATTAAAACGCAATCGGTCTGCCGATATGTCGGTAGAAAACACCTGAAAACCCGATTTTAGCAGTTGAGTTATAGGTTTACCATTATGTTTTCTGCTCCCAGTCCTCCATGTTTTCATACCTTTGGTTGCAGGAAAACTCGATTGTGAACCTACGAGTCAGGCGCTAAAATCGGGTTTTCAGGTGTTTTCCACCAAGATACGACTTGGCTGGCCGATTGCGTTTTAATATGCGAATCAAGATTTAACTAATCCTAGAATTTCATCCGTAAACTCGATGAGGTGATTGTATGTGCTGCAGGCTCCCGGTCTATTACATGTAGTCGGGTTTTTTACCAGTTTATAGATATTGTTCGGTGGGTTCTCACAGAGACTCACGCCTGGGCGATCAAATGCAGCTTTGAATTCAGCTACGACAAGTGCATGTACATGTACACGGTCATACTCCCAAAGGAAAAGATGCCGAATAATCCCTTTTATGTCATCTGGATGGATGATCATAAGGTAAACTTCTCCCAGCAGATCATGCACCTATGTGTGGTTTTTGATTTGGACAACAATTGGATGCCACATTTGGACCTCGTCCAATTGAATTCAACCAAGATCCAGTACAATCTAAGTAGAATAGCTACAGAAATATGGGTTCTGAGGCCAGGTGTCCGCAAGCAGTCTTCTCTGTCGTGGCCGAGCGTATAATCTTATATGCGGCTCCTATTTTGTGCTTCAACAAAGTTTCTCTTCGCAGGAAATTTCTGAGTATTCAGCGCGGTCTCCTGTCATGCGTCACTATGTGCTATAGCTCGGTGTTAACAGATGCGCTAACCGTCTTGTCTGGGGTGGTTCCCCTGGAGTTTCGTGCTAGTGTCCAACGCGACTTCGAAGCCCTCACTCGATGGAGTGAGAGTGTTGAAATGTCAATCTCAGGACAGATTCGGTAGAGATTTGGGAATATCCACCTCGACGAGACTGTTCGTGTAGAATCCCATGTACTCCGGATCTCATCTGGAGGCCACCGTATACGTATTATAAGGATGGGTGAAGGCTTGAGGATCATAAATTGGGGTGCGCCTATCTCCTCGCAACAAAGGACGGGATTGTCAAGGAGTGTCTGTTCCATCTGACCGATGGGTCGACCGTCTTCGATGCCGAAATCCATGCGACCAGTGAGGTTAATTCGGACGCTCTTCGGAAAAGTCTCGTTGAACTCAATATTTTTTTTTAATTCGTGATCGGCGCTTCAGGCTCTTTACTCTCTGGTGCCTCGTCACAGAGCCGTTGCCGAGATTAGAGACCTGGTTAAAAGTAGAGGAATCAATGTCCATATGCAGTGGATAAAGGACCATATTGGTTACGACTACAATGAGCATGCCGATACACTTGCGAAGGAAGCTGCGAATCGCCCCGCGGTTGATGTATAGATTCCTCTCTCCTGCCGTCAGGTGAAGAGGAGAATCTTTTGCCAGGCACTTGTCAATTGGCAGAAAAAGTGGGATCATTCTGAGGATGGTCGGGTGACATATGCGATCTTCCGGAAGGCCTCCTCTCGGAGACTCTTCGTAAATTAGGTCGTAACGGTACATGGTACTTTCGGTGATCACCAAGCCCGCTTTTTCAGAGGTAAACCTACGTGCTTCTGCGAGTCTGGGAATAGCACGATTAGACATTTTATCTATAAGTGTCCCTTGAGGATATCTGTCGGGTAAAATTATTTTCCACCGCGGTTTCCACACTCGAATGCTTACCGATCTTTGCCTTGACCATTATAGCAGGAAGTGGGTCGTGGCTATTGTCAGCGACCTCTTGACAAAGGCTTTAGATCGGGTTGGTGGTCGCGAGGGCACTTGAGGTCTCGCACATCTAGCCCCGAAGTCTTTGAACACAGAGCTCGAAATCATTTGTACGCAAAACTCTTTAGAGGAATCCGATGCCGCAGTGTCGGCATGTTTCGGACGGGCGACCGCACAAGGTTTTTCCTTGTGTGTAGCGATAATTCGGGTAGCTTTTTCTATTAAGTCCTCCATGAAGACAGAGTCTCATGCGAAATAACAGTTAAAAACGAGATTGGAATAATTAAAATCAGATCGTGATTTTTAAAAGAATATCTACAATTTAAAAAGTATTTTATCTATGGATTTGAAAATTTTGACACAGATGCAAAATAATATTCTATTTCAGAATTTCGAAAAATCAAAAATTTCTGCCGACAAAAAAAAGAAATATGAATTTAAAATCATTGTTTAAAACTCAATATTTTTATTTTAATTGAACATCTGCAAGTGTTTGTATTAAATTTTTTTTTATCCCTCGGATATACGTATATTCAATTACTTTCGCGCAGGAAAACACAGTAAGAAATGTTTATTGATATTTATATTTTTAAAACTGTTTGAGATTTTTGAAAATTTGGAAAAAGTTGCAAAAAAATTTTCTATTTCAGATATTCGAAAAAAAAAATCCGCCTACAAAAACCTGCAATATTAATTAAAGCTTTTTGAGGAAATGAATTTGTTTTTACTTCCATGCGATCATCGAGTCTAATATGGTAACATATGCTTGCATTCTTCATAGTGGACAAAAACAACATTCAGAAGTTTTAAGGTAAGTTGGAATCTTAAAATCTATTTCAGGTAGTCATTTGAAGAGTGGAATATATGCGCAAAATGACAATCTATTTCATAAATTGGATAAATTAATAAACTCCATCGGTAACTTCTATTTTATCGAAAAACCGATTTTTAGACGAAAAAGAAATGTTATCCTCTGGCAATTTTTTTAATTCTTACCATTTTCTTCAGTATTTATCGTTATTTTAAGTCATCATTAGTCATCATTAGTCATCAGTTTATCATTATTAATTTTTTGGAAGCCCTTGGATATATATATTTTAGAATGAATAATGCCTTATAAGTTTTTTTCAAATTGTAATTTATTCAGAAATTTTCAGGCATAAAGAAATTTTTAAAACTGATTCAGTTACGGATTTGAAAATTAACCATTTTAAGCGCAGTGGTCCGACTGCAGGACCACCTTCATTTAATTCGAAACCAGGAATATTTTAATAAAAGTTTCCTTTTACAATGAAGTTTATAAGAATAAGTTTTTATTTCTAAGAAATTCGCTTTTAAATTCTTGTGTCAGTAAAGCAATTCATCATTTTACGATCAGAATTTTTTTGGGCCTGAAACGGTTAAAAGTAGTCGCAAAAAATATTCTATTTCATAAATTCGAAAAAAATACATCTTCCCACTCCCCATGCCTCCTTCGTCGATTTTTGCTTAACTGAGTCCTATTTTAATAACTGCATTTATGTTATTCCAAATTACATTAATATCTTAATCGTCCACTTTCCAAGTCTTAAAGTTAATTTATGACTAGTAGTTAAGGGTATTTTTGAATAGTAATTTCAGCAAATTTCTTAAATTCTTATTTGAGTCCCCACCCCTCGACTAATATATCTCCCGATACGTTGAATAGCGGAGTTTCGTTCGGATAGAGGTTTGCTTAGAATAAAGTGCGCCCCGTGGCGATGAAAAATGAAATATGTATTTTTTTGCCGTCCATGCGCAACACACTTGCTATACTCAGCAGGGACTCATGTCTGATTTTTTTAGAGCATATTCTGCATCCTTTTGGTAGAATGTGGAACTAAAGTCTTTCGCAGCGCGTGCGCAGCACTATTCGGTGCCAGATTCAGCAGTTACATGGCAGTTATGTTCTGAAGGAGGTTTGTTTAGAACAGAGTGCGCCCACTGGCAGTTTAAGGTGAAATTAAAAGATTTTGCAGCATGCCTTCTATACGGTACCGCAGGTAGTAGGGATACGTATCGGAGGTTCGTTTAGAACAGAATGCACCCAGAGGTTCTATCGGTTCGAGGTTCGTGTTTTGTGAAATTTTCATATAAATTCGAGTCCCCGATGTATTTATATACAAATATAAGGTTCATTTATTATTATTATCAGGTGTCCGGGCAATGCCGAGTGGCTCAGCTAGTATTTAATAAAATTCAAAATAAACCTTAAACAAGACAAATTTGTGAGACATCTTACATAATTTAGACACAATGGTCTTAAATAAAATGTATACAAGATTATTTCATTGTACTATAAGTTTCTTAAGTGAATTATTTTTCCTTGATTTAGACCAGGGGTGGCCAACTGTGACACGCTCGACACCACTAAAATTTTAAAATAATCATTGGCTTACCCAATTGTTGAATCTCTGCGATTCAAGAAGTCGAATTTTTCTATAAAATTTTAGTGGTATCCGGCGTGCCACAGTTGGCCACCCCTGATTTAGACGAACAGTCCCATGCCATTAACCCGGATAACTAATGTTTCGGTGCTAAATTTTCATAAGTTAAAATTTTTATAATGATTCAAATAAAACAGAAAATCATTTAAACCTGTTAAGAGAATAACGTGATGAGCTTAGTATAATGATATCTAAAAATAATAATAACTCTATGAAAAGTGGAGTTTTACAGAATATCATATTGCAGAAAAATAACATAAAAAATCCATCACTGTCAAAAGGGATTCCAATTTTTTTTTTATGTTTCTTGAAACGTGACCTAATCACCGCAAAAAAAGCATATAGAGTCGCATAGAATCTAAAAATAAAATTTAAAAACCTGCTTAGATTTACTTGGTTAAGGTGGAAAAAAGATTTGTTTGAAAAAATACACTTTTTTCATCATGATTAAAATATATATTTAGAAAAAAAAAAACATTAAATTCTTCAGAGAAAATCAGATTTAAAATAATCAATTGTGTTATAAGATACTCTTGTTCTATCAAGCAAGCAAGTTTGAAAGTGTGCTAAATTGCCATTACTGAATTGAATATATTTTTTTTCCGAAATGTTTATGATGTTGAATGTAAACATTGGATCAAGGAAATTCTCATATTAATGGCCAGTTGCATGCTTGCCAAACTTTTCGCTTTTTTACTAAAACAAATTTGCCTAAGAAAAATTTTAACTTAATTAATATCACAAATACCATAAAAGGTATAAATACCTTAAAGTGCACAAATATGCTTAAATACCGTAAAAAATGAAATATTTTTTAAAAATTTTTATATAAAGGAAACATTAAAATTTAGTAGTTAAAAGAATAAAAGATTTCCGCTATTCATTTGGAAAATAATGTATTTGCTGTTCTTACTGAACTGTGAATTACTTTTTTTTTTATTTATATATCATCTGTAGCATGTCAAACTATCCAATGCGAAAAAAGTGGGCTACTTTTTTTTTTTTTTTTTTTTTTTTTTTTTTTTTTAATTAAGATTTCTTGATGTGCACCACTTTTTTCAAATGGTAAATTTCTCCTTGCTTTCTCCTTAATTAGTGTCATTAAATAAAGTTAACCCTCCGTCTACCAGACGGGTCCATTGGACCCGACAGGTACATACAAAATATTCATTCAAACCAGAAATTTCTTTAAAATAAACTAAGTATATAAACCAGACAAAAATAAGGTAAATAAATAAGTTAAATAGTTTTAAATAAAAATTCTGGTGTAGAACGTTTTATTAAAACTTGAATAAAATTCCCGGTAGATCTAGGGTTAAATCACGCGAATCTTACTATTTCAAAAAAGTGGTGCTATTAAGAAATCTGAATTTAAAGACAAAGTAGCCCACTGTTGTCACATTGGATAGTTGGACATGGTACCGACGATATTTCATCTTACAAAAGGATGTTTACACACTTGTCAATTTCCGACTTAACTTCCGTAAAACTCGAGTTATTTTAAACCAGGTTAAACATGTTTCACACCAGACTTTTAAAAAATAAATTATATCAAACGTGCTCCATATAGAAACGGGGAATTAAATAGCTAATGATACATCTATGATATTTTCTGGTTAGAACCTGTTTAACCTGATTTAAATTACCTCACATTTTACGGAAGTTATGTCCCTAGTTGGCAACAGTGTTGCCAGTGGGCTACTTTTTTTAAATTCGGATTTCTTGATTGGCACCACTTTTTTGAAACGGTAAAATTCACTTTGTTTTAGCCTCAATTAATATGTCATTAAATAAGGCACATTTTACCATTTCAAAAAAGTAGTGCCAATCAAGAATATGATTTAAAAAAAGTAGCCCATCTGGCAACACTGGTTGGCAAGTATATGTTTATAACGAATAAAGAAATATATAAAATATTATGTCAGCGTGATTTCATTAACTGTGCAATATTAAAATACAACAATATATCTATAAAAGTGAGATTTCTACCACACTTTCCAAATTTTAAACTTTTTGCTGACGACTAAAATATAAAAATTTTTGCCATGTTGAATAACGAAATCAGCTATTAAATATTACAAAAATATCTCTTAACCCCTTGAGGGGCGCCGTTTGCAGTCTGCAAACGGTAAATTTTAATGCCTAAATATTCAAATGGCCCCAGTAATTTTTTAGTACAATTTCGACCTCATAATAAACGTGAAAAAAGGCTTTTGATTATTTTCAAATAAATTTGTTTGTTAATTGCGGTGTGAATTAATTATTTGAACATTTTTTGAGCAGAACTGCCTTGCCCCTGAAAGGGTTAAATTTAAGGGTAGGCATTATAGCGTAAATATTGCGAGCTATGGTTTTACATAACAATATAAAGAAAAATAAAACGAACAAACAAATAACATTGCGCTCTCAAAAGTGATTTCAATTTTAAGTTTCTTGAAACGTGACATAACCTCTGTCGGAAGTATGTCATCGAGAAACACACAGAACCTGCAAAAATATATTATTAAAGTCATGTTTTGATTTACTAGTGTAAAAAAAAATAAATAAATAAAACTGTTATGCCCATTTCAATAGACATGTTTTACAGATGAATAAATAGGACATTTTTGCTTTTATACAAAATCTGAGACTGTTGAGATTTTTGCTTTCAAATAAACTGTATAAAAATATTTCTTGAACTCTAAAAATATACATCTGGAACTCTAAACAAATATTTCCTAAACAGTAAAAAAAAAAAAAAAAAAAAAAAAAAAAAAAAAAAAAAAAAAATATATATATATATATATATATATATATATATATATATATATATTTAACAGTAATAGAGAATTTATGAAAAAATTATGAATATAACTTATTTAATGGGGTCCGGGACACAAAAACCTTCTAATTTTGCAAAAACATTTCTTTGTTTCTTCCTGCTTAAAATGACATTTAAATCATGTTTTTATCTGAATTAAAACAAGAAATATTAATTTCTTCATTTTGGCTTGTTTTCAAAATCTAGCTTTCAAGCAATGCCTGTCATGGAACCAACTTCTTCATGATAGGTTTTTTCACCATTTCTCATATTTAAATTCTTATAACTCGAAAACCGTTAAAGATACAGGGTTCAAACTTGGAAAATATCTTTTTCAATTGTTTTACTTTAATTTAGATTCAGCATATTTTAAAAAAATATTTACTTTTGAAAATATAATTAAAAAAAAAAAAAAAAAAAAAAAAAGTTGCACAACTTTTTAAAAAAATTTTTCGTTAAATATTTTTATTTTTTTTATAAATTAATATTTTTGAAAATTCTGAATCGAAATTAAAACT